>OZ012681.1:97838740-98448740 GCA_963942445.1 Argyra leucocephala | reverse complement strand
TCCACCAAAAGTAATTATCAGAGAAAAGTCTCCAGAAAAATTGGAATCTAATAAAATTGAAACATTATCAGAAACAACAGCAACCTCGCCTGAACCTCACCAAATTGTAACAAAAGCTAGTAAGAAATGTGTAAATAAAATAAAGAAATTACAGAGCAATCAACCAGATAATTTGTGTTTAGAAACATCTGACAGTGAAAAAAATCAAACACCTCGTAAAAATATTAAGAATTCGTCAATTTCTGAGGAAAAAGTTGAGATGGAGAATGATACAGAAATATCTATTACTTCACAAGTAGCCGAAGAACTTTTTAAAGTTCCGCCGGAAAAAAGAGGTCGTCCTACAAAAGCAAGCCGGAAAATGGACCCGAAATTTGCTAAATCTTTAGAAGATTCTATGGAAAGTTCTGATGATACAAAATCTGAATGCTCAGAGTCTAGTGTTGAGGCCATAGTGAAAAATAAAAGAGGAAGAAAAAGCAAAAACGCTAAGAAAGAAATGGAAGAAAATGATTCTACTGAAAAACGTTCAGAAGATGTTAAAGTAAAAGAGGCTGATTCACAAATCAAAATTGATGAAATTGAGGAAAGTTTACCAAAAATGGATTCGGATGTCAATAGCTCAAAAGACAGTGATAAAGAAACAGACTTAAGTGATACTAAAGAAACTAAATCAACTAACAATAAAATTCAAAATATAAAGGGGAAATCTAAAAAGACAAATTTAAAAAACTCAGATATAAAAACATCGGCTCAAAAAAACAATAGAAAATCATCTGTTGATTTTTCGGAGGATATTGAAAGTGAGAGTTCTCAATCTGATAAACCAGATAACTCTTTAAAAACTAAACTAAAAGGTAAAATTAGTGATAAAAAAAACAAAACTTCAGAACATCACCAAGAAAATGAACAATCGGAGCAATCATTAGAAGATGATCGCAAATATGATGCTGATACCGACGAAGAAAGCAATTCTGTGCTAAAGAATGTTAGTGAACATAAATCCAAGCAAACAGAAGATATTACAACTTCAAAAGACCTTGACTCAGAAGAGAAAATCAAAAAAGATGAAAAAGAAATCGCAAAACCAACAACAAAACGACAGAAGAAAACTAGTTCATTATCAAAGGCAGACGCGGAAATAATTGAAAATTCTTTTAAAATGGCAGACACATATATGCAAAAAATGTTAGCTAACTATGGTGCAAATGATATGTCATCGAATCAGAATCTTAAACTACCAATTACGAAAGGGGGAAGAAAATCTTTTGACACTGAATCACCATTAGCTTTAAGTCCACTACAAAAACGTAGAAGTACCAGAAGTACTCGCATTAGAACACCAACAATTATTACAACTGAAGAAAGTCAAAAAACTGTTTCCGAATCCTCGCAAAGTCCTAAATATAACAAGAAAGAAAGTACAAATGTTTTGAGTACCTTCTGTAGTGATGCGGATGACGAAGATGATGACAAACCTCTATCAAAAACTTTAAGTAAAACAAATAATAATAATAATAGTTCAAACAATAAAGATTCAGAAAATATTGAAGATCCAGTTAATGAAAAACAAGATCCAGAAAAAAAACACAGTGACTCAAATTACAATAACGAAAAACTTACAAACAATGATATTGCAGAAGCCAATAAAAAAATTATACGAAATAAAAAATCTGTTACTACTAATGATATAATTGAAAAATCAGACCTTTTAGAAAATTCTTTAACACGAAATTTAAAAAGAGGTGCAAGAAATAAATTAGGTGAAAATCCAATTGTTGACGATAACAACGCAGAGTTGAATAAAATTACTGAACCAAAAGATATTTCAGATCAGTTAAGTGAGAAAAGTGATGAACCATTAATTAAAGTTGCTGCAAAAAATAAATCTAGTGGTTCAAAAAATAAAAATATAGAAACCCCAGTTGAAAATTTAGAAAATAATGACACAAAACAGCAAAATTTAAATAATTGTTCTAAAGAAATTAATCCCGAAGCCTTAAAAGGCAAAATTTCTAATGTCACCGTTGATGACACGAATATTAGAGATATTCATCCAGTACCAATTAGAAGAATGACCCGTAGAAAAAGTGTGGCAATTGAAAAATTAAATATGTACAGAGACTTAGATGATTACCAATTAGATAAAGAACTTGTAGCTTATAAACAAAATACATTTTTGGAACTACCACTAACTAGAAAATATAATAAGAAAGCTAAAGATGAAAACAGTTTGCAATCAACAAAACAATCTGACACTGCTAAATTAATCGAAGACGAAATACCTAAAAAACGTAGTAAAAGATTAGCGGGACTTGATACTAATCAACTGAATCAACGAAAGGAAGAAAATGAAACTAATGAACCTAAAGAGATCATTGATATTGATCGTAAAGGGAAAAAACGAAAGCCTGTTGGTAAAGATTCTGAACAATCGATAGAAATTGATAAAGACGAAAATAAAATTAATGACAAATCAAACTCAAAAAAAGAAATTCATGACATAAAAAATATGGTTAGTGATGATAAAATTAACACAAAAACTGTTGCAAACCAAATATCAATTAATATAAATGATCCCCCAAGTTTAGCAGCAGTTATTCGACCAGATTCTGCTGCTAAAAAACAACGTAAGAGAAGGAAGAATGAATTAGCAGCAATTGTAGCCGATCAGTTGCTGGAATCATTTAAAGAGGTTGATAAATCGAAAATTAATGACTTAAAAATGTTGGAAAATTTGGCATATGAGAAAAGTGAAGATCTTTTATTAACTGGAATGAGATTAACACCTACTACTAAGCGAAAAAATGCAATTGCAGCTGAAAATAAAGAAACATTTTCTACAGGTGCCAAAAAGGATTCGAAAAAAGATATCAAAATTTTGAAAGGTTCTACTAATTTTGATTTAAATGAAACGAATAAATCTCTCGCTTCTGATACAAAGCAGTTGGTGACATCAACGGAAACTGTAATTGGAAGAAATAAAAAGAAACTCCTTGAAAAAAATCAACCAGAACTAAAATCGATTGAATCTGATCCAAATAAAATACAAGAACCAACATCCAAAAAAATTAAAGAAACAAAATCCAAAAAGAAAAAAGATAAATCTAATGAAATTATAGAATCAATAAATGTTAATAAATCAGATATGAAAGACAACTTAAAAAATGAAAATCAAGATGCATTTAAGACAAAAGAAAAACATGAAGATCCAGAATCCAAAAACGATTTAGAAAAAGGTGGTGCGAAAGTGGAATCCAAATCTTCTAATAATAACACAGCTTTTGGAAATCAATTTGGAATAATGTCTGCGTTTCGATCAACATTTGATTCTTTCCGTTCCCTTAAAGATTTTGGATTTTCTGCAATTCAGAATAAATCTTATAAAGACAAATCCGATAAAACAGTTCTCTCGGAAGATAACAACTCAAATACATCTGAACTTGATTCTGATATGATGTCAAAAAAATTAAAGAAAAGAATAGAAAAACAGCCACCGACAACAATTTCTTCTGCTAAAAATAAAAAATTAGAAAAGAAACCCGAAGAAAATATTAATGAGCTGAGATCAGGTTTAGAATCGTTTACTTTTGGTAAAGGGCATTTTGGTGAATTTATACCAAAATTATTTGGCACAAAATCTTTTTCATTTGGTACTCAACCTCCAATTTCAATGAGTAGCACAGAACCTGATCTTGCTTTAAAACCTCATTTTACGAATATAACTGGGCCTTCTGCATTTTCAGCCATAGCTGCTGCAAATTCAAATGCTCTTTTGGGTAATAATGTTGTTGACAAAAATTCGCAAGGCTATTCAAAATCAAATATGGAGAATTTCTTTTTGTCTATAGCACAGCAACAGGAACAAATGCAACAAAATCAACAACCAAAAAAATCTATATTACGCCCAAGTATTTTGGCATCAGTCGCACCAACACAAGAACAAACTTCTTCTACAACTAAAGCTTCTGCAGTTTCAAGTCGTGATCCACGTTTGAACAAGAACAAAATAATTACAAATGATTCAGAATCAGAACAACAACAAAATCGTTTAAGCACATTGAGACGTCGTAAATCAGAACATGACTTACAGGGAGCAGTTTCAACCGAACAAAATCAAGATCAGGAATCTGATTGTGAAGAATTGAACACAGCTTTTTCAAAAGATAAATTAAGATCTTCAAAACGTTTAGGTTCTTTAAAAACAATTGGGGCAAATGGAGAAGATTCTTCCGAAGAAGATAATTATTTAGCTCAAATAGCTAATAGTGTTAAAGACAAAATTCGTCGAGAATCAGATGATGAAGATTTTAAAGCCGAAAATGATGGTTTTGAATTAGCTAAATCATTTCTTATTAATCATAATAGAATGCCACGACGTCCTTCAACTTCTCTTAGTATGAAAAGCGCTCCCAATTTCCATGATGATAGAACTAATGATTTTGATGATGTTACTAACACTGAACTCATTGATATGGACTTAGATGATGATTGCAGTGTTTACACTAGCTTTTCTCAAGATGTACGCCAGAAAGGTAAACTTGGTAGAAGACGAAGACGTCGTAGTATTCTAATGACAAAGAAACGTCGAGCTAGTCAAGCTTTAGATATTTCAAATGAGATTTTTGAATGTGAAATATGTAATAAAAGTTTTAAGAAGCCTAATGCCTTAGCAAAACATAAAATGACATTAGCTCATGTGTCCAAGGTATCTGAAATTGAATACATAAACGACACAAAGAAAAGAAAAGAAGAAGAAATGCGTCGAAAATCTGGTCAATTCAACAAACAAGTAGATATTGGTAGAAAATTTCAAAAAAAGCAAGAAGAAGTTAAACAAAAGCAAATTGAAGAGGAACAGAAAATGAAAGAAGAAGAGAAAAGAGAAAAGAAACGTCTGGAAGAAATAAAAAAAGTTGAAGAAGAACGAAATAGACAAGAAGAACAAAAACGTCGGGAAGAGGAAAAACTGAGAATTTTTCAAGAAGAAATTAAGATGAAAGAAGATAGGAGACGAAAAGAAGAAGAAGAAATACGATTAGCTGAAGAACTAAAAAGAAAACGCGAAGAGGAAATTTTACAAAAAGAACTAGAAAAACGACGTAAGGATGATGAAAAACGCAAAAAAGAGGAGGAAAGACTGAAAAAAGAAGAAGAGAAACAAAAGCGTGAAGAAGAGAAGCGTCAGAAAGAAGAACAAGAAAAACGACTAAAAGAAGAACAAGAAAAGCGTCAAAAAGAAGAAACATTAAAACTAAAAAGAGCAGAGGAAGAAGAAAGGAAACAAATAGCAGAAACCAAAGCACAGAAAGAGGAAGACAAACGTAGGAAATTACAAGAAAAAATAAGTAAACAAAATGCAATTTCGGAAAAAAATACCCATGGTAAAGATCAGAAATCTGTTCCCTTAGCTAAAGTAACTGATCTGGATGTTCAGGAAATCGAAAATGCTGTAGCATCTATTCCAGGATTTAAGAGATCGACAGAAGATGAAAGTGAATCAGTAATTCCAATTTCTGACCAACCAAATTCCTCAAATGTTGAAAACGAAGAACATTCGAGTACTTCCACATCTGAAACTTCTTCAACTTCATCATCTAGTTCATCATCAACATCCGAAGAGGAGAACGACGATAAACCTCTAAAAACTAAAGAAGCTGTTAGTACAACAACGTCTGTTGAAGTGTCAAAATCTCTAGCCACCGCAAGTGATAAAAAACAACTTCCTCATCATCCAACCAAAAACATTCTTCTCAATCAAAGTGGAATTGAACCGATCTCATCCCCAGAACAAAACTATGACCGTTATCCACCATCCCAAAACTCAAGATTAGCCTTAAATCCAGAAGAACGCTTATTTTATGAGTGCTGCAATATGCTTAAGGGTTCAGAAACTCCAATGGTTGAACGAACATACCCAATATGTCCACCAACAGCATATGCAAATTTTGACACACCTTCAACACCATCAGCTCAAAACAAACCTGTTACACCAAAATCAAGTGAACGAGCCTCATACATGGGTTCAGAAGCAGGGGCAAATTTTTTGCACAATAATCCTACTGCATATTCAGTTAAGTCACCAATGGCGTTGTTAAGAACAAGTCCAAAACCAGCCTATCCTAAAATTGATATTAATCAATTTAGTGACATTTCATCTGATTCTGGTCCAAGTTTTCCAAAGGCTCAACATCCTCCACATAATTTTGGAATCGGAAATACTAATAATTTACCGCGTCCAACTGGTCATCACGTTACACCAGGTATTAAATATCCAATATACAATCATATGGATGCAGCAGGTAGAGTACAGACTGGGGCTCAATTTCCTGAGAATCATTTAACAGCAAGAACTTTTGTAAATAATCATACAATTAATCAACCGAAAGATACTTTAGATGTCAACGCTGGGGGAGTTAGCCAACCTCAGTAAATAATCTAACAAAAATTTAAAATTATATTTTAAAATATATTTTTATTTGTAGAGTCTTTACTTCGCCAGCTCATTCTACATCCTCTCAAGGTTCAAATCAAACACAAACAACTGCATATCGTCTTAAAACTAAGGCGGCAATGAAAGGTTATGATAATTTCAAAATTTCAATACCGACTGTTGGACTAGATATGCAACAAGCTCTACAACAAAGTCCAAGAACAGGTTGTAAATTAACAGCTTTAGCTGAAATTGCACTATTAGGTAATGAAGCTCCTATATCAACGCCAGCTCCACAAAATCAAACCGCTTCTACTATACCGTCAGAAGATGATAATGACGAACAAGGAAATGAAAATGAAGAAAAAATTGAATCTGAAGACAATGAAGCAGTACAAAAACCGACGATGGTAAGTAAACGCAATAAAAAATCGGTAATATCTAAAGGTAAGTTAAAATCGAGAACTAAAAAAATAAGTAAATCTGTGAAATTACCCCCGCCGCAAGTTACCATCAAACAACCACTAAAAACGAAAAAAGTTGAAAAGCAGATAAATAAAAAATCAAAAGAATTTATTGAGGAATCTTCAGGTCACGCGAATGATATAAAAATTGGAATTGAAAAAGATCAAAAGAAGATTAAACAAAATACAATACCTTCGCCAGGATTAAATGATGATGCCAATGAAATGCAACCGGTTAAAGATGCAAATATTATAAAATCGAAAAAAGATATTTATGAATTTGATGATTCCGAAGATACTGCTGATAAGGATTTACAGGAACAAATTCTTAAATCTAGTACAAATAAAAAGGACTTACAAGGTTGTGATGCAAATGACAAACAACCTGAAAAGCATATTATAATTCCAGAACGTCCATTTAAAGATATAGGCTTAAATGATCAAGAAATTATAAAATTTCAAAAACCTTCAGAAAATCTTCTAGTTAAGTCATCACAAAATAATGATGTTAAAAATGATGATGAATCTGGTTCGACAACAAGTTACTCAGATCGAGATGATTTCAATTATGCTTCAATGACAGATGGTGAGCATGATGATGACGATAATGAAGAAGAAGAAGAACAAGACAAAAATGATGATGGCGATGATGATGATGATGATGATGATGATGACGACGATGATAGTAGTAGTGATGACAGTGCTGTAACATCAAAAACTTTAGGTAATAAATCGTTGATAATGGGTAGAATATTCAAAAAAGTGACAAGTGCAGCAACATCAAATACAGTTGCAACACCTATAATTGAAGAACGTAAAGCTGCTTTGATTGCAGAAAAAAATTCTGCTAATGCCGCTAATAAAAATGATAGAAATAAAAAACCAAAATTACCAAAAGAGGAATTAAATAAATTGTTTGATCAATTACGATCAACTAAGGATAATTCTGGTGTTAATGTCGGAGCGGGAGTAAAAGTTAGAGGTAGAAAAGATAATAAAAAAGATACACCTCAATCTGTTCAACAGAAAAAATCAAATATAAATAATAAAAAAGTAGCAGGATCTACCACTGAACATCAAGTATCTAGAACAAACACACCAGTTGTTGACAAAAATCGTTCTCGACAACAACAAAGATCGAATAAACAACAAAGTGCTAGTAAATTAATTTCAGAAAAACCAGACAAAAAAGATGACAGAAATTTGAAAACAATAGTTGGTACTGAAACTTCCACAACTTTAGCTAAGAAAAAATCTCAAAGAGAAGCAAAACTTTTAGACTCCAGCGCTTTGCCAATTGGTGAGTCTAGAGCTCAATCTAGAGAAATTGCAAAGTTACAAACGGAACTGGGTATGTCACCTGAAGAAATAGTCGAACTTATCAGTGATGGCAAACGTAAATCACAACGACGATGTGTTTCAAATCGACCTAAAAATATTGAACTTTGGAGTTCTGATGAATATGAGGAGTTTCATAGCACAAAGGATATTATAGCTTTAATTGAAGAAAAGGAAAAAAGAAATTTAAAAAGAAGAAAAGAATCACAAACTTCATCACGAAAATCCTCTATTTCTAGAAGTGCTGAAAGACCTGTAACAACAAAAACTTTGGATGATGAAAAATCACGTCACGATCTACATAATAACTTAGAAAATCAAACATCAAAAAAATCATCAAAAAAAGAAAAGCCAATGAAAGCTCTAAAAAAAATGCAAGAAGTTCGATTTAAAGGAGGCAATACTAATAATGTTAGTGGAAATGTTAGTGATGAACTTCCTAAATTACCAACGAAGGATGTTGATTCTTTTCCAATTGAACCAAGTGAAAAATCAAATCAAACAAAGAAAACCATAAAAGTTCTACCAACCTTAAAACCCACATTAAAACCTAAAACATCTGAATCTGAATCAGATTTTGAAATTGAACTAAAAGGACGCGGTAAATTAAAAAAAAGGCGAAAAACAATCATTGCAACGACAAAAGATGAAATATTACCTCAACAAAATAACATGATAAGAGCATCAACTTCTGGTAATAATAAGAAAAAAACGCAATCAACACCAGCCGAATCCAAATCTGTACATACTATTGAAGATTTAAAACAGCAAAAATCAACTGGATCAATTTCAACACAATTAACCAGTAGTGGAAATGTCAATAAAAGTTTTAAAAAAGTATCAACATCGGTTACAAGCGGTGCTAATAATAATCCTTCTGGTAGCAAAATATCTGACAATAAAATTCAAAAAAAGAAATCAGGTAGACCAACCAATGCAAATGGAAAACCATTACCTAGACGTAAACGTGTTGCATCTGAAATGTTATATTATTGGTCATCATCATCTAGTGATGGTGATTATGGTCGTGTTGATGCTAATGAAGAAGAAGATGAAATATCTGGAGAGCAGTATCAACAACATGGATGGATTGTTGGAGATTCACATAAAAAATTAGTCACATTATTAGCTATTGCTAAAACGCAGAAAAAAGTTGAAGATGGTGGAGTTAAAGAAACTGGAAGTAAAAAGAAATAAATTTAATTAAAATATTGTATATTATAACATAAAATATATATATATATATAGAATATATAGAAATATAGATATAAGAAATTACAAATTTTTAATATTATTTTGTACTCAAAAATAACTGAGATACCGTATGTAAGAAAGAAGTATTGTAAAATAAGTTTAAAATAAAAACAGATTCGCAGAAAAAACGACAATTATAGAGCAGTTACGATAATTAAATTGGTATTTTTTTTTTCAAATTGTAGTTTCAAGTGGTTTTAAAATTCGCGCTGAACTATATTTTCCAGTAAAGAATTTCTTTTAAAAAAGAAAAAGTTTTTAATAGTAATATTAAAATTATGATACTAATTGTTTATAATAAATTGACTTTAAATTGCGATATTTAATTATGTTTGAACAATTTGCGAAATCATACTATTGGTTTTGATATTTTCTTTTTAATTACAAATCATTTGATTCATTAGATTTCAATAATTCTAAGTGAAAAGTATATATATATATATATATATACCTATGTAACGTATCTATATGTAATGTAAAAAATTTATTATTGAAAATTAAATTTATAAAAATATAAATTTTTAATGGTGGGGTTCAAATCAATTTTTAACACGTAACTAATTCTCTTGATTTTCTATGTGATCTCATTTTTGTAAAAGTTTAATTAAATTAAATTTTTATTATATACCAATTTAATTATAGACCTGAATTCTTAATATTTAATAATTACAACATTACAAAATAATTCATAATATCTCAAACTCTATGATTTCGTTTTCAATGTGTGCATTAAAAGGAACAAATGAATAGGAAAACTTAGTAAAAAAAAAAGAAAAAAACAAAAAACAAATAAAAAAAAGTGTTTTTGATAATAATTTAGCACAAATTATCCCAATAATAAAAAATCTGATATTTTCTATTAAAATATTGTACAAAATAAATATAGAATTTTAAAAGTAAATAATTTAATACAATTAATAAAATTTACGATCTGTATATACTAAAATATTATGTAAATACTAAAAAAAAAAAATACAAAAAAAAATAAAAAAAAAAATAAAAAAAAATTGAATAAGAAAAATAAAAGAAATTCTTACCAAAAATATTATTAAAAAAAAATGCCATGTTATGTGTGTGTTATATTAATATATTATTAATATAAGAACTTTTTTTTAGGCATATGCACTCTAATGATATAAATTTAATTATATATAATAAACATATTTACTATATAAAAACTTAGTTATTTTTATTAAAATTAAATTTTAAAAATCATTTGGTAAAATGATCAAAGATCTTACTTTTAAGTTCCGTTTTCTATTAATTAAAAATAATCTTTAAATCAATATAAACAGTATATAATATTTAAAATTAAATAAATATATATAAATATATATATATATATGTATAAATACTTTAATAATAATTTTAAATTAATTATATAATACATTACAAATTCATACTAAATAATTAAATTAATAATACATATTTGTTTTAATTTAATACATATAATTAGATATATATGTATATGTAAAAATTAATAATGAAAATAAAATACAAAAAAAAAAATAAAAAAATTAAATAAATCAAATAAAAATTATTGAAAATTAAAAACTGATAAGAAATCATATTTCTTCATTAAATTTCATTGTTATAATAAGATATTAAAAATATTTAGAGCTGTATTTATTGAATACAAACAAAACAATGGAAAATATTTTTAAAGTTAATTTTAAATTTATTTTAAATTTATTTTATATAAAAAAAAATGATATAGCCTGTCTATCACGTCGAAAATTCATGGTATTTTGATAGTAATTGAAATTATTTTTTACAGTAATTTATAATTTCACAGTCAGTTTGTTTTATTTCTTAGATTTATTTAATTTTTGAAATAGAGTTTTTTTCTAAATAAAAAAAAAATTAAATTAAATCACTTTTTTAAACTGTGATTCCCCAAAATTTTGATTAAAACAGGAAAACATGAATTTAATAATAATAGAAAAACTTTTTCACGTCAATACCAAAAAAAATCTCAATTATTGTCCTAATAACGCAAATAGCACTAAACCACGAATTTTCGTATCGTCGTGACAAGGTCTTATGTATTTATGGTGCAGTGGTAAGAACGTTACCTATATTTGTTTTTTTTTTTTCTTAATAATTATTGATTATAATATTTATTAAGTTTAAAAAGTTCTAATATTAATTTTCCATACAAAAATATTTGAAATAATTAGAAATTATTATTTTCATGGATCATAATTCAATTACATAAAATGTTTTAAAAATTACTAACTACTAAACTGCCATTGTATATTAATTAAAAAAAAAAAAAAAACAGCTCTATTATTTAGTAATTTAAGAAATTACTAATCATATGTTTTACGAAATTTAAAAAAAAATAAAAAAAATTAAATGTAAAATTTATTTTGACCTTAGTGTGTGCAATTTGAATCAAAAAATAAATGTTACAGAGAAATAATAAAATACTTATATAAAAAGTAATTTAAATTTATATACATTGAAAAGAATGAAAAAAAGTATTTAGATATATAAAACTGTTGCAATGAAGAATAATTGTAAAAAAAAAAATTATTTTAAAAAGAAAGTAAATTTAAATTAAAAAAAAAAAACAAAAAAAACCAAAATATTTTATTTTATACTATTAGAACATTATTTGTAGTTTTTACTTATTGAAATTTAAAAGAAAAAATGAATAAAATTCGGTTATAATTAAATTGATATGAAAAAATCATGAATTTAAATTATTAATAATTTCAAAATTAAAGTATAATATAAAATACACAACAGAAAATGGTAGAAAATTTAAATTGTTTGAAATGTTTTGAAATAAAAAAAAATTAAATATAAAGTATAAGTATAAATTATTCGTTTAGAAAATGTATTTTGAATATCATAAAAAAAAAAGTCATTTACCTATTATATATTATATAAAAAAAATGAAATAATTAGCAAAAAAAATTTTTTTGTTCTAAATTAAAGAATCACCTAAAATAAATAAATAATCAGACAGGATTTAAGATTTAACTTTATTAATAAAAAAAGAACACAATTAATATTAAACATATTAACATTAAAATATAGTATTTGAATACACCTTAACTCGATTTTAAAGTATAAAAATGGCAGTCTAGTCTATTATTATGCCAAATACCAATAACTTTCTGAGACATTCACAAAAGTTATATTTAGAAAAAAAAAATTACTCAATGAAAAAAAAGTATTGCTATCAAAAATAGGCAACTTTACAAATTGAAAAAAAAAAAAAAGAAAGCATAATATTTGTTTTGGTATTATAATAATACATGTATTTAAAATTAGAGCTTTACAAGTATAATTTTAAATAATTTAAAAAAATTAGAATCTCAAAAAATTAATAAAAAAAAAATGGAAATCTATTGAATGTTTTTTTCCACTCTATGCTCCATTAAAGAATTCAACGCAAAAAAATGTAGAAGAGATGATCCTTGATATCGTAAATGTCTCAACACAAAGTTGAATACAATGTTCGTATGATTCAAAATGTCTACAAAAACTACCTTATTCAAAATTGTTGCCGTCTATGTATCTCGGGTCTGTTTGATTGGTATTTCAATCCAAAATTTTTAAATATTTTAATGCTTTTTTTTATAACAATAAAAAAATTTTGTTCTTTTTAAGATTTTAATATAAATGGAACAGTTTTTTTCTAAATATTTTGATATAATAAGAGAATTAACTAGCTAAAATCAGTAGGTTCGTTAATATTAGTTAGTTCAGCGATGAGGTCTGCTGAGAGGTAGAAGTGGAATTGCTGAGTAGATTTACAACGAGTCGTAAGACCTAAGTAGGTAGGATAAAATTAACTGATCTTGTTTTGTTTATCCACCCTACAGATCAATCAGTCAAACAAATAGTAAAAAAATGTACATAATTTTCTCATATATGCAATACATGAATAAGAGTGAACGTACTTAGGACAAATATTAATTATTTTTAAGATTTAATTCTTTTTTTTTTAATAATTTAACTAATTTAGTTGAGTATCTACTCCAAACTTCTATCTACAAAGTTCTAAAATTAAGTAATTTAAAATAAAAATATTTTGTACATTGGTTGATCTGAAATGTATTAAAACACTAATGTCTCTCAAATCTCTCATTACCAAATGTAACAATTTTACGGATTTAAGTTTACAATTTGGTATTTTAATAGTATAAGGTTGAAGTTTTTTGTTTTTTAAGACTTTTACGATCTCACCGATCTCTTTCAGAAATAAACTATTCAAATTTATATCTGTGAGTTTGAAAAATTTACACAGAGTTATTTAGTTCTTAGGAAGGGAGTTTGTGTGTTATTTACATAAACGCAAACATAGTAGTGACAAAATATGTAGATGTAAGAAATGAAATGTAAAAAGTCAACTTTTACATATATTTCCAAATTCTCTACTATAGAAATTACCCTTAGTGCTCTATATAAATTTTTAATTTTATATAGAAATTTTTAAAAATGCCACATGACGATCAAATAGATTTTGAATTGTGTTTAGAAACTCAATTTCAATCATTAAGAGTCATTTGATGAGTGAATCATTTTTGCAACTTTTTGCAGAAATTATTATCATGTTATATTATTTTTAAAAAGGGCCTATGTTTACCTTCGTAAACACTAGAAAATTTGTATAAATTACATAATCGTAGATGTAGTAGCATAATTTTTTAAAAAACAATATTTTTTCTTTTCAGTCGTATATATATACTTATGTACATACATAGTACAACTCTACATCTACGTGTTTGTCCAAACTATTTAATTGAACCATGATTCTTTTTTTAATAATAATGGACATGATTGTAATGTTAACTAATTAAAAAATCATGTCTTCATCAAAAAAAATTTTTAATGAAAATGTGTAAATATTATGGTGGCTATAAATTTAATGTTAAATTAATTTCCTTTAAAAGACACTTCAGATGTAAACTCTTTAATTTAATTATTGTTAAAATGATAAATTTTATGTGAAATTAATATTAATTATATAATATATATATATATGTATATATATTCTACCTATAAGGTTTAAAAAGTAAAAATTATGAATTTTACACGAATTTGAGTTTAAAACCTTCGAAAAGTAAAAAAAAATTTGGAGTAAATTTCTATGGAATTGAATATCACCTTTTTTTAATCATTTTCTTAAACCGGTTGACGAATGTTATCTTTATAGATGTAGATACATATATACGTAATTTAAGGATTTCTACGTATATGTATACAATTAATAATATTTTTATAATTATTCAATACATTTTGTGTAGGTGTGTTCAAACTTATTTTAAGTATTTTATTAAAATATTAATTTAAAAAAATAAAAAAAAATATTTAAATTTTGTTTTTTATATTTATTTCTGCTAATTTTTCAATCATTATTTTATACATATTGAAATATATTTGTTTTTTAATTTTATTTGATAACTATTCTATACCTTAATAGATTTATGTTAAATTAGTAGATTGCTTATGAATATAGCCTAATTGAAATTTCTCATTTTAAATTTTAAATAAATTATAAAAAAAAAAATCGAAAATTAATTTTTCATATACATTAATAAATGAATATATATGTACACTTATATAAAATTAACTTCCTTGGCACTTACGAATTTTATTAAATTAGAAAAAAAAAAAAGTTTTATTTATTATGAACAATAAATTAATAATAAAGTGTAATAAATTCCAGAATTAAATTACCTTATATAAGACTTATATCAAATTAAAAAGTAAAGAGAAAAACAATAGCAAATTTAAAATTTATTCAAAACAAATTAAGAATTAAAAAAAACAGTGATAAAAAATTATTTAAATTAAAAAAATAATTTTTTTTTTATTTTAGTTTTTGTCAATGAATTTATTTATTTTTAAACAAAATTTTTATTAAAATGAACAAATTATTTTTTAGCATTAAATTTTAAAATATAAAAAATTCTTAATTAAAAAAATTAATTAATAAAAATAGATCATACACATAAAAAAAATAATTATTAATATCGAATAAAGCATTAGAATTTAAAACTTGAAAAAAATATACATATATATATAAAATATAAAAAATATATATTAAAATTGCATAATATAAATTATAAAACAAATTATTAAGACTTAATTATTAGAGAATATAATAAATGCATAATTAAAAAACAAAAAAAAAACATAAATAAAAAAATATATATATAAGTATAATGATGTAATTGATAATGATAGAATTATATCTAAATGTAAAATAAAAAAAAAACATTAAAAAATAAAAAAAAAAAACAAAGATATTGTAAAAGAAATATATATATATATATATATATATCAATTTTTATATTAAAAAAATTTGTTTTATTAAATATACTCTTCTATTTAAAAAAAATCTACTTTTGATGTACATACATACATATACATATTTTTATAAAACGAGCTCCAGAAAATTCATATTTTTATTGCAAATATTAATATCCTTTTAAATCACTTTACTATCTAAATTCTAAAGAAATGAAGTTATATTACTAAATATAAATAAAATCTATTGCATTATAATCATCTAATATGAATTTGAAACCATGGGTTTCAGTTGATGAATAAATTTTAAAAACAAATGTTGAGACAAAATGAAAGTTATTGATATTTTGAATTTATCAAGCACCTTTTCCATTTGTAATTCAAGGAGTCAAAATTACAATTCAGAGAATAATAATTTGCAATTTAGATGCATCTATTTAGAAATCCTAGAAATAACCAATTGAAAACATTTCTGAATTAGAAGTGTCTGTACATCTAAATTAAAATTAGAAAAATAGCTGGTAGATAACTTCCTCTGGTTTGATGTTGATGATTGATGTAAATGCATAGAAACTCCTGTCATTTTCATATGGTTTTTGCATTTCTTTTTGTTCTTTTTTCCATAAATTATTTTCAATTTTATTTAATTTATTAAAGATCTACATAAAATAATTTTTAATATAATAATATAAGTTAACAATTTTTTTAGTTTTTGTTTTTTAATAATTAATTTTTAAAAATTACAATTTGTTAATAATAATTTAATTAATAAACCAAAAAAATATTCCTTAATAATTAATTACGATTGTATTTAATTTGCTTGCTTTACTGTATACCATCAGTCTTAGGTGATTCATTATTAATCTTTCCACCATTTTTAATTGGTTGCTGCAGTTGTATATTACTCTGTTGATGTTGTGTTTTTAGTTTCTTTTTAGCTTGGATATCTGCCATAGTTTGTTCAATTGATCGGCAATCTTTCTTATTTTCACTAGGAACTAAATTAAAAAAAAAAAAAACAAAAATAATTGATTTGGACTTAACAAAAATATCATAATAAAAAATTACCAAAACCATAAGCTTTATTTGATTCAGTTTTTCTGGCAGCTTGCAATGCAGCATCTTGTCCAATCAAATGAACATATTTATCTTTATAATTTGATACAGGCACAATTTCTTTAATTGGTTCTTTATCTTCTTTTTTTGCATTAATTTCAATTAATCTCATTTGTTGACGCCTTTCTACATATTCTTTTGCTATTTCATCATTCCAACCTTCTCCATTACGTCTTGCATGAATTTCATCTTCTGTTGGTGGATGGTCTTTTTTATATACAACAGTATAACGATCTACACTTTCTTGACCAAAACTCATTGCAACCAAACCACCAATTTCAGCTACATCATGTCTTGAATATTATTTTAACAAATTTTTTTTAATATTTTATATAATATTGAATTTAATATAGAATTGTCAATGTACAGTGTACATAAATATTATGTGATATTAGATAATTTAAACTTAAATACTTTCCAAACAAATAAAATTAAATTTTGCAATTATATTGTAAGTTTCGTATTAAAAACTGAGTTCACTTACATTATTGTTCTATAAATTTTGTCTAACGGTTGAAATTCTATAAATTTTCTATCATCTTTCGAAAAACGTCCAATTCTTTCCTCCGTATATTTTCGAAAACGATTTAGCTCTTGTTTTTCCTTCGACTTAAGTTTTTCAGCTTGCTCTTTTTGTCCTGAAAATGAAAATCAATGTCCTTGAAATGTATTGGAAAAAACAAAAAAAAACATTTATAACGCTGAATTCACATAAATTGTACTAACTTCTAATAGCTTCTTTATCCTTTTCGTTAACAGCCGGCGGTTTATCCATTGAATTTAAAATTGAACCCAGCAAATCCATTGTTATTATTTTTATTTTTTAAATCTATTTAAGGTATTATATTTATAAAAATTTACCTAATTATTCTCGTTTTGTTTACAAGTCTAGAAAGGAGAAAAATTAATAATAATTGACAATTGATTGATATAAAAACAGCTGCTTTCAAATGCTGCCAAACAATAAAAATTTTTAAGGTTTAAATTTCATTTGATTTGAATTAAATTCAAATTATATTTACACAAATTGAAATTTTTTTTACTGTTTTGTTAACATATATAATAACAATGAATATTAATTAATCCCTTAATCTTAAAACGTATTAACAAGGATAAATACTACCTTTCTTCTTTTTATTTTAAAATACTGGATAATCTAAGTTTGAGACAATTGATTTCAACAAAAAAAAATCAAAATAATGACATAGTGTCAAGTAAAACATTTCGATATTTTTAATATATTCCATATTTTACATTAAAAGTTTAAATTATTTGTGTTATTATAAAAAAAAAAATATTTAGCGTAAATTTAATTTTCAAAAATCCATAACTGCAAAAAATTTTATCATCTGTCTGGATTTTGGAACATAGTTCGATATATTTTTGTGAATTGAAAAGTTTTCTTATCAAAATTTTAAATGTCATATTTGTGAATGACAATTTTGAGCTGTCAGAAATACAGGATATTTTTTTATAAATTTAACTTTTCTTAAATTAAAAATGAAAATTGAAGAAATTTGTCGAACTTGCCTTTCAGAATCTTCTGATTTAAGGTCAATTTTTAAATTGGGTGTTATTGCTGGAAAAACTACAACTTTATCAAAAGTTCTAATGGAATTTACCAAATTAAGTGTATGAATTTTACTTTGTGAATTAATTCGCTCTAAATTTTTTCTATTTTGAATCAATTATGTGAATGGATATTTTGAATTTAATTTTTTATTTTGAATTGTTTAATTTAATTCACTATTGAAATTTATTTATTTCTACGGTAAAATTTAAATATTCAAAAAAATTGTTATTTTTTTTAAAAATAATTATTTCTTGTATTGTCTTATTGAAAATCTTAATTGAAAAAATTTATATGTACCTTATTTTGTTTTAGATAAACGAGTCTGATTGTTTTCCTGATAAAATGTGTTATGGATGTGTTATACAAGCAAATCAATCATTTGCTTTTCTTCAAACTTGTTTGGAATCAGATAGATATCTAAGAGAAAAATTGGGTAAAGCCAAACATTCTATTAGTACAAATGATTGTAATGATGAAAATACAATGACAGAAGCTGAAACACAAACTGTTTATTTATATAATGCCATAAATATAGAAGGAGAAAATGAAATTAATGTTCATATAGAGCCATCTGAAATAAAAATTATTAAAAAAGAATCATTAGATACAGAACAAAATAACAGTAATGGCGCAATATTGTTAACAACTGAAGATCCAAATGAATCAGAGCCTGAAAATGTAATCCCTGATATAATTGAAGATGATAATTTAGAAACAGAGATCTTAGAAGAAATTGATAATGAAGGTGGTAATAGTAATTCAAGTTTTGATAATATGCATCACGAATATTATGAAGAGCATAATTCATGTGATGATATGAAAAATGATAGTAACAAAAGTATGGAAGATCTTCATTTTGAAGTACAAGATGAAAATTTACGAATAATCAAAGTTGAATCTGATGATATCATTATGAGCGATGATAGGTTATCTGATGAAATTAAAAAGAAAAGAAAAATAAGATCGTTTGCTGGTAAAATAAATGTTCCAGGCCCTCCTTATGTCTGCAGTATATGTCGAAAACATTTAAGTACGAGAAGTTCATATAAATATCATATGCAGTTACATTCAGATGCAACACCATTTTTATGTAATGAATGTGGTGAAGGATTTAAAACAAGAAATGCTTATGAAGGCCATATGACAACTCATGATATTAATAATCCCCATAAATGTAACATTTGTGGTAAAATTTATAGACAGGCAAATTCCTTAAAAACACACATGTTAACACATACAGGTGAATTTTTAATTAAAAATTATTATTAACAAAAATGAATTTATTTTTTGAATATCAGGTGAAAAACCTTTTTTATGTGGCATTTGTGGAAAGGGAATGACTCAAAAATCTGGATTCAAGGTACACATTTTTAATTCTTGTAATACCATATAGTAATCGTTAAATTTGCACTTCTTATTAATCTTGTTCATATTTTTGTTATATAGAAACATATGCTGGTACACTCCGGAGAAATGCCTTTTGAATGTGAAATATGTCATAAAAAGTATTACAATTATTTTTATCCTTAAATTTCAATATTTAAAATATAAAAGTTATCTTCTTAACATTGTTTTAGATTTAGATACTCTAGTAATTTAATTGCTCATAAAAAAACACACGAAAGGTTATGCAAAGTAAGCTTCTTATTTAAACTTTGTTCGTTAAATATTTAATTTTTTATAAAATTTTCAGATTTGTGATAAACTTTGCAGTTCGCCTTCTGAATTGAAAAAACATATCATAATACATGCAACATCATCTCAAAATACTGTATCATCAAGCTTGGTTTATAGAAATTTTACAAAATTAGAAGCATTGAAAACGCATATAAAATTGGTCCATAAACAAGAGCATGCAGAAACTGAAATTGAAATCAATTCTAAGAATTAAACCTTACTCAGTCATTGAAAACGAAATAGCTTAGTTGTTTATTATTATACAAATTAATTTAACGAAGTACAATACCTAATCGTTATTTATTAGGTTATATTTATTAGATTTTAAGAAAGATGACGAATTATGAAACATTAAGTTAATAAAATATTTATTAAAATAGATACATGAAATCATATTTTCTGAAATACCTTATATTATTAAACTTCATTTATTACTTTGTATAAAGATATTAAAGTGATTAAATTCCAACATTACAATTACATCCAACTTCAAACTAAAAAATGAATTATTTTTATTTGTAAATTTAAATGAAATTAGCATATATTTACAATTTCAAATACTTCTTCAATGCTTGTCTAAATATGAATATTTTTTTCTTAATTTTTCACGTTTTTCTTTTTTGACATTGCGCCAAGGTTTATCACCAAATTGTAATGTATTTAAACTTTGTGTTGAGCCTGCTACACTAGCTGAACTTTGACTAACAGCGCCGGAACTTGTTGGTCGTATGTGGGGGAAATTTTTTCTACCTTTAACATAAGCAATTCCAGAGTTTGGTTCAAAGAAATTTTTATCTATATCGTTTGCAGCTGTAGTTTTATTTAACTAAAAAATAAAATGTTTAAAATATTAATAGAGATATTAATTTTAAAATTGTATAATATGTACTCTCATTGCTCGTTGTTGTTGTTCTGGCAAAGTATTTTCTATAATTTCTTTTTTTACTCTAGATGGAAATTTATTAAACTCTTTTTGATTTTCTGTCGGTGGAGAATGACAATAAAGCAATTTTCCATTCACATAATCCTTTAATATATATCTAGCCGAACGAGCTTGATCTGGTTGTCCATTCGCTGTCATAAAACCTCGATTATCTATAAATAAAACAAATAAAATAAGTTACAAAAAAGTATTTGAAGTTTTTTTATAAAATATAATCTCACAAGCATGTGCTAATAATAATTCTTCTGAAAAAGGTGGTCTATTTGGGTCTTCTCCTTCAATAGGTTTAGCTATTAAAATACCATATTTATCTTCCAAAATATGTACCGGAATTTCTGTTAATAAAAGGTTCACCGGTGGAACATGATCTCTCATCTGAAAGTAAATTTATTGCTTAGGGCAAGAAATAATTTATTTTTAAATCTATTTGAATAAAAATACCTGATCAATTGGCAGCACACCGTTTAATATCATTTCAGATTTTGTTAGCACAAAACTTGGCATTACAAGTCCAGGACAATCGCAAAGCAAAATATCAGAATCCAAATATAAAGTTTGAAAATGTTTTGTTTTTCCTGGTGTACTGGAAACTGAAACTTTCTTTTCTATCATAAGAGCATTGATTGTACTACTTTTTCCAACATTTGGGTAACCAACCATGCCAATTGTAGTTATACCCTCTGTAAATTTAGGTCCGTTATGTATAATTTTGAATAAATGAATAAGCTCCTCTCTATTTAAAAGTTTTGAAGAATTCATTTCTTTAATTCCAGCTTCATTTAATTTCTTTTCGATTAGAGCCAATTGTTCTTCAGTTTTCTGTAGTGATTTTGAAAGTTGATTAGCGGCTGTTTTCACTTGATCCATACTTACTTTTTCTAAATTTTCATCAATTTTAACATCATTTTTCGATTTGATTTCATCATCTTTAATTTCCAAATTATTGCTTTGACTATTTTCATCTTCTGAATCTAATTCACTAGTTTCTTCATCTAATTTTTCCAATTCTTTTTCTGAATCTGCTATGGCTGAGAAAAATGCAATTTTTAATCCAAGATCATCAAAGTATTTTGCCCATACGATTCTTTGTGGTTCAGTAAGAAAATCTGATTTATTTATTAGAATCATATTCATTTTATTTTTATCTACTTCTTTAACATATTTCTCTAAGTCTTCATTTCTGAATAAAAGAGGATTTCTCGCATCCACAATTTGTAAAACCACATCAGAACGTTCAACAACTCTCCATAATTGTCGCCAAAATTCTAAATTCTTTTCGTATGGGGTCATTAAAATTCCTTCATCTTCTTGTAATAGGGACAAGCTTTTGCGCCACTCTAAAAAAGATTCATTTTCCCGTTCTTTTAATTGCTCGGCTGACATATTTTTTGACCAAGAAGGTCTTCTGGGAATTTTTAACATTTCTTTGTTATCAATATGTTTTTTCTTCATGTTAAGTTTTTCTTGATTTGTTAAAAGACCTACATTACTTTTAGCATTAATAAATTTTATATTCAATTTTTCAGCTTGAAATTCCGTTCCTGCTAATTCAGCTGTACGAAGAAAAGCTTCAAACGAAGACTCCTCTGTTACTGATTGTAAGTTAAGTCTTCCCCAATCATAGCCATCTTGTAGATCAGCAGTGTGCAACTTTTATTAAATAATCATAAATTACACTAGTTGGAAAAAAAATGTTTTATAATACGAACCATGGAACCATTGTCAACTGTTCTGTTATGTTTTTTTCCAAAACGATCTTTGATTAAAGTTCTCCCAAGTTCATTGCTTCCAGATTTATTTTTTTTGCCCATATTGCAAACAATAATAACTACTTGTATAGCTAGCTGTTAAACAGATTCCAAATAATTATAGGTCTAAATTGTTTTTTTATATTAAATATTGGAAAATTGAAATATTTTTTTAAAAAATTACATGTGGATACATGTGTAGTGAATAGCTGAATCAAGTTGACTTGATTAGCTGAATCATCAATCAATTGCTTCTGTCATTTATTCAGTATCTTTGCATATCATATTCATATCTGTTCTGTAGGTTCTGTCAGTGCATCTGTTGTGTATACTGTTATGTAAAATATCATAATTAATAACAAACTGAAATTTGAGTGTTTATTACTGGTTACATTACAGTACAGGAGTGAGCTGAAATTATTATTACTATACACAAACAGTAGTAGTGTAGTCTACTGTAGTGTAGTGTGTAGTGTACAGTACACAACACAAACACAGCACATACAATGTAGTATGTACACGATTCTAGTGACATTTTTGGTTTTACATTTCTCTCATTTGCATGATCTCTCTCTTGTACTCCATTATAGAATTTTCAAATTTAGGTTTATTTTTAAAAAATTTTTTTAAAATAAGCAATAATAATTTATTCATTGCTTTGTATACTGTATCAGGCTTCTATATTAAATTTGTTTTCCGAACATTACATTTCGTATTATTTTCGTCTAAAATTACAATAACAATTGAACGTTAATTTTTTACGATTTATTTTTTGTTCTTATATTTTCTCATAATATTTTTTGCTTGCTGTGTTCAATAAGTTTAATGTGTATTATGTTTGTTTTGTCAAATTAAACTTAATTGAACAAAGTAAGCCTTGTGTGTGAGGAATTTTGTTTGAAATCAAAATAAAAAGAGATTTTTTTTAGGCTTCTGATAGAAGTTGAAGTGAAAGTTAGTATGTAAAATAATTTTGTTTATGAATTTTTTTAATTTGTAAAATTATGAATGAAAGCATTAACATTTTTTAATGCGGCTCTAGCTATTAATAGTTTGAACACTCCCCTTCCATATTGGTAAATTAAATTTAGTCCAAACATTGCCAGAAGTAATATCTTTTGAAAAGAAAATAGTTCATTTGATTTACTCATAAGCTGGATATTATTTTTACTCAAATTTTGTAATCTATCAGCCTGTTAAACAATATAGAAGGCAATGATTTATTTATAACAGTTTAAACTGAGTTAAAAAAAAAAACTAATTAAAAGACAATATGTACATAAAATTTTTTTAAAAAGTTCAATTATATTTTTTTACTGCTCTCGGTTAAAAGTTAAATAAACTTCTATGCATTGGCTTCTAGCTGCGATGACGATGACTACTTACTACATGTCTACATGGCTTATGCATTGACTATTGAGTACATTTATAGGCTCACTCAAAATTCGAATTCAGCATTTTTCATCTATAGAATATTTGACATTTATAATTTTACTTATTGTGAATTCATTTTAAGTTTTAAATTGAATAATAAAATACAAAGACGGCAAAACAATTATTGTTGGATTAATTTCTCAAAAAAAAATTAAATAAATACATATAATAAAATACTTTAACTACCAATAATTTTGATACATTTTGAAAATAAATACTTTCTACTAATTATTGTATAATATATGCTTAAAAAGTAAATAAGTAATCAATTGTATATCAAAAATTATTTGATTTAATAAAGTTCTGATATCAATCAATTTTAATATATTTTTTATATAATTTTGCGATTCGCTTTTAGTATGTCCAACAATCCAACAAATTTATCAATTGCCGTCATTTGTTCCTCCAACATGAATCGTTCCATGGAAGCACATGGATTTTTAGCTAAAAAAGGTTTTAAAGTAAAGTCTTTTGGAACAGGAGAAAAAGTAAAACTACCTGGAACTGCTATTGACAAACCAAATGTTTATGAATTTGGAAGACCTTATGATGATATATATAATGATTTAGCAGCAAAGGATAAACTTTATTATACTCAAAATGGGTTGTTACATATGCTAGATAGAAATCGTCGAATCAAAAAGTGTCCCGAAAGATTTCAAGAATGTAAGGACCGCTTTGATATAATAGTTACAGTAGAAGAAAGAGTATATGATCAAGTAGGGAGAAACGAAGTTTGAGTCTGATTGGATAGACTTGTTCTTTCAAAAGTAGTCATTTACGTATTGTTATTTTATTTATTCTAAAATATGTTATATTGAATTTATTTCTATTATATAACAATGGTAGATAAATATGGATAATTAAAAAAAATTTAAATATTTAAAAGAACAAGATTGCTAATCAGTAATCACAAATAATTATTTCCGATCAATAAAAGAATACGATCTATATATTTTTAATTGTATATTTAGGTAATAGATTTTATGGAATCCCAGGAATCAATTTTAAATCAACCTGTTCATTTAATTAATATTGATGTTCAAGATAATCATGAAGATGCAACACTTGGAGCATTTTTAATATGTGATATGGTAACAATGGTAATTATAATAAGTATATGTTTTTTTATGAAACTAATAAAATATAAATTTTTAATTGATTTTATACTGTTTTCCTTTTGTATTACAAAAACGATGCTAATTTTTTTTACAGTCGTAAAACTTTGCTTTTGATTTTTTTTTTTTTTGTAATTGAAGTCGAAATTTAATCTGATAATTCTTATATAAATAATAAGGAATGAAATATAATACATATATATAACTGTGTAACGTATGATCGAGATTTAAAAATTTTTATAAAAATTTCCATGTATTTTAAAATTAATGAATTTAAAAACCACCTAAACTTTTTTTTTTATTTTTAACAGAACAAAAAATCGTATTCGTTTTTAGTGTAATTTTATTTGGATATCATTTCAATTCGTATTTTCTTTCAGTATTAATTTTTTATTTGATTTCCAATATTCATAACACGGGAGTCACATATTTTCTTATAATTATGTTAGTGATAGTCGCAATCGAATAAAAAACTGTAAGTGAAAAAATATTCAATTAATAAATATATTAACAACAAGGTACATAATTTAAATTCATAGTCTTTAAATCGCTATGATTGAGTTAAAATTTTGCTAAAAAAAAATACACAACCAATTTGGAAATAAATATCCGGTTTAAAATGTTCTAAATTATGACTATATTAAAACTTTATTTTCAATTAATTTATATTACCCACAGTATGAACAGAAATACTGGAAAAAAAATGTTTTAATATCCCCATAAATAAGATTAATTATATTTTAATTAAATTTGCACTACACGTTAATAACTTCATAATTCAAATAATTTGATAGAATGTATGCATGAATAAATTTTAATGAACCGTTAATAACAATATATCTATATTAATGCTTGTTTTCTATTTCATTTATTTTTATTTTTAGATGTCTCAGTCATACGATTTAGATAATGATATTGATGAACTTTTACATGATTTTGAAGCAAATCGGCAAAGAGCAGTTCTTCATAGCGTTTTATTTTACTGATATATTTATTTAGTGAATTTAATTTCGAAAATGTTAAAATTAAAATAATAATTTTAACATTTAATTCATATAATATTAAGCTTTATAACAATTAATTTTATATATAAATATAATTCGAAATGGTAAAAGTAAAGTGGTAAATTTATACGAAAAGCAATTGACAAAGAAGAAAGTTCCGTACAATAAAATGTTGATAACCTCAAAACATAATTTTTTTTGTATTAACTTAAAGCAAATAAAAATATGAACAAAACTTTACTTCATAATAGTAGTAAATCATATAAGTAAATTTATTTATAAAAAAAATTTCGTACAGAACAAGTCATATTTCATTTATATAATGCAAATATATAAAATAAATAGGTTACATTACCTTCAAAATATTTTAATTTGTTTTGTATTGAATTTTTGTAAATTATAAACAGAAATACATAATAGTTCTATGTCTATTGATTTGCAGCAGCAGTTGGACTGGAAAACAAAAAATTTTCCTCACTTTTATTAATATTTTGTTTTATTTGCTATATTTTAAATTAAAAATATTTTTATTATGAATTTAAAGAAAAGATATTCAACTATAAGTCTATAATCCGCTGGAGGGGTTTTATCCTAAATAAAAAAAAAAGAGTTCTTATAACAAAACTCAAAGGGTGGTTCTTTCATGATATTTTTTTTTGTTATGATATGGTAATGGTACATATAACGGGTTTTAGGTTAGTTTTAAAATTTTAAAAAATTAAAAGTTGTAAATCGAAAAATAAAAATTATTCTGAAGGTTTTGTAATTTAATTACTTTAACCAAAAAGATTACTTAACTTAATTTAAGTAAAAATAATAAATTTATTAAAAATAGATGTACTTACTATAATGTTTTCAATAAATTTATATTGAAGTATATAGGTACTGATCACCTACAACACAACACAATTATCACAAACTACTATATCATATCAATATTAATCAAATTCAAAAGAAATAAATTAATATTTTTCATAAATTTAAATTTTCCTCTCTCAAAACTCAAGTTTTTAAGAATACATTTTTTATATAATAAAGTTGGAGAAAAATGAAAGAAAAACAAAAGAGGGATTAAAAACGGGATAATTCAATATCACTTCGATAATTTTTTGTAAATTTATTTGTAATTTTACCTTTCCTTTCATTTTTTTTCAGTTTGAATTTTATAACCGAATAAGAATGTCGGGTTTCTAGTATTTTGTAGACGTAGACGGGAGAAAATTTTGATTTTTTTATTATAATGGTTAAGTAGTGATATTTTATTTCGATATTTAGTTCTATCTTAAAAAGTGAATTTTAATTATAATAATAATAATAAATAAATTTAAATAAATGATATAATTCTTGAAGATATGTAAATTAATATTATTACACTGCATGCATCATTGAGAAAAATGCCGTTATTAAATCAATTAAAAAAAAACTGTTATCCCGAAAATAAAATATTCGTGACAAAATGTATAAATTTGTAGATGAAATAGTGAATCTCTTTTATTCAAAAATACATACATAAGAAAACTTGAAAACTATATGTATAATGAAATAACATATTTTTATACACATATAATAACCAGCAGTTATTGTACTATTAATATTAAATTTTTAAGTACACATATGTATCTACATCTTATTATATCAATTACAATCAGTCATATACATAAAAGACAATAAAATATAGTGTTTTTTGTTTTTTTTTTCAATCAATGATTTTTTTATCAATGAAACATCTAATTAATTTGGAATTCTAATATATATAATATATATCTATTTTTAATTATATATATAAAAGAAAAACACTGTCGCAAAATATTTTTGACCAAATTTAACAGGAGCTAATACTTATTTTGTTACATTTAGTGATAAAAGACGTTATTGTTTGCACGCAAAGCAATTTTGCTTTATATTTTTGCTGCGAAATTTTACTGTAAGAAAGTGAGTTTGTAAGAAAAATTACAATGGTAAGATAATTTAATGGGAACAGATAAAATATTGAATATAGTTAAAATTACTACGCCCTTAATAGGGTAAGTGGAAAGAAAAAAAAATGTTGGTATGTTACAAAATTTAAAATTAAAATATCGTATACAGATGTAAAATAACCCAATAATTGTTGAATCTAAAATTCTAAAACAGTAAATGGCAATTGGCACATCTAATTGATTTTTTCTGCTCAAATGGAACAGTGAACAAATGTGAAGGCGTCGGTTATAGCCATCATTGAAATGAATATAAATAATTTTGGTTTGCAATTTGACAACCTCTGCAGACACAACATTTTAGTAAAAAGTTATAGAATTGCTAAAAAGAATGTTTCAACAAACAAATTCTGTTCAAAATTCAACATTTTAAATTAATATTTTAATAACAAAGTTATTTTATCATTTTACGGATCCGTTTTTTTTTCTGAACAAAACAAAAAAATAAACAAAATTATTTTAATGAAGTACATTTTATTTTCCCACTGTTTCATTTATTCCTTTTAAATTATGTTTCATTTTTTCACTGCTTCATTTCATCAGAAAAAAAATACTGATGCAATCTCACCTAAATTTACATTTATCAAGTTTTGTTTGATGTTTACATTTGTGTAATTCAATTTATAATTTTTGATTTAATTGTAAAAATAAATACTTTATTATTTCAAATTCAAAACAAGGAAACGTTAAATCGAAATTTAAATTCAGAACCAAATGAAACAAGGAAAAAATGAAACATCAATTAATAAAAATATTTTGTTTCAATTTATTTCATCTGTTCAGAAAAATAAATACCGATCCTCAAAATGGTGAAATTGATTTTATTTGAAATATTAATCTTAAAATGTTAAAAGTAGGAGATAAATTTCTTTATGAGAAGGTTTTTTACAATTAATATAATTATATATAAAAATTTCGTAAATATTGCCGCAATAAAATTGAAAACAAAAGTTTGAAGTATTCATTTTACTGATCGCTAGCCAACACTGTGGAAATTTCAATGCTCTTGATTTTAAAATTTTGGTATGATAGAAAAAAACAAATTTACGCTAATCCAGTAAATGTTACGTGTTTAGTTAAATGTAATTTTTCTTACTAATAATAATATCAAAAAAACTTTAAATCAAATTTCGGCCAAGTCTGGAGCTTTTTTCTTTAATTTTTTGGCGTTATTTTTAAAGTTAATATTAAAAAAAAAATTGCTCTCGATAAATATTTTGTTATTAAGTATCCTATTTCAATAATTTAAAGTGCTTTAAAATTTGAAAGTGCTAAAAAAAAACGGCTCTCGATAACTATTTTGTTATTATGATATTTTTAATATTTTTAAATAATATCTAATTATTAACATTAAAAATTTGTAAAAATTTGACACGTACGTGTGAACATGAAGTTCTATTTCTGTTAGTTCTACGATAGCTTCTAAAATGAATGAACATGCGTATGTAAAGCAAAATAGAGAAATGTCACTTTGACAAATAGAATATGAATCTGACTTAATGTTGTAAAGTAAGCTGAATAAAATAAAGACAAAACCACAAAGGAGGGATTAGATAACATTTAGTTTTTCAAAAAAATTAAATCTATGCCACGATTCTACGCGTGCAATTATAATTACAGTTTAAGTTTATATTGAACTTTCAAATTTAAGGGCATTTCGCACTTGGGCTTGACCATCATTTCGTATTCACTGGCGATATAAGAAGGTAGGCATTAGTAGCAGTCATGAGTATAGTGAAGTAATTTAATCCTAGTGGAGATTTAAAAATTAAATTAAATTATTTTATAGTGATATTAAATCTTCAAATTTTGTAATGGATATACTAAAAGCTTGCGGCTACGATGAAGTCGTCGAATGTCCCCATGACAAATCTCATCAAATTTTAAAATCAAGAATGCACAGAGTACAAACTGAAGTTTTATTATTGTTTTCTTAAATTAACATGTGTATCAAAATTTTTTAGCATTTGGTAAGATGTAGAAAAAACTATCCAAATTCGGAGAAGTCTGCATGCCCATTTAATTCTACTCATTTAATAGATAAAAAGGAACTCAACGTAAACATTTCATTAACAATAACAATTGAAAACAATTATAAATGCTTTTTTTTTAGTATCATCTAGAAAGTTGTCCTGATCGAGCTAGTTTTGATTTGTATAAATATAAAATTAATCCAAAACCTGATTCATCTAGTGTGCCTTATGATGAGATCGTTGTACCTGAACTTAAAAATTTAGATTCAATTGAAGATTGGTCCGATTGTAACACACCTACATATGATCCTGAAAAATATTGTAATAAGGCTCCAATATTAAGGACAAACGTAGGGGTAAGAAATATGTTTTTTTTTTTGTTAAGTTCAATTGCTTAATGTGTATATTTTACTTAATTATCTGATTAGATTTTATTGACAAATTTAATTCCTTAAAGATTTTTTATATACGAAATGTCTAAAACCCTTTAAGAAGATGTATGTAATCCTAAGCATTAATTGTTTTACATTTCTGTTTCATATAATTTAGTTTCATCTTCAATTTTCTTGTCATACTTAAATTTATGAAATCTACAGATGGAATATATAGCAATCTTTCAATTATTTTAAAAAAAACTATAGTGTCGTAAAGTATCATTTCTTTTTCAACAAAAGCTGATGATACTTTACGACTTTGCTTGTATTACATGACGTGATTGCCGCTTTCCAGCAAAAAAAAGTCAAACATGATACCTGTAGTATAATCGAACATGATAAATGTAGTACATATTTATTAAAAAAATACGATTATCTTGTCTTATTCTACTGGTGAATAAATACCATAATTGAATACCAAATATTAAGATTTTAACTCTTCCCCAAATAATTTACAATTCTACTGAATTACAATTACAATACTACTTAAATAATATTCATTATTTTTAGGGAACTCCATCAGAAAAGAAAGCTTTTCGTCAAGCTCAGCGTGAAAAACTTGCAGAAGTCAAAAATTTTAAAATGTGAAAATTAAACTACAGTATTGGTTAAAAACTAATGTGTATAATAAAAACTTTAACCAATTATTTTTTCTTGAATTTTTTTGGCGTTGTATAATTTTATTTATTTCTTATATGAATTCAAATATTAAAATGTACATAATATTTTATAGTTTACTTTTTATTATATCATACATTTAAAAATTCGAAATATACATATATTTTATTAATTTGAAGATGAAGAGTTTTTTTATTGAAATGAAATCAAAAAAAGTAATTTAAATAAATGTGATGTAGACACTAAAGTAATTTTGTTTAATATTTTGAACTTCATTCTTGTACAATCTCAATGTGATACATGTACATTTACATATTTTTATACTATTTGAACATACTAAACAAGATTTATATTTTCAGTAATTTATATGTACTCGCTTTGTCTTTGATGAAGATGAATACGAGCTTTTGATATCTCAATACTTTTCTTTTAGAGGTTTTTCTAAATTTTACGAAAAAGTGGGGCTTATTATTTCAATGCTAATTTTTTTAAGTCTAATAAATTGGGCATTCTAATATAATCAATTAAACTTGATAAGGTTGTACGAAACTTTGATAGTATGGTTAGTTTTGCAATGTAAATATATTGCTGTGCGGTGAACAACCAAATATATGTTTTTATTTCCTTAAAATCTAATATGGTCCTCACATGCGGATAATTTTTTTAACATTTAGACATACTTTTTAAATTTTGCTGTCATAGCTGCCACTAAATGCATCCATCTAACTAAAACCAATATTTAAGTATTAGTACAATCTAATCAAAATATAAAAGCAAGTAATTATTAGGTTTGGCGAAAACTAGGTTTAAATGGGATGGTACATATGTCTGACAGAAACTTCAAAGATATTTTTAAAGCTATCCACAGGTTTGTTAGATCTAAGGGTCTACATGGAGAATAGTTAATTATCCAGGATCGTTATGATTATCAATAATTGGCCTAGTGTCGTGACGACGGCGGATTGCTTTTGCACTAGTAAATAACTATAAAAATTCGGTACAACTTTTAAAACAAGAAAATGTGTATGTTGTTTTTGTACGAGAAATCTATACAATTAGTTTGTTTAATCGTGATATGATAAAATAAATAAATATTTGACATGTTGATGTTAGATACTTTGAAAATATTTAAAATTCTAAACTATTTGGGTTATAAGTTATAATCAACGAATTAGAATTAATTCTAATTCGTTGGTTATAATAAATTAGCTATTGACAAAATAGTATTTGTAAAATTAAAAATATTCTTTAGCTTTACATTATTTAAGAGAGAAAAAATTGTTTATTAGTTTTATAAAATAAAATAATTCCTTCGGCTGTATTTCCACATCCAACATACAATTTACAGACGTTTAAGAAAAATATTAAAACCTTTATTTTACAACTTCCTACTAATTTATCTAATACCTTTAATTTTTTCTAGTTTTATTCTATAATATAATATCCCAACCAGCGATAAGTAATTGCTAAAGGTAATAAAAATTGTTTATAATTTTGCTCGTCAAAACAAAAGGATGTGATGAGTAAAAAAAAAACAAATCCAAATCCAAATGTTTTGGCTGTATGCATTGTATTTTTTATAACTATAGCTGCATATAGCTATAGGAGGTATATACTACATAGGTACATATAAAAAAAAAATTGTGATTAAAATTTAGCCTATACGAATTTTGTAATTGTCCGTCTCTGGTGCAATTAATTAAAAAGCAGAAATAAAAAATTGAACCAGTGAATCATAACACGTTCATATTTATATGAAATAAAATGTGGATTATTATATAACGAATGAATCCTTTTCGTCCTTTTATGGACTTTTATTTATTGTTTTAACAAACTTTTTTCAACATTATTACTACTTTCATATGTAGGTACCTATATATGTAGTATGTACAGTACATAATAAGTACTTTATTTACCTAAAAATATAAAATAAAAGAATAGAGGTTCTTTTTCATTTAACTCTTAGTAATTCATGCAATACAGTAAAATTAAACATAACTAAATACATACATATATATAAAATTTAATATTTATGGTATATTTTATATTAAATTTTTTCTTCCCCTTGCTCAAATTATTTTTTAAATGTACATAGTTCTTTTTATATACTGTTTATATAATTATAGATATGTATGGCTCATTTAATTAAAGCTTTTTCCTAAATTGTATATACATATTTTGAGAGAATTATATTAAGACATAGTATCAGTCGCCAATATATAAACGTATGTATATTTCAATATTAACGGTATCAACTAGCATTTAAATTTTTCACAGTTGATTTCTTTATCAGGACAATAATTTGAATTACTAGTTCCTATTAATGAGCCTGTTTCCACTAGTATTCATGATGATAGCTGCTTTAGCATACGTTTCATACCCTCTCACCCACAAACAAATTTTGCGGAAACGATTTTCTGTATTCGTTTGTTGATTAACGGCCTAACGGATATGAAATGTGTATATATGTTAAATTTGTAATCATAAATACTCGTGGAAACAGTCCCAATTGCTTTTTGGTAAATTAATTTTTTTATGCATAGCCAAAACACTACCTTTTATACCGATTGGTACGTTTGGCTAGGGTGGGAAAGGAAAATTTGGAAAGGAGGATGGTAAAAGGGAAGGCTAACAATTACGAACGAAGGTGTTAATGTTCGTCTTGAATTTGTTTAGGTCATAAATATAAAATTTGTCACGTTTTGGGAACACATAAGATCCAATTTGGTTCCACATTCGGGATGTTGAAGTTATAAACGAATTTCCATAACTTGTCTTTTGCCATCTAGGGATTTCAATGGTGTAGGGATGAGCACATGCTGCCCTTCGTGTTTCGCGAGGGAAACGCTTAAGTGGAGGTAATATAGATTTAATTTCCACTGAGCATGTGCCGATGCCTACGAGATATCTATAAAAAAGTGAGAGAGCTCCGACTATACGACGATGTCCAAGAGGAGCAAGATGGGCTGTCACTTTTGGGTCGTTGATTAGACGAATAGCCCATTTTTGGACTTTATCCAAATGTTTTAACGCAATACTAGAAGCGCCAGCCCATATGTGAGAATTGTACTCCATTTTGGATCGTATGAAAGCTTTATAGATTTTCAAGAGGTCACAGGGGGAGAAGTAAGCCTTGCAGCGGCTAAGAAAACCTAAACATTTGGCTGCGTTTTTTGCAACATCAAATATATGATCAAAATTAATTGGTATATTTTTGATATTTATATATGTACCTAATATGTACGAGTATTTGTCAACTAATTTTCTTTCAAAAATTAGTAGGCTGTTCTCCTCGATACATTCATGGTCCATACATCGCATCCACGTATGCTAAAGCGTATTAGAGTTATATATTATATCTTTGCTCTTCTTGATATTTTGATTGTAGCAAATTTGCATAGAAACATCTGTTTCCGACTTGAATTCGTTATTAATGCAGTACTCTACTAATACTATTATTACTTCTTATTGTTGTTCCGAGGTATTTGAAGCTCGTAACACTTTCAAAGTTTTACTGTCCGAGTCCGGTTGTTATATTCTGATAACTTCTTGTTTGCTCTTTCTTGACATTTTCAAACATATTGTTTTGCCTTCGTTGATTTTTTAAGCCTACTTTTTTGTCTCGATTTCTAGTTGCACAAATACTTCTGCCATTATATCTGTTGTTTTTGGCCATTATTACTACCTCTACCTGACTGATTGTCATATTCAAGATACTGCCTTTATTTTCTAATTTACCTATGGCGTAATGAAGCAGTGCATGGTGCATCTCCTTGTTGTATTCCCGTTTCTATATTCACGTGTTATTTGATCTTGAATTATATTATAACTTTAGCTTTCCATTTGTACATTATTATTATAGCTATAGGTTTGATAATTTCTGAAGTACTTCTTAATTTCTCAGAGTTGTTAAAATTATGTTTCTGTTTATGCTGTCAAAGACGTAAACGGGATTTCAATCTGAAAGATTCTGACATATAACCGTGAGATTATACCATATATTGATTAACATTTCTATAAAATATATTATTATTTCCTTGGTTTCTTGCTTCCTCAACTATATTCTGTTCTGTTTCTGCGTTTTTAACAGTTTTTTAATTTATTTCTCTCAGAAATTTCTTTTACATTGCCGAACACATTATTTATGGCGATATTGGCATGCCGGTCGATATCATACAATGGTTATGTCATCTGATTGCAACTAATTATAAGATTGCGGTTTCGAATCTCGCTTAAACATGAATTTTGGATTTTCTATAGTTACATGTTTTCGTTTTAAACTTAACAATCACTAAGGCGGTAAAATTGAAAGGAAAATTTTCGACTATTTTCAACAATTATAAAAAATTTAGCTTCTGGCATTATCGTAAAGAAATACCTATTCATTTAAATTTTTAGGGCTTTAAGTAAAATATTAAAATAAATCTAACTACCTATATGGTTAAAATAAAACAGTTGTTAGTTATTTCTTAAAATTGAATCTGCCATGTAATTTTTTTTCTTAAATTTATTAAATCTTTCTACTATCAAACAACCATCCTAGAATTTTACAACAACAGAAATTGTTGCTTCTAATTGAATCGTAAATTTTACCTATCACTTTTATAATTAACTAAAACTATTAACTAACACTATGGATATGCTGTTTTTTATTTTTATTAGGGTGTCTGTCTAGCATATAGCATTGATTGAGTATCTAATCTAATATCACATTAAAAATAATGTTCAATTAATTTCTAATCATACATTTTGTTTTAGTTTATACAAAATAATAATAATAACAATAAAAATAATTTAAAAAACGGTTAGGTATATGAAAGAGCTTTATGGTAATGTTTTGTCGGTATATCTACTAGTGTATTGCAAAGTTAAAACCGTTAAACTATGCTTTTATTGAAACATTATCCATTTATATGTTTTAGACCAAAATATCTCATTCCACATATTTTATTGGTTGAATTTATTCTAATAAAACTTATATATATTATTTATAATTACATATATGTATACAAATAAGTTCCGTTTGCGCATCTTCATTTTTTATTTTATTTAATGATATTTTATATATCATAATATATATTCTCAAAATTGTGCTCTCCTGAAGGTCGTCTTACACATACACAACCAAACAAAAAAAAAATCAAATCTTCAAAGTCGAGTTTATAAATTACAATACTGTACAATACAACAAGCACCACAGCCACCCGACAGTACCAGTATTTCAATTTATATTTTCATTTCTATACTCTTCTATGAAATATGTCCATCGGTACATAATATTGTATAAAAATAAATATGTTGCATATAAAATTTGTAGAGAAATGAGAGTAAAATTAATTATGAGAATTAAATTAAAGCTTTAAGAAATTTGAAATAATAAAATGTATGTATGTAATTTTGTGCTTACAGTGCGGCTGAAGATTGAGAACATTTTGTTCAGGTTACATACAATACACTACATTTGAAATTGGATATAATGTGATATATAATATAATGGTTCTTCATTATGCTTTCTGCATGTATGCATGTGTATATTGTTTTTTTTTTTTTGTTTTTGTTATTTCAAATTTTCTTTTGTTATCCAATTCTCTATTCATTGAACAGTTTGAGATTTATCTTTGACGAAGTTGCATACGGTACGGTAACCTATATAATATAAATAATAGTTATCGCTTAAAAACAAATAATTTTCAATTTAAAATATAAAATAATAATTAATAAATATTAATATAGATATAACAATTATAAAAACAAAAAATTAAATTGAAAATTTGATATTTTTTTCTGTTTTTATTCTGTTTTTTTTTTGGTTATTTTTTTTATAAAATAGTGTTAGTTATTTTAAAAAGAAAATATGCAATTATTAAATAATGTAAAAAAGGGAATATAAACGCAAAATATTTAAATATATAAATTTAGATAAAAAAAGCATCTTTATTAGAAAGATGGGGGTTATAAAATGCGACGTTTTAACTATTTATATAAATATACATACATAAATAGCAATAATTTTTCATTTTTTTTTCAAAATATACATAAAAATTATATAAGCTATAATGTACTACATAAGTGTATATTATATATCCTTTAAAGCACACTAATGGTCTTAAAATTATGTGAAGGATAGAAGTTCTTCAAAATTAATTAAAGGTCATTCATCAGTTCATTTGATTAAAATAATTTAATTTTAAATATCAATTATTTAAAACATTAATGTATATAATATATTCATATATTAAAAAATATGGAATTAAAACAAAAAACAAAAAAAAATTGTGCAGTTTTTTTATCTTAAATTATTTTTTTTTATCAATATTTATATTTAAAATTTATTAGGATATCAGAGAAAAGACGGTAAATTCAAAAACTATAAATTCTAATTATTTTTTATATTTTTAAATTTCATAACAATATTATTTTCAATAATAATTTCAATATAATTTTTAATATACTTATCTACTACTAACCACAATCTACCTCTTTGGTCTAAGAAATGTTTCGACTTTTGTAGCCACTAGTATAGTATATTGTATCTATGTATATATGTTTATGTTTATTAATTTTCTTAAATTCTGAAGTAATTATATATTATTCAATATCTATATAATAAATATTTTGATTGGTTAAACTTTCTGCTATCGTATTTAAATTGAAAGACGGAAAACTAGAGTCATTTTTGAGATGTACTTATAATGTATATTATAGCTTAAAAAAAATAGTATGTATTTGTTTAATAAACAAACTTCGAATACGGAAGCAATTTCGTACCAGATAAGTATGAATGAACAATTTATAACTAGTCCTAAGATTAACATATAAAATAAAGCTGGATGGTTTTATTTTATCTTTTATTTAATGTTAAAACTTTTAGCTTAATAAAAAATACCGCGTTTATTTTTTTTTTGTTCTGTTGAGTGTTCTATGTAGACGAAACGTTTTTCAATTTTACTTGTATTGCCAAATCTTTCTGTAAAAGTAGTTTGGGTGTTCTTCCTATAGACTTGAAATATAAAAAAAAAATTGTACGTGTATCTGGTCAGAAATTATATATACAATTATTATATATAATTTCTGATCTTGTTAAGAAATCTAATGAAATAATCATAAAAAATCATTAAAAAAATGGTATAAAAATGTTATAATAAAATTTTTATTTTATACGTGTATATAACATTAATCTTTGTAAGACGATAGTCCAAGCAGCTAGGGCTTAATGAAAAACGTAATTTATTTTTATTGAAATTTCAAATAAATAAATAAAAATATTAGTATTTGAGAAGTTCCTTAGCAGACAAAACTTTTCGAATTATTAAGTAAAAAAATTATTATACTTACTAAAAATAATGTTTGTTATATTAAATAAACAACTGTTGTGTTATATCCACATACTTATAACATTTACATATAAATTCTATTTTATTTTTATTTGCTTAAAAATTATATAACTTATTTACATAATTACGTAAATTCCATATAATTTTGTATTATAACTGAAAAAATCAGTTAGGTTTGACAGAATGGTTAAACAAGTGACTTAATTTTCTTATTTAAACGAAAATGGCTTAATATTATTTTGAAAATTTGAATGGAAATTCATTATTGGTTTAGTATATAGGTAAATAAGTTACTACATAAATGAAGAAAATGTTTATATACATATTAACTAGCATTGATTAATAATATTAATATTCTTAATCAATGATACTAGTTATTTAATTTTCAAAGTTTCAAAAAATATTTCATATTTATTAGAATTAGTTATTATGAAATAGGTATTATTACGAGTTAGGTATTATGAAATATAATTAAAACACAAGTAATAAAAATGTTTACAGTTTTACAATTTATTATTACTTAAAGAGATTAATAAAGAGATTAATTATAATATTTATGTATAATTAATGTCGAGCTAGTTTTTCACTAATAATTTGATTGCAAATATTGTTATTTTGGTAGTAAAAGTAGCCCAATTATACTTCCATGCTAGTTTGCAAATATACTTATATGTATATTATAAGTTAGTAAACAAACATTAGTTAAATGAAAATTATTAGCATAAAAAATTCCGAATTTAATAAAAAAAAAAAATTTTTTTGTATTAATTTAGTATAAAAATAAAAATAAAATATATAAAATGAAGTATGTAAATAAATTATAATACATAATTATGGTACATATTTAAGTTTATTTCCAGCAGTGTATTTCTATCTTGTATTATCACTTTCGTATAATACCAACCAACCATCCTGTTGCGAAATATGAAAATCTTAAAATTTGAAAATTGCGTATTTGTTGATTTTCTTTATCCGAAAATTTTAAATATGTACATACTCAATTCAGAAAAGATAGATACATGCACATACATACATATATTTATATTAGTTTTCTTAGTTAATTTTTTCTTTATTTATTAAATTCTTTATTTGAAATTTTAAATTTTTTTACTATCAAATTTAATAACTTATATTTTGGCAATACATTTATTACGATCTATAATAAAACTTTCGAGGAGGTCAAGGTTCGATTTATGCTGTAGTTCCATTGAAATAATATAAACTTATATAATATCTATATCGAATATTTATACTTAACATTATTACTTTTTTTTCGAATTTTAATCCTTAAATGTAGTCTGCAATTCCTGAATTCGGAATAAAAAACCAAAATAACAAAATTGTGAAATTGATTCATCTTTTAAAAATATTTAAATTTTCAATAAAAACATGTTCTAAGTGCTTAAAATACTATACTCAATTTAAAAATATGATTTTTTCCTCATCACAATCCGGTTTGGACTCTTCCGATGTGAGGCATATAGGGCGAATGAAATTTCATATAATTATTTAGTTACGCAAATTTTTGTTAATTTAAATAATTGCACAAACATATTGCATTTGTTTTATTTTAACCATTTCGAAATTTTCTTTTTTTATGTACCTACTAGTACATACATATATGTATGTTTTATCAATATTTAACCTACCTAGCTACCTACCCTATTTTCAAACAATAAATAAAACAGTTTAATTAAAATTTTAATTTATATAGAAGTTGAGAAAAACAATTAATTTCTGCGGTAGTAATATAAAAATATACGTTAAGTATGCATGTATCACTTCTTATATACTTGTCTAAGTGTGTGTATGTTTTGCAACGTAAATAAATATTGAAGAGTCCTTTTGAAAAAAATTTGGCTGAATTAATGAAACAATTACAACAATGAATTTTTTTACGCTTATAAATCGTATTTGAATAAATATGGGCATCATGTATATAATATACTCCGCAATAATTTAACATTTATAGCATATATTTAAAAATTATTAAAAAGCTAAATAATCGTAATAATAAAGTACGTACTTGTACTTGATGATGAAAGAAAACAAATTATAAAAAAAAGCGATAATTAACCAAAAAAAGTATGAATTTCTTTGTGTATTATATTTTATAGTCTTAGCAACGAGAGAGACAGAAAGAGAGCGGTTTTTGTTTTATTTTATTATTTTCCAATCTTGATATATTATTTTGAAAAGCAAAAAGGATATTTTCGAAATTTAATATATATGCATTCATCCTCCCCCTAAGGCCCTAAGCATCCAACTCAACAGCATAGAAAAGTAGAAGTAGAATGTCTGCTGAAGAGTATAAAATAATAAAACTAAATAGAAAAGAGTATTTTCAATATAATGCACATAATATATTTATATACTTATTTATGTATATATGTAAATATGTTCAATTGTTGTGTATATATATGTACATATATAATAAATAATGTATAATAAATATATTTACTAAGTATTTAAATAAGTGAAAAATTTCTTATTTTCTTTTAGTGTTGTGTTTGAATTAATTATTTAAAAATCGAATCGAAGCATTTTATTTAAAATGTATAAAATATGAAAGTAAATTCAAAAGTTTAAAATTTATTATTTCAAATATAAAGTGGTTATTAAAATAAAATTTATATATTTATTTAAGTTTATATTTTATAATTATGTATTTATTTATTTATACAAGAGTTGGTTACAAATTAAAATTATAATAATGAACAACAGTACTAGCTACTATCGGCTATTTGTATTTTACTATTTTATAATAATATATAATTCATTATTTTAATTCATTAGTTTCTAATTCTGATTACTTGTACAAAAATACATTTGATAGAGATAATGAAGTTAAAAAACATTTAATGATTCTTACAGAAAATATTTAATTTTATTTTCAATAATATGTATTCAATTTTATGTTCATTTGTTTAGTTATTGATAATAATATATTAATTTGGTTATGTGGCCCACATCCGCCAGGAAAGGGCACCAAAATTGTCACTGTTCATTTATATATGTAGTATATAGTGGAAATAATAAAATTGAATTGAATTAAATTAAATTAATTTTGTTTGATTAAAAAATATTAATATATTTTACCAATGTGATCTAAATAACATATTTTAAGATAATAAAATGAATTTAATTGAATTTACTAATCCAAAGTTTTCGATACTTAGTATGGTTTTTGAACACATGCTGAATACATATACTTAGTATGTTTTTTGATTTGTCTTAACAACTATACAACTTAAACATATTACATTATTATTAATTTTATTTTATTTTTATTTAATGATTTGTTTGTGAATTTGGTATTGATTCAAAGCAAATTTGAAAAGACCTTGTAAATTATGTTTTACAAAACTTGACCTATAGTTTTAGACCTTGCTTTTTTTTTTAGTTTTTATTTTGATATAAAACTGTACAACCCGCTTCTAAAACAGAAATTCAGTAACTTATATATAACAGTGAAAATAGTCGAATATTTTCCTTTTAATTTTACTGATATGCTTATCATACAGATACGCGTATTTCATTGACTATTTTCACTGTTATACCAAAATTTTACTCTAACGCTGGAAAACAAGTTTTTATAAAAACTTATATATGTTTTATTTTTAATAATTAGATAGTATATATATATATGTATCAATGACTATATGTAGTGTATACTGCCTTAACCATATTGTAATGATAAAAAAATATTAATTAAATAATACACATTATAATACGCCTTATATTATAGTCCTATCGCACATAATTGATAAGAACTACTATTCTATAATGTTTTTCAAGACAATTAATTAAATTCTAAATTTCCTATTTGTCGTATTATTTTTGAAAGATAGAAATAAGCAAGTGAAAATGCTTTTTTTTACCTGCTGTAAAATTTACTTTTTGGGTTGTGAGTTACATACATATTTTCAAATCATTTTTCACTCCACTTGGAGAGTATAGGACTTCAACAAACCTCAAATATTGTGGTTCAGAGAATATAATTCAATTTACTATACTTAGTATTTCCACAAAGTAAATAATTGATTAGTTTACTATTCTACTTTACTTTGTGTACTCTTGTTTCCAACATCATTAGATTTGATTTTTCTGTTGCATCCTACTGTTATAAGGCTATAGAAAAATATTTCATTCAAAATCCAAATAATCTTTTGATTAGTAAGTATATTTTATATTTTATTTATTGTTTTGTTTATTTTAATTGTTTGTACCAAAAAAGGTGTGGTGGGTCCTAACCACGTAAAAAACTGCCATCACATTTCATTTGCCAATTTGCAATGTAATACCAAAGTGAAGAGAAAAACATGTAAAGAAATTACAATTAAAGTAATAATAATTGTATTAAAGATGTGTAAATATCGGTTTTTTAAGTTTTACAACATTATCTAACTCATATTATATACAAGTACTTATAAACAATTAATTTTAAATTAGTTAAAAAATTATATATATATATGTATGTATGTATAAGTATGCATAAAGTAAAATATTAATAAAAAAAAAAAATATAACTAACAAAATAAAATTGTGGCCTCGGTAGCCGAGTGGTAAATCGCTCGAGTATAGCAGTGTAACGACAGAAAAGCACGAGTTCAAACTCCGTGAGAACCGAAAAAATTTTCAAATAATAAAAATTACTGAAAATTACATTCAGAAAGAGAAAAGAACCTATAGTTTGTAGAGATTTATCTGCATATCAACTGTTATATAAATAAATAAATAAAAGAAAATTTAATAACATTGATAGATGATATGATTGGTTTTAAGTCAATTAGCAACATTACATATCCCAGATTTTAAATTATAAACGTGTCAACCCAAAATTAGAAATAAAAATTTAAATTCATTTGTAATGATTACTGAAATAGCAAAGCTAACGAATAACTAAAATTCTAGAATAGTTTCAAGTATTTAAGCTTAAAAATAACTTATATTGCATTATTGTATAAACTTATAAACAGTTTTATGTACCATTTAGATGTTAGACAAAATTTACGGTTACATCTAAAATATAATCTGATGTCGGTTTACATACCAAATTATTTTTTGACTCCTTATGTCAGATTTATAATTACAAAAAAAATAAAATTAAAATCAGTAAAAAATTGTACAAATTAAGTTTTTACCGTATTGTTATTGTATTAAGTATTTCAAAAGTCGGAGAGATGAAAGCCAGATTATATTGTAAAATTGCAGTACCATACTTAATTAAGCACGAAAGGGTGATTCTACCTAAGTTACTGTCAAGAGTGTAAAAAAAATATAACTTATTATATTATTTTTCCATCAGACAAAATTAGATGTTGATAATTGTGTTTATATACACATTTCAAATTTATGAAATTGCGTAGTCCCCCATAAGCTAGTAGTAGCTAGTAGCTACATATTTCCATTAGTTTTCTGACCAATTATGTATATGTATGAATTTTAACATTTTAATTTTATTAAATTATTATTAAAAAAACGAACTGATAGTAAACACAATTTTTTTATTTTATATTTACAAAGCACATTTTTCACAATCAAATGTACAAAAATTTTCATTAATACTGTAACTGTAATTGTAACGATAAATATTTAAAATTTATGAAGGTTTTATTTAGTTTTATTTACTATATAAGTTTTTTAATATATTTCTAACAGTAATTTATTTTATCCGAATGATAAAGAGTACTGAACCAGATCGAAAAATCCATAATACAATGATTACATTTGAAATCGATTCTAGGACATTGAAAAGCAATCTATCAGTGCCACCCAGCGCATTAAATTTGATTTTTTTGTTCATAAAAATAGTATTAAATTAATTTATTATATATACATTTAATTAAGATCTCTCGATTCATATTATATTATCATATGTACATATCTAAACCTACATATATTTTTAATAAGTCTAATATTTTGACATTCAAAAGATAATTCGATTAAATTTCTTCATTAAAAATGTTTGTAAAGAAAATAATGAACTTTAAAAATTCATATTGTCTAAGCCACTAAATTTAAAGATTTGTTTTTTTTTTTCCAATTTTGTATATAAAACGAGAACAAAAGAGATTTTGTAATACAACAAATCAAAATAAAAACCAAAAAAAAGAAAAGAAACCAAAAATAAGAAAAAGGAACAAGACTTTCGGCAATGACAAACAAAGAATGAATAGAAAGAAAATGAAAATAATATATAGTATAAGAAACCTTATATGTATAAAGAAAATTAACACAACAAAGTGTAGAGATTTTTACTCGAAAATTTAAAGGACAACAACACATTCATCCTTATAAATTTATATAAAATTTATAAATACATGCATACACGTTACAATAAAACATGTACTTACATATATATATATATATATGTATGATAAAATATACTCATACAAAATTCTGATATCAAATTTATAAATTATACTTTTAAATATACTATATAATTTATAATATATATATACATTATCTACTTTAAATACATTTATTTTAAATTTAATTTTGTATTTAGTTAAATTTTCAAATTTTCTATCACTAAAAAATAATTCAGCAATTTAACTCGACAAACTGTTCTTATAAAAATAGTAATTTCAAAAATAAAATTACATACATACAGAGTTGAATATATACGAATATACAATTATGTATTTACATAAATTTATTGTATGCATGTACATATTATGTATTATTTAAGTAGATATATAGTTAGATAGAAAAAATATAGATAAAAGAAAACTTGTATGTGGGAAAATTTATAAAATACAATAAATCAGAAAAACAAGAAAAACAAAACAAAAAAAAACTTTTATGTGCAAAATCGAAAAATTAGTATTGTGTCTGTTTTATAATACCCCTCATGTAAATAAACACAATTTTAAAATCATTAATGACAGAAAGAGAAAAATAGAAATAATGGTAGACAGAAGAAAGAAGAGAGAAAAATGTATTGAACAAATAACAATTTTTCTTGCAATTTTACGTACTTAGTACTTAGTAGTTAGTACTTGGCACTTAGTAGTTAGTTCTTAGTACTTAGTATAGTATCCCTCATGTATCTCTCTACTTTATTGTGATTTTAATAAACCATAATTCTACACGTTTATAATACTTGTCGGTTTATATTTTTAAATTATACAGAAGCATTGAGCATTTAATTAAAAAAATTATTTCTATCATTTTTATTTTTAAAAGTTAAAACAAAATGTGTTACTTTTATGCTAATTATGAGTAAAACTCTACATTTTGTAAATTTTTATTATTTATTATTTTATTTATTCATTTTCAATTTCTAATAGATAGGTATTAATTTTAATTTAAATAATTTGATATTAAATTATTTTTCAGCCTTTAAAAAGGATAATAAAAATAAACCTACAAACAACCATTATATGATATGATATATATTATATTATATGCATATATGTATGTAAGCATATATAGTTTTTATTGATGTGCAATGCATAATACACAAAATAATACAAAATTTTATAAATTTTCTTAATTGCTACTATTTCTAAAAACCGATATTTTACTGTTTAATTATCTTTATAATTAGCCGTACATTAAATAGATTTTTTGTTTTAAAGTAACTGCTCAATTTTTTTTTCTAAGTTTTATTAATTATAAAAATAAATATTTTCGAAATGTAATAAAAATATTTTTTTTTACTGTAATGTCCAACAAAGTTGTTACAGGACAATGATGATGTAAAATATTTATTATTACAATTACTTTACTATATATCTATATGAATTATGTATGTAAATTATACATAATAATAAATTAACACAGTTTACTGTCATAGAAAACATAATTTATTATATTGAAAATATTTATTATTTAAATAAAATTATTTAAAATTATTTATTATTTTAATAAAAATAATAATAATAATAATAATTAAAATAATAATAATAATAATAAAAATAATAACAATAAATGGATCTTTAAGATGTATTCAATATAATTTATGAGATATTCACTGTAATTGTAATGAAATTATTATTTTGAACACCATCTAATCCAATTTTAATATAAAACATAATTTAAATATAACATATTGGTGTTGCCAATCATTTTTTAACACTATAGTATATAACTATAACCAATATGTATATAAAAATTTCTATCATTTTAAATTAAACATTTAATTTTAATATACCTAATAGTTTTAATGCAATGCATATACTCAATATTTAATATTTTTATAGTTCTTATTAAATAATGATAATTATTTATTAGAAATGATAATGTGAAGAGAAAAATGTGAAAATTTTAGAAAAACAAAAATAAAATGATTTTAAATTAAATTTTTTAAATTATAATCAACTTTTAATAATTAATTGCAATATAGTTAAAAATAAATTGCTGTTGTATAAGTAATAAAAATTTAAATATATTTTATAAAAAAAAAAAAAAATAAAAAATGTGAATAATTATTGAATTAATAACATAGTTAATAATAATAATAAAAAAAAAATTAATTTGAATAAAAATAAAATCAACATAATAGAAAGCCCAATAATGTGATTAATAATCAAAAAATTATTGTTTGATCATTATAATAAAATCATTGTTCGTTAAATTGAAGTTATTTTGTTAAAAAAAAAAATTAAAGAAAATAACATGCATTATAAAGAGGATTATGGAGCTGCAGAAAATCCAAAGGAATTGGATTGGCCATTTCTAATAAAAGTAAGTACATACACTTTATTTTATTATACTATATTGAAATTATTAAAACAAAGAAAATTAATTGTTTATTATGTTTATTTAATTTATTTATTTCACAAAAATATAGTATTATATCATTTATTAATATAGTTTAAATCTCGTTTATAATCTTTGTTATTTCTATTATTCATCCAATTTCAACTTTTCGACAGAGTTTTCTTCAATTTTGTTATACCTTATCTATGTTGAATCAAAAGCGCTCTTTTAACCTACTGACCTATTGAAAAAACGTGGTATTATCATAATGGTAGAGGTTATAACGGGTCATTATATCATTAGCAAACATGCAAGAAGGCTTAAACTTCTACCAAATGAGTTAAGAAAAACTTGTAGAGATGAGGAAGAAGATTAAACGGTTCTACACTTTCTTTGCACCTGTGAAACGATAACCGGAAATGATTTATGCCTAGAAAAGTTCCTGTGGTACCGAAATGGACCGATATCTAAGTGTATCATTGTAAGCCGGCTATATTTATTAATTATATACAGTGTTGCCAAAATAATTTTTTTAAAAAATAAAAAAAAAATAGTAAGACGACAACCGCTTCCCTGCCTATCTTGTCTCAACATCTTTACATTGGTTTTTCTTTTGCAGTATTAATATTGTTTTTTGTCATTCATCCCCACTACACATATTCTGCCCATCATCATCTTTGTAACCTTAAAAAATTTCACAATTTTATAATACTTTTATTTTGAGTAATTGTAGGTCGTCGTTTGATCTAATTTTATTTTGTAATCACCATCGCCGTTTATTTTTAGATCAACTCAAAATTCGTAACTAGCAGTTATTGAAAGAAACAATGTGAATTCACAATCAAAACCGTATATGTCGCACTATGTGGATCACTCAAAAAACTCTACGAATTACCACACTGTAATTGTGAACACATGTTGTCATCGTCGTCGGTCTATTTTGATATTTCGTATATATATATATATATATATATACATAATTATCTTATTATAAGACGGATGACTTTTACGATAATTACAAAAGACTTTATTTGATTATTACTAGTTAATAATAATATATCTCTATTTTATAATAATACTTATTTAATTCATTATCACTTAATGAAAGAGCCAATATCTCATACTAGAGTGCATATAAAAATTGTATGTTACATTAACATATTTTACATTATGTTAAAATATGTTATAATATCTCCTGTTGCTTCTTGAAGGAACGTAGAACTTCAACATTAAACTTATCAATAAACTCTACCGAATTCGATTTGTGGTAGCGAATACCGATTTGACTTCACCCTCTCAGGTTTTTTGCACGCGCTAACTCATTTATTATTGTTTAATTATTTTATTAGGTAAGGTACAGAAAAAAGAAGAGAAAATATGAAAATCAAAATAAAAATTAGAAAAATAGGAATTTTTTTTTAAATATGGGTAAAAATACAGGTATTTAATAGATACTTTGTGATTTTTAAAACATTTCATACTGATTTTGTGCTCGGCGAACTCTTTACAATGTAAAAAATATTTTCTTTTGTTTTGCTCACTGCGAGCGATATTTCGATAGTGTTGGATGGTTGGCGTGCCAGAAATCAAACACTGATTTTTACTTTTTTACTCATTCTAAGTTTTATATATACTTATGATTTACTATGTTTCTTGTTTTTGTTTTCATCTTAACTTTTTTCTTCTCTTTTGTTCTTATTCAAATAGCTGAACAATAATACATTGCGTTTCCAACTTCGATGTAACTACATTTTCCTTGAATTGTTTGAAACGACTCACATACCTATAATTATCCTATTTTATATAGTTGCGATTTTATAGACATACGACTAAGATTTTAAGGGTATTTAAGGATACATTCACACATTGATCTTGAATGACTGAAAATAGACAGTCTTCTCTTTTTAAACGATTTTTTTATTAATTTGAATAATTTCTGTCGCTCATTGTAGGGTATACAAAAATGGGTTTGGACTGTGGAGTCACTCTGTATAAAATTATACAATCATTTTGTCTAAAGTACATCAGTATACACATTATTAGATCCACTCCTTAAGGTATATTTTTTTACTCATATGTTCAAACGTACTTCACTCGTACACAAATGTACAATTGTAGTCAAATTTAAATTTTTACGTACATTGGTACGTAATTTTTTTTATTACGTAATATAAAAATGCTTTATGGGTTTTTCAACCTGGTCCAGTACACTTTGAATTGGGATAAAGTAAATGACAAAAAATAATTCAGAGTATAATTTGGAAATAACTTCAATAAAACGGAACTACCTTATTGAAGAAGGGTCAATTCCTGACAATAGTAACTAGTAGTTTTTCCACATTTAATGAGTTGTTGATTAGCCAGAAATTTCATAAATAAATACTCCAAAAACATTGTAATAAAATATGTAGTCAAAACAATATATCGTATTTAATTAAGTACGAAAAGCTATTTCTACATACATTACTGTCCAGAACATAAAAAAAAAATAAAAAAGTATATTTTTACATATCACGGAATTATTGCGTACATTTGATCGAGGTATTACTGTATATCCAGTCGTATATAGAAAATATTTTAAACAAAGACTAGAGTTAAAATTAACTTAAGAAGAAAATGTAAATGTGTTTCAACTTTAAACAGATTTATAAATTTGGAACTAAAATGGAATTCTTAAAATCTCTGGTATCGTAATTCAGTGATGGACTTTGAATTTTGTCCAAACTATACTTATATCTGTAATGTATACTCTTCTTACTTAATGAGTTGTTTTTAATGCACCTACTTAAACTGTTTATGTTACTTAATAATATTTGTAATAATTTGTATTTATTTTTATTTTAATATATTAAATTTCAAATTATTTAATTACAAATACCGTATATGCTAATATCAGCTGTTTAAAGTAAATATAATATTATTATGGGTATTGTAACGTGCAATAAATAATATAAAATGACCACGGTTTGATGGTGTTGTTACTGCATGAACATAATATAATACTCATATATAGAATAATATATAGTTAGTTATATTAATTACTGCTTTTTTTTCTTTCATAAATATTATATCGTGACTGTGGTATTCGAATCTTTACTTTCTCAATTATTCCAATTGGTATATTTTACATTTATAAATTTGACTATTCGACTGTTAAGGTTACTATTTAATAATTTTTTTTTAAATAATTAAGAAACAATGTTTTTAAATAGTAAAATAATAATTAATAAGAGAAAGTGTTTTTACGAATAATTAGCACTGAATTGGTCAATATAGTATATGATTGTTATAATACTACTAATTAGAAAGATTGCAAGTTTTAATTTTATAAGATTCGTGGAATGTTTTGGTCGTAAAATTGTTTAATTTTTTTAATTTTACTATTTCAAAATCGAAAAAAGTTGATTGTTTCAAATACCAATTCAAATAAAGATTTATTTGCCAAAATAGATGTTTGACTCCAAGTTTTTACCGTTTTAAGTTAAAAGAAGATTGTTCCTATACAAAATTTGTATCTAAACATTAGGTTTCAAACGATACCTTCGTAAACGAATGCACAGCTTGGAAGATTGGCCTAGTGAAGGATTGGGTGAAAGAAAAATGTTCTTTTAATCTGTAGGAACACTTTGAATGAAGTTATTAATATTTCTCTTCAACCTTTGAAAATTATATGTAGGTATTTTTTTGCATTATTTACTTATTTATTTTATTTTATTAATTATATCTCAAAAAGAGCCAAATAGCTTGACCAGAGTTTATAACTTTTTACTTAATTTTTTTTTATTATTATTAATGGGAAGTTCTATGTAAGCGCGACCTCTTAAGATTTATTGTACTTCCTCGTTTATTATCTGAGTATTGTAAGTCTATGCCCTTGATGAAAATGTTCGATCTTGTGCCGCTTGTCTCCAATTTGGTATTTGTAAGGCTTGGGCATCATTTTTAACATTGCCTTTTCATCTGTTCCTTGGTCTTCCTCTACTACTCTTGGGCTTTCTATTAAACATCACTGTCTGTTTTCGAGTTTCATACATTTTAATTACGTGGCCATCTAGTCTTTGGGTCTTTGTAAACTTTACAATGTCTTCCTTCTTAATTATATTATTAATCTCGCTTTTATTATAGTTATATATTTTTATTTATTTATTTATTTATTTCATTATCTCAAGAAGAGCTATTCTGTTCGTACAGAGTGTTAGCATGTTTAACAAATTGTACAAACTAATATTAATTAATTATATTTTGTAACAGTCTACTTACATTTTTAAATTACATTCAAAGATTCGTTGTTATACTCAGAACTAAATAATATCCAACACTAAATATTTCTAAACTAAATAAAGGAAATATAAGTAAGTAGGCAAAAATCAGAAAAAAAATAAAAACAAATTATAGGTAAGTAATGGTAATAATAGGCAAACATATATAGACTTAATATCCAATAAGCAAAAAGTAAGTTTATAATGTATCAAGTATGATTTAATAAATATTCTAGATTATATTGGACCCAGAAAATACTTGTTCATTTCTTTTCTGAAGTTGTTGTTCTCAAGATTTTTTACATTTTTCGGCAGATTGTTGTATATAGAATCATTTCTGATTCCCCCCGGAACTACTCTATTTACTTGAAGCAACTTTTATGACCTTGTATTGTGTTCGTGCACCTCATTTATAATAGTTATCTCTGTATTTGTGTTAATGGAGCCATTTAATATCCTATTTATAATTGCATGCAGAATATTTTTTCAATGTAAAGTTTTATTTGCAGAATATGATATGTTTTATGTATTTCTATTGTTGGTGTCATATAGCGTTTAAGTTATACAAATTTTTTATAGCCTTGTTTTGAATTGTCTGAAGTTCTTGCATTTTTAATTTTGTCATGTTTTCCCAGCCCCCGACTATGCTGTGGAATATGCTGTAGAACAATGAGTTTTTCCATTTGGGCCGTATTCTATATGATCTTTTGAATATACCTGTAATTCTCTTACCTTTCTCTAACTGACTATTGATTTGTTTGTTCCAGTTGAGTTCACAGTCAATAATTATTCCTAGGTGTATTTATCGCCTTTATTATATTTTGCTCATTATATTTTATATTTAACGATTCAGCCGCTGTCGATTTGATATTTTGTTTTCTCTATATTGAATGTTAGTTTGTGTAAACTCATCCAACTCTCCATTCTCCAATATTTTTGGGGCGAGTATTTGTCGGAGAAATTTTCTTTCAAATATAAGTATGTAGGCTGTTCCTCTCGGTTACATTCATGGTCTATAACTCGCATCCTTACGTCATTATGGTTCGTATTAGAATTTTATATAGAGTCAAGGGGGACGTATCACTTGGCAAAACTCATATGACAAACATTCATTTCGCTAAAATTCATTTATCCAAAAAACTCACAATAAAAAAAATAACTTACAAAATTTTAATTTTGCAAATATCCATTTATCAAAAAATTTAGCAGGGGTGGGGAGCGGCATTTTTGTGCGTAGCCGCTGTTGCATACAAAAAAGGAAATATCTCGTTTATTCTGAGTTGGAACACGCATTTTTATGCATTTGACACATTTCGAATTTGGATGAATTTCAGAATTAGTTAGAAAATCAGAGTTATAGGTACGCCTTTTGTAGAATATTTATATATAATAATATTATGTATAAGAATATTATGTATATATTTTATTTAAGTTTTTTAACGTTATTTTATATTTGCTAAACGGATGATTTGCAAAGTAAAAATTTTTCACCTACCCTTTTTGACAAATGTGTTTTTGCGAAACGAGTTTTTTTACAAAGTGATTTTCTGCAAATGTGATGTTTGCAATGTGAGTTTAGGTAATGTGCCGTATACTCATGGCTAAGTTGCTTACTATATTGTATTCCTGTACTCTTTGGTAAAAACTAAATTTGAAACTTGAATCAAATAATAATAATGGTTAATAAAAATAAAGACTAAATATAAACTAATTAATATGTATATTATTTATGTGCGGCGACCTATTCAGTAAGAAATGTGTAAACAGCAACAGGCTCTTAGTCTAACTAATTAAACTGTTAAACTGTATGTATATCATGTAAAAGTTTTAGTAAGCAATGACCGTAATTTTAAGCTACTATTAGTGCAGTTAATAGGGTTGATTTAATTCAAGACATAATGTATAAATTAGTCTTTATCAATGAACACATAAAACAGATCAACAAGCGGCATTCTTTTATTGAAGACTCCCAAATATGTATAAGTTGATCATGTTAACTTACTTACTTACTTTCTGGGTGCTATAGAACTTGAAGATCCTGAGCCTGGTACATTATTGTCCTCTAATGTCTGCGGTTACCTGTAGATTCTCTCCAGTAGGAAATATGAAGATTTTTCATATCCGGCTAATACTTCAGCTTCCTAAACGAAGATAGTGGTCTTTCTGATGTGTAGTCTCCTATCCGTTAACTTAAATATAAGTAATTAGTTAAGCTGATTCTTACTGTCGAGATTAATGCTTAAGCACATCAGATGTCTATAACTAGACCAAAACTTGCTACATTTGATTGTGCAATATACCGCCACCATTAATGACAAAAATGTTAGTAAAATAAATTAAACTAGATACTTACTTACATGCTGTTATTAAATTATATCAAATATTTACTTTATTACTTATTTACCTCAAAATCAAAATTTGATTTCAAATAAAAATTTAAATTTTGATTAGAATTTTTGCTTCTTGTTGATGTAAAATTTAAAACTAAAGAAAATAAAACTTCTGCATAATTTATTATCCTTGGCATAATGTAAAGTCGGTCATATAAAATAATAATAACAAAAAAAGAAGTACAAAAAAGACATTTTATTCTCTTTGAATTTAAACTGAAATTTACTTTATAAAAAAAAAAACAAAAAAAAAAAATTGAATGTAATGCAGAGCAAAAATTAAAAACCATTTATAGACCACAGTTTATTTAATAAATTTACTCTGGTGAGTAAAAATTATGGTGAAAATTATTTTGTTGGACTTAAAACATACATACACCATTATTATATAAAAAACCAACTAGTTATACAATTTTTATTTATGTTTTAAAAAACATGTTTTTTTTTCAAAGGATAAAAACAAGTAAAATACAAATTTTTATTCCTTGCCAAGAAAAATCCTCTTTTTTTTAGACAAATTAAATGAACAACGCGCTTCAAATCCAAATAAAAAATGCTTTTATAATTTTCAATTCTTCTCGTTATAAAAAACAGAAATAAAGAAAAACACAAAACGTAATTTAGAAAAAGAAATTCACACCAAAATTATATACATATTTACATAACTAGTATACATACATAGATACTAAGTAATTCTTTTTAAATTATTTTTATTCTTTGTTAAAAAATACGAACATAAAATGTGTACTTCAATATGAAAGAAAGAAAGAAAGGATAAGAACATTTTTTTGTCTGTAAATGCAATATTTGTATTGAATTGAATGTTCTTTTTATAGAATTTCATGTTAAAAAAAAAAAAAAATTTGAGCACATTTTTAAATTTAAAATTTAGATTTTTTTTTTACAAATTTTTGAATTCATTATGTATGCTTGCATACCTTTTTAACACTAATTTTTAACTAATTCTTCTAAATGAAATTGAATAAAATATAATAAAAATATCTTAATTAAAATGTTGTTTCATATCTATTCTCTATAGCTAAATTTGTAGAAAATCAGAATAAAATGTATCCAAGGACATGGCAGTGCACCGATCAATATACCGTGAGAGTATACTTTTTTTGTTTCAACTATACCTATGGCACAATTAAGTGCTAATTGCTTTTCTAAAAGCAACCGGAATGACTACTTGCGCCTACGTACCATACCTAAAGTGACCATTTTTGAAAAACAAAAATACAGGACAAGATATCTAATTTACTAATTTTCGCAAAATTTTTGATGAAGCTCACTCCATCGAATAAATCTTCATTATTTATTTTTAAATCTTTCCTAAATTTATTCATATAAGAACAAAGCTTTTGCAATATTATCCAAAGATGGAACCAGTTTGTAAGACTACCCAATCAAAATTTTTTTTACATATCTATATAATAGCTTTATCCCAACTGACTTAAGTAACCAATATACAGGTCTGGCAAAAATTTGTCAAATGTTTCTTAATTTTTGTTTCATTGCCTGCAATCTGCTAATAATAGGTTTAATGGTGGGAAGCAAAAAAAAAATCTTTTTTTCGTTCAACAAATTTAATTCTGCAATCTCTTAAAATAGTTGAAAGCTCAGGCATTGAAATAATGAATGGGTATAGATATTTCACTACAGTTTGTGTACAGTTTTTCAAAATATATGTGCTGAATTATTAACTCCTATCAGTTTTTTCCCAATGACGCAACAACAGGCTCTTAGTTTAATCAGTTACAGAAAAACCACAAGAGGTTCTATCAACTCTATATATTGAAAATAGTAAAAATAATTTTTTATGAGTAGTGTTACCATAGTGTTACAATTTTGTGTGTTTTAATTCTTGAAATTTTTGTTTTATATTTTGAACTGGAGAGCATGAAATTCTATAAAAATATAAAAAATAGGACATTTAATACACAAAATTAGAAAATAAGGGTCATTGTTCTGTCCTGTTTTTGGGAAATAATCTTAAGAGACAACTTGTTAAAAAAATAAGACAGTCCTTAAAAATACAGGATAAATGGCCAGCGTTACTAAGTATACACTTTGCCTATTTGGTATTCATAGACAATTCAAATGTAGTCAATTGTAATTCAGAATAGTCAATTGCAATTCAGACGTACTTATTTAAAATTGCAGATAAAGAATCATTATTTCACATTTAAATTTTTTGTTTGTATCTTTATTCTGTACAATTATCTTAACCATTATAACTTAAACCATTAACCAACAAATTAAACAATAAGAGGACAATAATTGTGAGTAGTTAGCATATTGTATCTAAGGAAAAAGTCCAAGGACTCTTAGCCTTAATTCACTTTTGATATTTATGAAGACTAGAGTAAATCTGGTTTTTAAATACAGTGATCTGAAACCTAACGCTTACTCGATGCTTCGATACTAATTAGTTGAGGGCGAAATAAATTTAGGGGAATCTCTATGCGATATGATTTTTTTCAGCTCTCTTTTTTATTATGTTGTTAACAGATGAAATATTTAAACTCAGCCTTATTCTGTCTATGCGCACATACCAGGGAGCATTAATAATGGATCTTATAGTACATTGAACTGGTAACGTTCAATTATTTCAATGTTGAAGTTACTAGAAGTTTCGTATAACTAGTTCCACGCCGTAATTCCAGATCGACATGATGATAGCTTTGTGTACTGTTAACTTACATTTTAAAGATAGATTGGAGCGTCCCGTCCCAAGTTGAAAAATTTGATGTGAGATATAATAGAAATCATAAAATTGATAATTTTTTTCTAAAACAATATTTCTGAATTACAAATCATTTCTCAATTTATTTAAATTCATTACTAATGATAATGGCACTAATGATATACTAAGTAGAATAACTAACAATAGAAATTTAAACAATTACCTTGTAAAAACATAATAATTTAAAGAAACTGAAGCATAGCAAAGCTCTATAAATCTAAGGGAATTATTCTAAATCAGTTAGTGAATCCTGCTCTCTGAAGGGGTACTTTTTTATTGAAATTTTCTATCATTAATTTTTTTTAAAAATTGATTTTCGTAATTAGAACTTTATGCCGTTTAAGAAGTCATAATGTTCAATCGTGAAAGTATATTTAATTCGTTTTTTAAAAAATTTAAAAACTTAATTGAATGTAAATAAAAAAATATAACTGGTACCACTTCACTACTGGTGAACGGGTACTAATCCTACTTTACCGCCGATACAAAAGAGCTTATTGTGATTTCCCGTATTAATGCAATTATGTGAATTGAAGTCGATGCTTTTCTCGCTATGTAATTTTCATTTCGCTTCCTACAATGTCAGAATGTCCTGCTACCCAGATTATTTTGAGTTTATTTATTATTGAATATGACCGTAGTAGTCTTTGCTTTGGTATAAATTTCCACTTTTCTGAAAAACAATGAAGATTCAAACGATTTGGTTATGCGGGTGTATATTGGCTGTTGTCTAGCGCTAGCCGAATCTCTTAAATATATTTCATACTCTTACTCTTGTACTTTTCTGTTAACTCTAGCAACCCTTTCAAACGATTCAGGTAAGCAGTTCTGGTGTAATAAATCTGTTATGTGGAAAACAAGAGATGAAGTTCAGTGTCTGCACTCCATTTTAAAAGCTGTCGAAATAATGTGTTAAAATGTAACTTTTCATCTACATCTTATATTGTATGGTTAATATTGGATGATTATAAATCAGTTGAAATAAATTATTAATGAAACCACAACGGACTTCAAATATCGATCGAATTTAAATGGATAATTAATAACTAACTTTTAACATTAAAATAAAAACACGTAATAGAACAAATACACGAATGATGTTGTTTGCTTTATTTAAAAAAAAAAATTTATCGAAAAACAATTGGAAAATAATTAAAAAAAAAAAGAATAAATTTAATAATACTTGAATTTTATATAAATAATAAAATCGAAAATGAAATTTGCAAAAGTGTTTATAACAAAAACAAATAATTTATTTTTGTTTTGTATTATCATTATTTTGCAGTAGTCATTACTCATTAGATAATATTGGTATTAATATTCAATATAAAAAAAAAAACAAAAAAACATTACGACAAAAATTTTACAAATTTATTATTTTAAAAAAAAAATCTAATTTTTTAAGGAAAATAAAACAAACACTTTTAGAATAAATTTCATTTTTATTTTTTTGTAAAAAATATATTCATTTATTAATAAAAATTGTATATATATACATATATATAGGTTTGTACTTTATTGGATCAGAGTCGATTTCTCTTGTCACTTAGAATTTCTGTAGCTACATTTCTTCTCCAAAGATAGAACTGAGGGTTTAACATATTAACATTTAATTCCATATCCAAATTTAAAATAAAATTTTGGAAAAATCGATAAAAAAAAACCTATCTCAACTCATTAATTTTTACAAAAATTAGGAATGACAGCTTAAGTCCTATAAAACTTGTAAAAATATACAATATAAATAATAGTAAGTATATTATTAAAAATATAATAGTATATTATGAAATCACTCAAATCAGTAGTTCGCCTATATATATTGAAAAAATACTAAAACAAAAAGTTATTAAAATTTTCAAATTGAACTGGTGAAAAATTTCAAGAATTCACTTTGGCGGTTTATTTGGTCACTGAAATATTCTCAATAATTTGTAATAGTTTAATAAAAATTATAACACAGTTCTTATCACCATAAGTACATGTTTTATTTTATTAGCTATTTATTTCTAATATAAAACAAAAATAAAAAAATAATTTTAAACTTTAAACCGTTATTTATTTATAAGCCCACAATAAAGAGGGAATCACTTGGATTTTATCAAGCCCTCATTCTTTAAGGATTTTTACATAAACTACTTATCTTTACTTATCCTTATTTTTTATTATTATTATTTTTTTAAATATATATAATTTTGTCTTAAAATTTGTCTTAAACTAAGATTTTTAATTTACTTTCTATTTTTTTTTTCGAATTTCAAATTGAGATTTTCCGTCTTAAAGTTTATAATTTTGATTTTAGCATAGTATATTAGAGATATTAGTTTTGTTTTTATTTTATATTGAGTTTTATTATATTTTATTGAAAAAAACAGTTTCTCTGAAGAATGCCATGATTTTAGCTGTTGGCTCTGTCCAATATCCTGTGTAAGTATATCTAGTCCCGTGATTCCAAGTCTGACTGTTACGTCAATGTATAAAGGGCATATCTCAAATATGTGCGTTATAGTGATTGGGGTATCTGAAACACAATGACATGTTGGCTATGCGTTTTGAGGGACATCAGAGAGATAGATGTGGGTGTCGAGTCAGGACAGAACAGAGATTTTTCTGCTAGATTCTGCTTGTTCGGAAAGTGATTCTAAAAGAACTTCTTTTGCCAGTCTGTCTGCTTCCTGCTTCCTACTGTTATATTCGATTTGATATTTATTTATCGAATTTTATTTATAGCCAAAATATTATTAATATAACTAATTATTGACCTGATAATACTATAAACTGTTATAAGTACACACATACATTTTAGATTTTTTTTGTAATCTATCAAAATAAGCAGTTCTTTTAAAAATAGTAGCATTTTATCCTTGGGTAAAATACATAAAAAAAAATAATGAAATTTATATGTACAAACTACAATTCTTTTATACCTACAATAAAAAAATTATTATGATTATTAAGGGTATTCACGAATATGTGAATTTTTATATGCAAACATATTCTACAAGGCTTCCAAATTTTTACAAGATTCAAACCTATTGTACTTTTAGTATTGCACTTTTTAAGTTTGACATTTGTAAAGTTAATACATACGCATTTGGAAAATGGCTGAGATAGAAACACAGGTAATTTTTTAAATGAAAAATTTAAATTGAAAGAAAATTTTAATTCAATTATTTTATGAATGTTCGTAGTTACAAGTGAAAAAAATAAAGTTTTTTCTCACTTATTCTTATAATTATGAATTAAATTCATATGTAAACAAACCGCTATCAAAATTCTACATCCTGGTACAACGTCAAAAGTACAAAGGTGCGTTCACGAAATCTCTGTGCAAATCATTATAGATCTACACCTAGTTACTACACATCTCAACACTTAATCGTGAACACCCTTATTATAAAATATAATTATAATTTTATAATTACAATAAATAATTTTAGTCATGCTATTACTGAATGTAATTGTTATGTTGTAATACTTTACATTATTTATTATATATTACAGTTTTAAGTTTCTAGTACATAGTTTTTCGATCTATAACTTCACAAGTTAGTTTAGTAGTTATAATTATACTATTGCATTAAATATTAAGTATGTAATAATAAATAGTTCTAGTAACATTTAACTGATATATACATATAATATTCCATTGCACCGTTATACATTTATTTATTTAAAGAACTATAATTTTGGAGTAAACCATACAGTTGCTTGTGCATCCATCATGAAATTTTTAAAAGTGAATGAAATTTTTTATATAAAGTGGTATACTAGTATTTGAACTATTTAGCTGTGGCAATATTCACTAGTTGAGTAGATTTTTTGTATTCCGAAATCTACACTTACCGAAACATTGTGTTGTGACATTGTTGTCAGATTTCCTTAGAATATGTCTGATGCTGTTCCTGTATGACATATCTTCCATAGTTGTTTAATTTTTATCAAATAACTCTACTCATAATATTCAAAATCATTATATAACTTTATAGTTTCTACTTAAACGTCAAAAGACTAAGCGTATATTGGGCATAATTTAAAAAAAAAAAATGCATTGATTACCTAAAAAATCCTTGCAAAAATTTACACAAGAAAAAATGTTTCATTTAATGTCTTATATTCATACACAATATACATATTATGTATATGTAATAAGTATAAATTTTTTTTACTTTTTCAATATTTATTTAATTTAAGAAGAAGAAAAAACTATTCCTTAAATTATGCTCAATACTATAGTAGTAGTTATTTATCCTTGAATAAATTATAATATAAAAATTGCAACATCAGGCAGTATGTATTTTTTGTGTCTTAATTCGTGTTATATATATATATATATATACCATAGTCCATACTTATAAATTTTCCTTGAAATTTTGTTCTTGTTCTAATTTTATACCTTTTTTTTTGTAATTTTAAGCAATTCTTCAAGCAACCCATAGGTTTGTCCTAATTTTGAATAGAATTTACTTTTTTTTTTCTTACTGAAATTTTACATATTTTGTTATTTTCCTTATTATTTTTTTCTTGCTTTTCAAGAGTTTCCATTAAATTTTATTAGCGTTTCGTTTCTGTCTTTTTTTGTTTTGTTTGTTCTAAAACAATTTTTTTTTATTTCATTCTCGTAGTACCTACATGATCCGAAAATAAATTTGAAATTAAATTTGCAATAGTGCACACACATCTATACTTTTTATTTTTAAGTTTTACGAAAATGTGCACTTAAATGTATATTTAATTATATAAAATACATAGATACGAGGAGGAGTTGTTGTTGTTGTGGAAACGTATATATAAGTAATATTATATAGAATCGGAATAAATAAAATCAATAATAGTTTGAGCAAGGATATTTTAGCAGTTTAAATAATCGTGAAGAAAATTGTATGATTTTGGCAAAGACATTTGTCGTTAGATTTATTAGAAAACTTTGCTTTCTTAACTCATTTATGTGCAGTCCATAGCAAAATTTTGTGTTTTTTTTTTTAATTTTTTTTGGCAATCTGTATTTTTTAATTTATATACAATAATCGAATATTAATTGACAAATATTAGTAAATTGACATTATGAGAGACATGTGAGTTTAATTATAAATTCAATGGCAGCTTATAATGCAGTCGTTGTGTGTTATGCAATCCATCATCAGCACACTTACCATATATATTATTTGAATGATTTTCCAATTTGTCACGATATTATCATAATTTTAAAATCCCTATATATTAACTTATTGTTACAAATCATGGAGCATCGTACTATTGGAGCACTATTTTGAAATGTTTGAATAATTTAAAAATTTAATTTTTTCGCTGTTACTTAATGTTAAATGCCATAAGTCCAACCCACTTTAATTATGGCCTAATTATAGTAACATTTTGTTTTCCAGATCCATCTGAGATTGCTACCGAAAAGCCAATACGATTTTCTGAACAGCATATTTAATATTTTTAAATGTAACATTTTACTAAAGTTATATTATATCCAAAGTTAGTCGTCGATACAGGTGTATGTATATCCATGGATTTTATATCATCAGACTGTAGTATAACTTTGTTGTTTAGGAAAACAGGAGGAGAAGTTTTTCATTTTAAGGTTGAGATTTCGTTTTATTTGCTCTAATTTTTAATTTGTTCAGCTATCCTGATATTACGTTTAAAGTGTTTTGCACTAACACGAACGGAGTACTTACATCAAGAATAGTTTGTGTTGTCCGTAAAGGTAGCAAAAATATTATTTATAGTCTGACGCAAGTCAGTAGTGTGCAGGATAGAAAAATATGGTTTTTTATAACATATAAAATGACAAATTCAGTTTTAAAAACAGATCTCGTTTTGAAGTATCAAATTCTATGAAAACTGAAATCAAAATAAAGAGATTTTTTTTTAGTCTTCTGATAGAAGTTGAAATGAAAGCCTGGATGTAGAATAATTTTGCTTATGGATTTTTTTAATTTGTAAAATTATGAATGAAAGCATTAAAATTTTTTAATGCGGCTCTAGATATTGCGAGGGTTTAAACACTCCCCTTCCATATTGGTAAATTAAATTTAGTTCAAACTGTGCCAGAAGTAATATCTTTTGAAAAGAAAAATGTCCATTTGATTTACACATAAACTGGATATCATTTTTACTCAAATTTTTTAATCTACTGGCCTGTTAAACAATATACAAGGCAATGGTTCAGCATTTGAAATCCAAAAACTTTATTTAGTAAAAGACGCCTACGTTGTTGTAAAATGTTAATATTATATATATATTATTCTACATTTATCTGGATGTTTGCAAGTCCGACGGAATACTCCAACACATATACAAATTGCAATATGGATACAAATTGCTTTGGCACAATTTTTTTAACCCCTGTCTACCATGCTGAACCTTTGCAGGAAAAAATACCATTGGATAAATATTTTTTTCATTTCATGTTAGTCTTCTTCGCAAATAATAAGGAAAAATAAAAAATAATAATAATAATATAAATAAAACAAACAATTTTTTTGATTTCTAATAAGAAGGACTAATGAAATTTTATCAATAGCTTAATATGGTATAATATTTATAGATATCTCGTAGGTTCAGATGAAATAAAAACCCTAATGCCACCTCTCAAACATTTCCGCCGAGTAACAAGAGAGGCATCAAGTGCCCACCCCTACTCAGTGCAAATTCAAAGGTGGCTCAAAACTGGCTATGGGAATTCGTTTGTAGTCAAATTTTCTCGAATGTGGAACCATATTCCAACAAACGTGTTTCCCCAATGCAAAAATATACTTACGTACAATCTACAAAAGTTCAAGAGTAATATTAATAAATTTATTCAAAATGTCTTTACTGATCAAAGGGATAGTTTTCTTTCTACAATTCTCAATTAGTCCAAACTATATATTCGTGTATAAAGGTATCGTTTGAAACCTAGTGTTTGGCTTAACTTAAAAAAAAAAAAAAAAAAACCAAAAGGCAAACAGCATTTAACACAAAAAAAAAAAATAATGCACTTAAAGGTTATTCTTATTACTTAAAATTATACACAATATGCATATGATGTGTCTACATATTTTTTATTTTTTTTTATTTATTTTGTTGTTATCATAGTTTTGTTACCGTATGCATGGCCTGTACTATAGTACTATAGGTATATATACTCTAGCCAGAAATTCTTATTTATTTTTATTTTTTTTTTATCATAGCATCATAGTTTTGCCTTACCGTATGCATCGCATGTATAGTACTATCTTATATATAAAGAATGATGTTTGTATGTATGTATGTATGTATGTATGTATGTATGTATGTATTGTGTCAGAACTCCTCCGAGACGCATGGACCATTTTCAATAAAATTTTACAGGATGGTTTTTACTACTTGGAATCGAACCCGTGATATGTTGTTTTCCAAAATTCTGACTCTTTCGGGTACCTGTCATACAACTCCGAGCACCTGACAAAAATATTTCAAAAACCAAAGGTGCTACAGAGTTGAAAATTTGCACACAGTTACTCTCTCAAAAATAAATAAATATGACTTTCACATTTTTTCGAAATTTTTAATGGTTCGGGTAGCTGTGATACAACTCCCAACACCCGACAAAAAGATTTCAAAAACCAAAGGTGCTAGAGAGCGGCAAATTTGCACACAGGTACTCTTCCAAAAATAAACAAATTTGACTTTCACATTTTGTCGAAATTTTGACTGGTTCGGGTAGCTGTCATACAACTCCCAGCACCCCACAAAAAGATTTCAAAAACCAAAGTGCTAGAGAGCGGAAAATTTGCAGACAGGTACTCTTCCAAAAGTAAACAAATTTGACTTTTACATTTTTTCGAAAGTTTGACTTTTGTGTATTACATTGGAACCAAATCGGTCCAGTTTCTGAGATATAAATTTTCGTTCAAAAGAGCTCTGGCGGGAAGCAGGTTCAACAAATTTGGCAGAAACTGCCGTAATCGGGATCCAAGGTAAAATGTCAAGTCCCTAACTTAACAGGAAGTGGGCCTAAAATGCCTGAATTTCATACGTTATGCAGACCATATATAATTTTCTAATGGAGCTTGAATTTAGATTATTTATTTGACCCTTTTTAGTGCAGTTAATATTGGTACGAAATATTGGTGATAGTCATTCAAAAACCAAGTTTTTAAATGTTTTTTTTATTTTATTATTTTTAGCGAGGAAGAGAATAAATGTGTGGCTATGATCGATAAAACATTACTGCAACTCGGTCTATCTTCACCAGTATGAAACCAACAAAATGAACTTTATACAGATTACATACGAGAAAAGAACTTCAACGTCGAAGAGCTGAAAGCGTAATATCGCGGAAAAAATACCACTTCTAAATCAAGATCAGAAAAAAGCATACAAAATTATCATGGATCAGGTAGAGAACCAACAAGATGGTACCGTTTTTCTTGATGCTTCGGGGGGCACAGATAAAACATTTTTAACCAATCTAATTCTAGCCGAAGTCAGAGCTCGAGGAGCTCTTGCCATTGCATCTTCAGGAATCACTTCAGCATTAATGGAAGGAGGAAGAACAGCCCATTCTGCACTTAAGTTGCCACTAATCTTCAGACAGGAAAATTCTACAAATAAATGCCTCAAGGAACCTCGACCCACCAAAACTTTGCAACGGTACAAGACTTTGTGTTAAAAAATTGTTGGCAAATGTAATTGAAGCGACTATTTTAACAGGGAAGGGTGAAGTCGTTTTCATCCCAAGGATTGGACCACTTATTCCAAATGATCTCCTTTTTAACTTTAAGAGGTTGCAATTTCCAGTTAGACTTGCGTTCTCAGGGACAGTCTATTAAGTACTGCGGTGTGGATTTAAGTGTGAAGGCGAAACTAAAAACGTTGTTTATAATCAAGTTTTATCTTGAGAAACTTATTTAATCACCCGTCAATTTAATTATTTTATTATTTTGTATTTTTTCGTCTTTCCTTTTTTCTGTTCTTTTGGTTTTTCCTAATTGCCTTTGTCTTTTTTAGATTTCTATCTTTTTTTCTAAATTTGGTTTTGTTTTCTTTATAAGATTTTGTACTTTTCTTTTTTGAACAATGAAAAAAAACTGCTATATGGATAAGAATTGATTAATTAAATTAAGAGTAACAAAAATTAAAATGTAAACTACTAACATCTAGCATAAGTTTATGTAGCATTAGTTTTATACTAACATAAATAGAAATAAGTACTTAGTGTTTGAATATTATAAAAATGAAAATGTTTATTATTAATACCTAAAAAAAGCTTTATGCTAACAATCTAACATAAAAAACGGACCATAATTATAGTTTTCAAAAAATACTTCTAATTAAAATCCCAAAACTCTAATTGAAATTTATAAACAACGCCTAACTTATGTTTGCATTTTATTTTAAGCTGTAAGTAATATTTTTGTACAAAACTGAAACTCATTTTAATTTTCGTTCACTTTTGATTTTTTTTTGTATTTCATTTAAGTAGATACCTATAATAATTTTTAAAATTTTCATGAATTAGCTTTTTATTAAATTTTTAAAAACTTGCAGTGGTTTTAGTGGGAGTGGATCCCACACTATTACAAAGCACGGGCATATTATTCTTTGTATTGGTTTTCAAACTTTTCACAAAAAAAAAAAAACAATTACATATAAAAACATTTAACAGATAGTTTACTAACAGACAAACATCACATAATACTTCCCTTTTCAAACTAAAAACGAAGAAAAAGTTCTAGGAACTTTAAATTTTCTCGGGCAACGCCGGGTAACTCCGCTAGTATGTATATAATATATACTCTAGCTAGAAATGTGATGCGATGATGAGTTAAAATTGTTATTTTATTTATTTTTTTTTTATTGTTTTTTTTTTAATATGTATATATATATATACATATATCTATATGATATATAAATTTATGATCTTATATAATATTTAGTATATATTATGAGGTTAGGTTTTAGTTCTGCTGATTTACACATAAAAACAATAACGACCTATACATTTTTAAAGAAATTAAATGAAATTTCGTACTATTATTTTTTATTTCTTATCTTTTCAAATTTATAATTTTTAGGTATATTTGTTTTCTTCAAGTATGTAGAAATGTATGTTGTAGAGACTTAGAGAGTGATGATTTTTTTTAATATAGTAAGTAGGTATATATATAGGTATCGGTTAGAACATATTGATTGTTGTTCTTATTTTTAATGTACGTTATAAATAATAATTATGTATGAATTTTGACATGAACAGTTCGATAATGAATTTTTTGAAATGAAATGAAATTTTAAATAACCGATCAATGGTTCACAAATTATGAACAGTTTTGTAAATACCTATTTATTTGCAGCAAATTTTTTTATTTTAATTTTTTTTCCAACACGAGTTTTTATTTGATAATTAAAAGCGTTATAATACAAAAATAAAGGTATGATAAATTAGTAAGCAAATACGTATTTTTCTTAAACTTGAAATGAAAACTCTAGTGGAGGAAAGAAATGCTAAAATTTATTTTGCTTCCGTCATTTATGACGGTTACCAAACTAGTTAATAAATAAAATTTTGTAAAAATCGCTAAGTAAAATAAACCGCTTAAAACACTCAATGCATTTGAAAATTTGAAAATTATACTTATTCCAAATTTGTCTAAATTTGTTCAATTTACAACTCTCCTTAGAAAATAAAATATTATTGTACAATTCCATACTCAAGCCAATCTGGACTTATGGCATTCAACTATGGGGAGTTGCGGCCAAAAGCAACGTGCAAATCATCCAACGATTTCAATGCAAAGTGATTAGATCTATGATGGTTGATGCTGCATGGTTCGTGCCAAATTAAATAATCGACAATGATTTACGTATTCCTTCATTCCGCATTTATATTTAAATATACCACCAACTACATCAACAGATTGGAATAACATCCAAATATTTTAACCCGAATACTGATGAACTCGTCTAGAACTAGGACTATTACCTGGAGATATTTCAAGGTGAAATTAATTAAATATGTTGCTGCACCATTGGGTGCACCACTTCAAGACAAAATCATTAAATAAAATGAAGAAGTAAAAAAAAAAAAAGTTTTTGAGGCTAATTGATATTTTTAGGTCACATTAATATAAGCAATTATGTATCCTGTCAAAAATGTGACTTATAATTGTCAGAATCAAAGAAATTTTTGGCATGTAATACTTTTGAAAATTTTGAATACTTATGGTGATTATTTTATCTCGATTTTTTCTTATGTGAACATAAGCGATTACGATTTGTTAGCACAGTTGTATGGAAGGTACTAGTTATACGTTTTAACGAAAAATATGGCAAAAAAGAAATATAAAAATTGATTCATTGTTTTTATTGTGAAATTCAGATTTGGTAAAATAAACAATAATTTCGCAAATGGCAATTCTCTACTCACTGAACAGATTGATTTTCTAATTATTAGCTTTTTACACAAAGGTTGATAATTCAAGAAAATACAAAATATATAACAAGTATAAAACTTTTAATATTTAAAAATATTTCGACTTCATAATAAAATTTATTTCTTTTAGTGTAAAATTAAAGAAAATTTAATTTCGAATAAAAATTTCCTTCGTATAATTATAATTTGCTATTTTTCCATATTCATAATTGAACAAAAACAAAACAAAAAAAAATAACAACAAAAATCAAAAATAAATATTATACAAGAGACAAGATAAATGTTAACAAGCGGTTCCTTCAGTTTGGCACCTTCAGTATTTTTTCCATATGAATTTTCATGTTATGTTAAATTTTGATTAAAAATTTAGTAAGTAAATACTTAACTGTTTTTCCTAAATTCATTAAATGTAGGATATAAATAATATAAGTATTGATTTCGTTATAAAGTAGAGAATTCTTGAATCAAGTGATATTGTTCTGAAAGCCACAATAATATCAAATCAAATATTTATTAAAATCGTTTCTAAAAAAAACCAATTCTATGCAACTGCACAGGGGAACCACTAGTGTGTTTCGAATGAATAAAAGATCCAATCAAACCTTGTATTTAGTGAAATAATACTAAACTGAAACTAATTTGGAAAATTCAGGAGTATCTAAATACATATTTTTAATATTTTAAATTATTTTTTAATTAATTTAATTTGATAAACTACAGTGTCAATCGCAAAAGTCTACATTATTTTTATCTACAGTTGATAGAAATCTATTGAGTATAATCAACATAGTTTTTATATATAGTCTATGGTATAATTGAAAAAATTGAATGCATATGGCATTTGTATATTTGATGGACTTTTGATAGATTATGTATAGTTAAGGTTTGTTGAATTTTGAAATCTATAAAATTAATTTCTAAAATTTGGTAAACACAATTTATTTTTTACATTTTTTTATATCCTTGAAATATAATTTTTTAATTTTTTTTTTTTAATAGCGCAATACGAAATTTAGTTTCCTCAATTTTTAATATACGATATGCAATTATTTAAATATGTTAATAAGTAATTTGGGTGATTTGAAATTAATTTTGGAAGATGAATTTCTAATCAAAACCAATGTTAGTTGTTTAATTTTACTTACTTAACAGTTTCGGGTTTTATTTTAATAATTTATTTTTGTTATTATTTTAAGGGAAAATCAATGCTATATATTTATTCTGGAGGTTATTAAGAAAGAGTATGAAAGACAAAGTAGTAAAAGATGCAACTACAACAGTGAGTATTTTTTTTATTACTCATCGTGGGAGCATAGGGCATCCTCCAGTGTTCTCTGCTTTGTGCAGTGATCTTGATTTTCCTGCAAGTTCATCCATAACTAACTAATTCAGCTGTTACGGTTTGACGTCAGGTGTTGTTGGATTTACTTCTCCTACTACTGCATTGAGGGTTCCATTCTAAGCTAGGGTGTGACCTATCTATTTCGATTTTCTGCGTTTAATTAGATTCATTGCTGGTTTTACATTCGTTCATATTACTAATGGTTTCAGACCACAATATTCTGCCAGTTCATTGGCACTTGTTGGCGAACACATGAAGTTTTTGATTAATCACAATAGCGTGTCCCCTATATGTCACTATAATATATCCCCAAACAACGAGTAATATGTCCCCATTTTGATAATGATGTTGTATATCTACGATAATTCTTATTGTAGTCTGTACAAGGCTAATTTTTACTTGACAAGTAATTAGGAAAATAATTGTGTGCCAAGTAACAAATATTAAATTGAAAATAGTTTTAACCAGAGTCTTACATGGAAGGGACAAATATTATATATATACATTTAATTTTTATTAAATTATTAGGCATTCAAGTCATGACTTAATATGCTTGACTTAATAGCTTAATTAAATTAAAATTCTTAAAAAACTTAAACAAAAGTTTTTCATAACTTAATTTCCCACCATTTGTTTTCGCTGTGATATGAGATCAAAATGTGTATCGTATGTAAATAATATAAATTTTGTTTATAATACTATTGTAGTTTTTTTTTTATAGATATATATCTTTTCATACATTGAAACTTTTATATACGATTATATAAATGGGTGAATATTTCAAAAGGTTGATATTTCAGACATCAAAATGGCAAAATGCTAAAAAAATCAATTTTAAATATTAGTAGGTCCTTAGGAACGACCAGTTTATTTTAATATTTTTAAGGACTTTTTGTTTTCACGGGAATGAGAACTTGGCACGGAAATGACAAATATATACAGTTATTGGACGAAAATTACAATATATGTATATCAGGGAAATTACTTTCTTGTTTGCTTAATAAATTAAACATTTAGTGTGGAAGACAGCTAAACGTAGAACATGACAGATTTAGCTATTGGACGATAGTTCACGATATCATTTTTTGAACCCTTCTTATGAAATGGTTTGATATAGACATATTTCCAAAATTGTGGAAATATTCCGTGTTCAAAGAGACTTCTTAAATAAAATTGACAGTGGATAAGCGAGTGATTCAGATAATTTTTTTGAAATTATCTCCGGAATATTATTGATACCTGGGGATGTTTCGTTATTTAACATATTCAAATAGACTTTTATTTGGGATGCGTCAAACCGGATCAAAGTTATGGATATTGCACGGAGTTGTCCTAAATTAGGAACTTTAAGTCGGCCCACTTCAAAAATGTTATCCCTTCTGAAATATGTGATATATTTTTTACATAACAGAAGATACAGGCACAACTAATGGCTCCTTTAAAGGAGATGATGGTAATATACTTTGTTCTGTACTGTACTTTTTTTTCTTTAAACAAAGCTTTATTCTTTCTGTGGTTTCTTATTTTAGTTATCCACCTATTTTTTTCTACAAATTTCTTCCGTGGAGTCATAATTAGAACAGATTTTCTTTAAGAGTATTTTTCGTGCGCTTGTGGTAATTCCCATGAACGCACGGGAAATCACGGAAATGATAGCCACGGAAATGGCCAATAAGCAGTATTTGAGCAACAAAATTTAAATAAATAGATATTTAATTTTAAAAGTACAGTTAATAAATTAACTTGCAAACATAATACATAAAATAATATATATTTTTCTAAAATTATTTAATTAAATTAATAAATAACACGCCCCACGGAAATTACAAAATTACAGAAAAAACTTTTGAACTACCTTCCGCTATGAAATATTTTGGGAAACTAAATCCTTTTATGCTTCTCAAAATAGTTTTTATTTAACTTTGAGAGTTTTACTTTATAACCGTTGAATGAGTAATCAAATTATTAACGTTTAAAATATTATTTTTGCTCTTTACATTATAGCCACGGAAATTACAGAAAAATATGAGGACACATGAACTTCACTTGAAAAAGTAGTTTTTTCATAATATATGTTTTTTTAATTATTTGTAAATCTAAAGTTGCGCTTTCTATATCATATTCCAATTTTTCTTTTAATAATATATTTTCTGCTGTGATAGATAATTGAAATTATTTAGAGCTAAGTAGATGTGAGGACAAGCATGGTAATAACATTTTCGTTGTTTAAGTAAAATTTTTGGATATAACTTGATTGATATATCATAAAATATTAATTGTCCGAAATTGGGTAGCTCTTAGAGCAGCACTTACCATAAATAAATTAAATATTTTTAAAAATTTTCTATATTAAAACTTCTTAATAGACTAATGAAATGTAGAAAATTATTTAAGACATTTATGGGGGACTTGTTCAGATTTCACATATCTTCTTACACAACGTTGTTTATATTTATTTAAGTTGTTATTCTTACCAAGTCTACTTTTGAAACATTTTTCTTTTGTTATAAATATTATTTAATATATACATTATAATATAAATAATGAAAAAAAGAAAAATATCACAAATTGGACATCAATGTTCTGAGTATATAATTCGAAACGAGAACTTGAACCTTCAGATTAGTAATCAGATGACATAACCCGCACTATACGATGTTGGTTGGCATTATTTGATGAGAATAAATATTAATTTTTAACCTTAATATTTCCATATTGGTGTAATCCTAAAGGATATACTAATGGAAATGAGCGATTTGTTGATTTTAATATTTGATTTGATACACATAAGAAGTAAGAAGTTAGTAAGAATAGAGTTTTACTATATAAACCTTCAAATTACAATTTTCACTTTAGTTATTATTATTATACTAAGTACCCCTAACTACACCCTAATTTTTCAAAACAAAACAAAATAAAAAAGAAAATAAAAAAACTAAAAAAAAAATGCTTTTGTAAACAAAACTTTTGTTGCCTTCAAATAAAGAAGAAAAAACTACTAAAAAAGGATAATGAGTTAGTCATTTTACCATATGACTAATTAATAAAGATGATTCCACTAGACCAAGTAAAAGTAGAAAAAAAAAACAAAAAAAAAAAATAATAAAAACAGACCTTATTTTTTATTGTTTACATACAAATATGGTAATATCGTCCTTTTGTGCCACAACACAAAAAAAATGAAAAACTTTATGCAAATTTAAAAAAATAAACTTTCAAAAAGCAATCGTTAAATTTTCTTTTTTTTTGTGTTTTTCTTTTTGTTTTTTATCAATTTATTTTACGGTCGAGGTAATTTTTTCTTTAAATATTGGTTGATGTTAACTTTGCATATTTCATTAAATTATTTATAACATGGATTATGGGACAGGATATTGTAAAAGTTTATCATCAAAAGTATACATGTATATATACAAATGTATATATATATATATATATATATAACTATATATATATACATATTTTAATTAAAGATATTTTGTGGTAAAAAGTAAGATAAACAAATTAGATTTTTTTGTTATTACGTATGTATAGTACATAGATACATGCAAACATTTTCTTTGTCCTTACATCAAATCATTGAAAAGTTTTTGTTTTGCGTTCTATATTTAAAAAAAAAACAATCAAATTAGATTTAATTTTCAATAACATTAAATTAAGTTTGTTAAAAAAAAATTACAAGTTCAATATCACAATTTTAATAGAATTATATTTACGCATATACTTACATACATAATTTTTGTGTTACGCTGAGGTTTTATTTAAATGAAAAAATAATATTGAATAAACACCATAATTGTTTGTGCAGAATTTGATCATGGTTAATATAGGTTAGTATAAAAGTTTAAAGTTAATATAGTATGTTACAGGATTTGGTTGTTTGAAATGCTATGGTACCAATTCTGGCGTTTATACTGAATATGTTATAACTGAACAAAAATGCATGTTTTGAAGATTTTGATCTTATAGCCTTCCATAGTTTCTTGAATTGTTGAAACTCTGACCTCGGCGGTGTATATTTTAACTGGACTGTATAGTAAGTAGAAAAATGTTTTACTGAGTGTTAAGAGTCTTAATAATTAGTATCAATACTTATACAATATCGTAAATAATATGTTCATATTACTTATAATTAACAGTAACTATATTAATAATTCTACTTTGTATGGAGTCCGTGTATAAGATTATTAATACTAATCATTAGTGTACGTTTTTTAATGTTTTTAATTTAGCCTCCAGTCAACTTTTTGAATTGTTTTAGTGGTAGTTATCAACTATTGCCTATGCTGAACATGTGAAAGCTTTACGAATGTATGTTTTTTATATCTTTTGACATTAAAGGTTCTTGAACTTATTATTAAAAAAACAAAAAATATAACTGAATTTTGAAAATATAATTAATTTAATATGTTTTACTCCTAATTTTTAATGCTTTTACTTATTTTTGATCATTGCACCCTTGTTGTGTTTCTTGATCGAAACAACCTCTTCCCAAAGTGTACGACCAACGGCGAGACACTTTATTTAACCAATTTTTCTTTTGATATTTCCTATATATATACCGGGTGTTCCAGAGCATGCGTATCAGCTTTTTAAGAGGGTAAGGAGTTGTTAGGTGGTATATCGATTGGTGATATTTTCAACGTCCGGGAAAGACCGAAAAAGGAGTTTTAAGGCAAAAATCACCGAAATTGGCCGAAATCAAGATTTTAAAATCGGCAGGGGTACTTTTTTATGCAAATTCGAATTCCACGTCAAAAAGGAAGAAACTTTTGTAAAGTAAATTTTTTTTTTTGTTTTTTTTTAATTTTTTTTTTTTAATTTAAACTTTGTAGGAACTCAAAACTGAGATAAAAAATATGATAACATGAAAAACAAATTTATTTATAAAAAGTATTATTATCAATTTTAGTTTACCAAAGGAAAATATTGTGGATTTTTGTTTTAGAAAACAAAAAAAAAATCATTTAACATAAGTAAGAATCCGAATGTGTAAAAAAAATACCCCTTTCCATTTTAAAATTTCGATTTCGGCCAATTTCGGCAATTTTTGGTCTTAAAAAACTCTTTTCCGGTTTTTTCCCGGAAGTTTAAAATATCACCAATCGACAGAGCACCCTCGATTTAGTTAATCAATTTTTGTTTGATCCTAAAATAACGGCTCCGGCTCCTTCCCCTCGTAAAAGCTGACACGCATGCTCTGCAACACCCGGTATATAGATGAACACTGGTACAGTTAATGACCATAACAACCAGCAATATTGCCAGGCATTTACAAAGTTATTAAACCTCATAAATGATTTTTCATAATATTCCAAGTTACTATTCTAGAATCTAAATCATGCTACTGAACTGAAAATAGTTTTAGTTAATTTGATAGAAAGAGTAAGTATAATAATTGTAAAATATGTATTATAATCATTTAAATACAGTCGGGATTATGTGTAATTTGAAGCTATAATATTTAAAAAAATATGAAACAAAAAAAGAAAACCGCATAAAGCTTTTAGTTATACCTTATTAAATGGTATATAATAATAATAGCATGTATATATGTATATATATATATATATATCCGTATATTTTATCTTATCCTTTTTAAATAATGTGTATTAAAAATAATAATTTTTCGCAATAAAAGGTTTTAATATGTTCTGGAATTTACATATTTTTTTTGTTATTTTTTTATTTTTGTTTTTTAATGATTCCTTGTAGAATTATTATTGATTTTTTTTGTCATATTTCTCTTTTAAAGGGAATTTTAACTTCTCTTCCTTTATGGTTGTTCTATCTATATATATATATAATAATTTTTCTTGTACATAGTTAGTGTTGTAGAAGCCATTTTTAATTTCAAAATTATAAGTATTCCTTTTTTTTTTTTATTCCTTGTTTGAAGAAATTTTTGGCATTGTACGTCATTTTTATTTATAGGCGTATGTGTTTTTCATATTATATTCTATTATATATAAGTAGATAGTTGTTTATGTTTTGTATATTTATGAAGGAAGATTAAAAATACTGTTAGTAGCAGTATTAAGTTTTAATGGAGGGGAGGTAGACTGTTATTTATTATATCCAGAATTATTATTTTTTTTATTTTTTATGTACAATAAAATATATATATTTATATATCAAATGTTTGTAATTAAATATTTTTATACAAAAAGTCCTTAATATAATACTCAGTAAGTTTTTGTTTTTTAAACTTTACTTTTACGTAATTGACAAAATGCTAGCTCGATAAGGCATTCTTTGTGGTTTACTTATACTTGCTAATACACTGATAACATTATATAAATTGTTTTAGATTTAATTCCTAAAATATCGTGAAAATTTAAATACAGGGTTGTTTCCACTCAGTGATATTTCTTTCATTGTCACACTCTTTACACGTAGGCGTATATTATTTTGAATCATTTGAAACAAATGCGTTCTTATAGATATAATAATGATAATAATAAATAATAATAATGTTTATTTACTTAATACACTAGTTCCATTAAACATATAGATATATATGTATTTTAAATATTTTTATAGAGTTTAGACAGTTTTAGATTTTGGTAAATAACCAAACGTGTCGTTTAGTTTTATGCCGAGACTATAACTGTTATAAGTTTTATGAAAAAACAATCACATTGAAATAAGAGTTATTTTTTGGCTTTTTTCATATCGATTATTAATCAAAAATTTTTTCTCTCATATCAAATATTTAATTCCGAAGTTTTCTTTTTCTTTTATTTTTAATAAGTAGTTAAGTATGTAATAATTTTTATTTTTTTTATTACTGACAAATAGTTACATATTTTTATTATTATTTTTTCCGATTCTAATACAAATTATTTTCTAATTGTGAAGCTATTTCAAAATATAGCTACTTACTTTTAAATTTTTACAAAAATCGTCTTAAACACATCTCTTTTCATACAAAATGAACCTTGGAAAATTATTGATTTTTTTAAAGATCGCTAGAAGAGTTATTTTTAAAAATACGAGCCCAAAGGCAAATGTATTGATCCTAATTGATTTTGTTTCTATTTACAAACTCAAATACTGATATACTTACTCCTAAAATAACAAATAATTAAGGGAACTGAAAAAATATAATGGTCCATCATGGTATATAGTCTATTGATATTTAATAGAATCGACTTTATAAAAGTCTATCAAACAATTTTTGGTATCTCTAAAACTAATAGATTTGTCAAAAAGGTTCCTACATGTAGTTCAAAATATTTGCTGTCAAAAATGCAAATTCCGGGATATCAAAAATTTATGAACTTTTATAAAATCGATTCTATTGAATATCAATAAACTCCCGCGATTGACTAATAATATTCACTTCAAAACTAAGTAAAATTTAAAATTTTTTTTAAATTACAGTGCATATTGAGTGCGTTCAGTAGAATCTAGCGCTGCAAAATTACTGTAGCCTTCGAGCAAATTTTTTACTTACTGAACGGTGATTTTATGTAAGATTAAAACGTTGCATAAATTTTGCACCGAAAAAACTCTATGCTTTATTAAACACGATTTTTAAATGACATTTATTTGTTCATATTTTTTTACATTAAATTGGTTGTGAGTGGTGGTATAATAATAATAATAATAAATAAATATTTAGTGATTTATTAAGTCTTAATTTAATTTTAATATAATTAGATTTGAAAAATATTTTTTATTCAAACTTTTCATTATAATTACTTATTTAAGTTGTATAAGTAAACGAATAAATTTAGTGAAGTATATTTAAAGTATAGTTTTAATGGATAGAACAACAATTTCATTTTGAATTTCGCTGCAAAACGTTCAGTAGATTGCTACATCGCTGATAATATTTATTGCAGCACCAGATTCTATTGAACGCACCCATTTTTCTCTTCGTTGTATTACAGGGCATATGAAGGTGGATCAACACATTTGCGTTTAGGCTCGTAAGAATAAAAGTAAAATTTTAAGTTTTATGGATATAAACTCGTTATCTAATTAAGATTAAATTATATTATTTTAATATACTTGTCTGAATATAACCTACTTTGCTTAAAGAATTTAATTTTTTTACTATTTTAATAATCTTCTTAAGTAGAAATATTTTTATTATTCAACATAATACACATAACTATGTACATATACGAATATACAATTCTTGAGAAAAAAATTTCACTTTAAATTATAAATTATTTCAAAGATTCTTCATTTCTACTTTTAACTTTTAAATGTTTTCACTATTATATTAAAGTTGATAACAAGAAAAAGTTTAATTATCTGACTCAGTTTTTAATCAACAACCTGGTCGATACATACTTTTAAGTATGTATATTATATATATTTATTATGAGTTATATTTTTTAACCTCTTTGTACATTCTTCTTTTTTTATTACACATTTGATTTGTTTTTTCATACCAAAGAATGAATTGTTATAATTTTACTTTTTAAATTTTGTAACATTAAATTATAAACCTACTTAACAATATTTACGAGTATATCAATCTATCTTTAGGCATCCATAACACACTTACTTACTTACACGTTACAAAGCAAACAGAAAAATAGCATAAATACCTGATATTATTATTGTTTTTTTTAAATCGCATCTGTATACAATTTATAATGATAGATTTGAATCAATTCAAACCAGAGAAACAATTGCAGAAGTCATCTTTTTGTTTTTTATTTTCATTATTCCATTTTGTGATTTTCGTTATAAAAAATGTATTTTTTTTTTATAAGTAGGTACATACATAGTGTTCATTCCAGTCGAATATATTTCTGTATACCTATATTAATGTTCAGGTACATCGTCGTCGTCGGCAACATCATATGAAAACACAATGATTTCCGTTTCCGTTTAGAAAATTTTCATTTACCTGTTTTCCACTTGTATATTTATGTATATATATACATTTATGTAGTGTATTATTATCATTTTGTAGATTGAGAATGTTTTATAGAACAATATGTTATTAATTTGATAATTTGACTTTTAAACTGCAGACAATACGAATAATAAAAGAGTACATTAATGCGATAACAATAATAATAATAATAAAAAAAGAAAAAATAATAATTTAAATGAAAAAAATAACAGAATGGGTGAAAAATGAAATTCAATCTGTGATTTACTCCAAATGTAGATGCAATTTCATATTGCATATGAAAACAATTATTTGTTATTCATTTTAAATATTAAATATATACTTAATGTATATATATGTATATGATTTTGAAATTAAATAATGTAGATATTTAAGTATTGTAAGTATAGGGGTATTCACAATTAGTTATATAAAATAAAATAATTTGTATTAATAAATTCAAATCATTTCATAACCGCTTATGCCAATATAAGAAAAAATCATCATATTCAAAATTTTTGAAAATATTTCGTGCCAAAATTTGGTTTGATTGCGACAACTATAAGTCATATAAGTCACATTTTTCCTATGTCATATGATCGCTTATGTCATAATAATAGCTTATTTTACTTAAAGTAATTTAATCGTATACAATTATCCATAAAAATTTATAAATTGATAACCGTTTTTACAAATAAATGATGTATCGCTTTTCAACGACTTATTTTTACTTAAGCGATTTTTACAAAATTTTATTTATTAATATTAACATCTTACAATAATGTAAGCAGGTGTTTTTTTACAAAATTAAGTGTTTGGATATCGAATGCATATACATATACATAATTTAAGGGATTTTAAAAAAGCCAAAAACTAGTATTATAGTTACTATATTTTTAAATTCTTTTTGAAACTTTAAAATTGATTTTACTCGAAACATCAATTTCAAACATATATGTAAGTGATTATAACTATTCTAAAAAAAAGTATTGATTGTAGTTAGAATTAAAAAAAGAGAGTTTCAATTGACCATCTTTAAAAAGTATACAAACGTTACATTCTAGCATAAGTGTTATGTAATTGAAAAATGCAAATTTTTTGCTATACCACTTCTTTAGCACTTCAGTTAACGACTTACGATGTTATAGTGATATTTTGTTCCTATTATGGAATAAATGTATATATCCAGAATAATATATATATATATATGTAGGTATCCAGAAAAATATATATATATATATATCCAGAAAATATATCCGGTCTTCTCTTGCCGTACTATTTCTTTAAACTGATGCCAAAATAATGGAATAAACAACCTAACTGCTTTCGCAGAATTTAAGCCATTTAATTCAAACCATTACTACCAACCTGATGTAGCTCGTTCACAGTTTAAAACTTCTCAGTCAACTCTTCGAGATAAGCTATGATATTCCCAAAATATCATTCTGTATGTACTTTTTAGTACACCAGTAAAAAAATTTATAGCCGACCGATATGGTGTAGTCATCTGGTTTTGTCATTTGATTAATCAGAAGGTCACAGTTTTGATTCCTACTGAACTGATATTCTTTGAAATTAATTTGTATTACAATTTGATTAACATTTAAAATAAAATGGAACTATATGCTATTATGAAGAAGAAATTATTCTACAATACATATATATATATTTTTCTACATTTAAAATTATGTAGTTAAATTCAAAAAGGAAAAACTATTGTATACATATTATGTGATATTGTATGTGAATACTTTGCGTGTCTCATAGTCTTGGAATTATACAAAAAAAGATATCGAAAAATTGAGTACAAGGATTCTAGTATTCTTCAAAACAAATAAATTATACTTAAGGGTTATATGTATATATGATTAATATTGCTATTTGTCATAACTGATTTATTTCTTTAAGGTTAAAGTACAGTTATTTGTCATGAAAATTTTTTTTTGTATCAATAACTAATCGAATTTTACAAGACTACATTCTCAACCAATGTATTTTTTTGATTTATTGCAATCTAATAGTCTTTTAATTTTATAAAAATACCTAAATATAATAAACCTAATAAAATATATAAAAAACTATATATACCAAAAACTTTAAATTAAAAATTTAAAAACTTGTATTAAATAAATTTTATTTAAAATTAAAAAAGAAAATAATTTTAATTTAATTTAAGTTTACTTTGAATTCTGTTCGACGAAAACGAAAGAGAAAAATATTAAAAGTCTTAAATGTTGGGAACACAATTAAAGTTCAAAAGCTTGTGTTGCAAAAACTTGTTTAAGCTTCCAAATTTTGATTATTGAATCTGATGGAGACTTGTAAAAAATACCATATATAAATCGCTTTAACAAAAAAGTAGAGATGTCTGCCATAATATTTGCGCATAGTTAAATTTAGACATTTTGAAACAATTCTATCAATATGATTGTTACAGGTAAAAGTGTTATTTAGAAATACACCTGTGGGTTTCACCAATAAAAAAATTACACTCTTATTTATTATTAAGTATATTAATACTAGGGGACCCTATTGGGTAATTGTAATATAAGTTAAAGTCAAATTAAAAGTTTTTAAAATAACAGGAATTTGTTTGAACTGATTAAGATTTGTTAATACAAAGCAGTAAACACTTATGCTTGAACTAAAACCGTTGAAACTAATATGATGCGATAAAGGAAAATACGAGTCTAAAGAAGACGTTCACTCCTTATTTTTAACAAACATAAATTCATATTAATTGTGGTTACATATAAAAAAATTAGAATTATATAAATAAATTATACCATACGATGATCAACAGATTATAAATTGTACCATTAATAAGGGAAATACCATTATCATTGAAAAAGACAGACGCTACATAAAAGCCTCATCATTCACTGAGAAGTCAATGTTTTTAACGCACTCAACATTCACTGAGAAGTTTAAAAAAATGTTCAAAAAACATAATTACGAACTAGCAAAAACTAGAAGTAGTCAAATATCGCTTGGATCTGCAAAATTGAAGAAGTTAATGGCATAAAATATCATGGCAAAACTGTTATAAATATATATAGTTAGCATAGGGAAAATCAAGAAGGCTAATTACAGTGAGATTCCAAGAACATTTAAGGGAAGCCGAATTAGCAAGAATAAGAGGTACTACCAATTTTAGGTCAGCAATTGTTAAAAATATAATCGAAAACATCATAAAATTGATAAAACTAATTTATCATTAATAAACGAGGTAAATAAGCAAATTAGCCACATACGAAAGTTTTGTATTTTCGAGTGAACATGTACCGATAACAGATTGAATAATGATTAAGGGAATGAATCAATGCTATTTAAATTAATTTAAATAACTTAATTTGTAAAAGTATAGGTAAAATATATAACTGTTAGGAATTAGGATATAAAATGGAAAAAAAATAATTAAGAAAATTGATCACATGCACTGATGAAGGAAGTATGTTGCTTCCGAAATGTCAATATTTGCAATGAAATTATTAATATTTGTAGTAGGTAGAGCGTCTGCCTTTCAATCGAAAAGTCCCAGATTCGATTCACGACGAAGGCAAAAAATGTTTTCTGGATTTTTCGAACTGGTCCCGTACCCTTTGTCATTGGGATAAAATAAATGATAAAAAATAGTTGAGAGTTTTGGTTATCACTAAAACAAAAAGAAAAGGAACTAAATATGCTATTATGAAGACGAAGTACTCTATACAATAGATATAGTATTCCACATTTAAAAATAAATTAGTAGATATACCATAAAAATTGTAGAGAAAAGCTATTGTATGTAATTATGTATTCCAATCTCTGTGTAAAAGCAGTTAGTGTTCATCCCATAGAATTGGAATTGTATAACAAAAAAAAAGAAAAATATTAAAAATTATTACTGAACGAAAACCTGACAACAATTAAATTATTTAATTTAAATAAAGTTTTTTAAATTAAATTAAAAATTTTACAAATATTTTACTTATTAATTAAAAAATTTAAAGAAATTGTCATCTTAGTCAAATCTATTCAAAACTATTAAAAAAATAATCACCCATAGGTTGTACATTTACACACTCATCTCGGAATTACTTACTTGAACCAGTTCTACAATGTTTTGCTTACAATATGTATGTTGATGTATAATGTATGTTGTATGAATGTTTGTAAGTACTCTTCATTCTTAAGAATTTGATTTTGTTTTCATTGCAAACAATTTTTCAATAAAACAATGAAATTTAAATTCCAGAATATAAATTAAGGTGGGTGTTAACAATTTTGTTAAGTCACAGATATGATCTTATAATATTTCCTCTTCTAAAGTGAAAAAATTGTATAAATTGAGAATTTGAATTTACTTAAAAATATGTAAAAATTCTCTTCGGAAATTAAGGTCAATAATGATGTGATGCTATGTAAATGTAGACAACTTAGGGTTTAATGTACTTTTAGTGGTAGATTTTAGTTTTGTATTTCATGTTTTTTGTTATATAATATTAGTTAGTGTTGATTTTGTATTTTAAGAAATTGCATATACATATATGTATATATATTATATTACAATTAAGTATTTTGCGCTAATTTGTTTCGAGATTTGCCCCTTGGTAGCCATTATTAATTGAATAAAAAAAAATTGAACAGGTCTACACATCTCAACCTCCTGATTTGAAAATCAGGAACCGCAAATTGCATGTTGTAAGTTGAATTTTATCTGCATATAGAATTAATTTTGTTAAATGTTAAATTTTGATTATTAAAGATTTTTATCTTTTGTTTTTTCTTCCTTTATTTTACTAAATTGAATGAATAAGTACAATAAATGCAATTAGTATGAATAAGAATGTATTTTTAAAAACTGAATTTAATTGAACGTAATTTAAATTGTATGGCGGTTTTAAATAAAATAATTTTTATTTAGAAGTCGATTTATTTGTGATTTGTTTAAAGACTATATATGTACTTAAATAACAATCTTAAGATTAAGTCTACACTATTGTTATACTAATTTAATTTTACATTGTTTACTATTAAAAGCAATTGGAAAGATTAGTATAACAGTTCTAATGAATGGTCAAATACACTGTTATGGTTTTTTTTTTTATATTATTATTGTGCCTATTATTATTCAATTGAATTGAATAAAGTTTATTTTAAGCCACTGAACTTTATTAGAATTTTTTAAGCCATATACTTTAACAATCATGTATACAAAATTCAATATTAACAACAAATACTTACATATTTCTATTTAGCTGGTGAAAATCGAGCATGCTGGATATTTCTAGCTGCAGCTAGAAATTGAGTACGATGGAAATGTCAAGTGGAAGACCTATGCTCCCAAGAGGAGTGAGGAAAAAAAAACTTACTTATAAATAAAATGAAAGATATACGAACCCGATAACCAATTATTAATTCGGACATTGCAAAATTTTAAACATGTTTCCTTTTGATGGAATTTTTTGACATAACTATACTTACCGACTGTTACAATACAAGTTATTACACTTATTTATTTGAAAGCTTGGTTTATTAGCAACATTTTATAGAATGTTTTATATATATATTAATATTCTAATAAAAAACAATCTTAGACAATCTATTAGTAAATATTGGGAAAATAGAATAAAAAATATTAAAATCTCAAAAACACACAATATGTTTTCTGAAATAACAAAAATATTCAGAAACCAAAAGAGGGAATCAATTAAAAATCTCAAAATACCACATACAAATATAAATCTTTTAGAGAACGCTACTATTAACCTCAGTGACTTAAAATCAGTCGATAATAAATTTATAATAGATAACATTGAAGATATCAACAACGTTCTAGGATCATATCTCTTCCAAGTACACAAACAAACATCACAAAGAGCATCGCCTTATACAAATACAATAGAACAAACTTTAAGTAATTTTAATACCTTAGCACTAAATCATGTTTCAAATAATAAAACATTAATCCAATTTCGAAATACCTTACTTTCAAATAACCTTAATGAATATATATAAATGGTGAAAATTGCGTTGTGACATATTTTATTGATCTCGAAAAGGCATTTGACACTGTTTGGTTAAATGGAATTATACAAAAATTATTGAACTACAAGTTTCCAATACCCCTCATTTATTTAATTAATAATAGGATTCATGGCAAAATTTTTAAGGTTACTTCTTTCAATCAGAAATGCTCTAAAGAATTTGCCATTGAAAACGGACTTCAACAAGGTACGGTCAATTCACCAATTCTATTTCATATATTTATAAGCAATTTACTGGATTCTCTAGACAGAAGCTTAGGGTTAAATCATAGTATCGTTTTTGCGGACGACATAACAATATATATACCGCCTGCAAAAATTTGAACACAGCTCAACAGGATTTGCAAAAACTATTAAATGAAGTTTCAAAATATTGCGATCGGTGGAGATTGAAAATTAATTACGATAAATGCCAAACTATTCTGTCCAGGAATACAACTTATAAAGTACCACACAACGTAAGAAAAAAATGGAAACAGTTTTATTTAAAAGATCCAGATGAAAAAAAAATTAGTAACGTAAACAGTGTCAGGTACCTTGGAGTTCAATTTAATTATTTATTTAAATTCAAAGATCACATAGACAAACAAATAAAAATAACTAACAAGGCTTTCATGGCTTTACAAAAACTCTTTTATTCTAAATATCTAAGTGCAAAAGTAAAATTGTTGTGCTATAAAAGTTTTATACGTCCAATATTAACTTATGGGTGACCAATTTGGTTTAATGTTAGTGCATCGGTTATGGAAAAACTTAGATTGGTCGAACGAAAATATCTAAGACATTGTACAAATTTAAAAAGAACACCAAAATCTAACTATGTTAAATTTTATTCAAACAAAAAGCTTTACGATACGCAGGGATAATTCGAATAGATAATTTTATAATTCGCCTAATTCGCAACCACATTGAAAGAAGCGCAAATGTAACTAGTAATTCTTTAATCAATCATCCATGGTATGAAAACGAAGAATATTTAAAAAATACCTTAATATCAGGTTTTATTCCTTCTGAAGGATTCATATTTCTTGATAAAAACGGATACGTGGAAGACAATAACTTTATACTAAAAATATATCACTACAGAAGAAATGCTTCGGACAAAAAAATTATAGTAAACTTATATTCATATGAATGCAATAATAATCAAATTTACCAGTTTAATAAATATATTCCTAACGAAAATAAATTGAAATATAAAATTCCTTATTTCTGGAAAAATGTAGTCTAAGTCTATAGGTTAGTTAATTTTAGGTTAGGTTAAGTAGGTTTAGTTTTAGTTCTATATTTAAAACAAACAAAAAAAATGGGTTTTTTTCAAAACATTTTTTACCAATAGTATAAGTAACAATAATTATTAAACCACATTTTAGAGTAAGCATTTGATGATATAATAAATAAATTGTTTAGAAATAGCAAGTACAATACAAGCAAAAAATAAATACGAGAGCTGAAACTTCAGTCATATATTGATAAGACAATAATATAATATTCTATTTAGTTTTATAAGAATTATCTAAAACATTAATTGACAATAAATAAAACATTTAAAAAAAAAAAAAAGAGAGAGATTTGAGAGTAACAAATACCGTTGTTTTTTATTTTATTTTATTCATTTATTTACTCAAATGAACTCAATTGCTGGTACAGAGTGTTTTTAGTTTTTACAATTTTACTTATAACTAATTAAGTTTTAATTCAGTGCAATTTTACATTTAAAATAAGGATCTATTTATCTATAGAAAATGATTAGAATTGCATGTTTACATAATATAAAAGCAATTTAGTTGTGATAATCTGTTAAAAATGACGCGAGGCAGACCAGTAAGTGCTGATATATTACTATATTAGTGCTCGGGAATAGTGCCCGAGAAACTTATTGGGTATCTTAATATAATTACAAAATATAATATAAGCATTAATTAATTTAAGAAAAATTCGTATATATAAACATTATTTAAATTTGACCGAAAATGTTTATTGCTTTGATGAACTGAATACAGTGATTGCTGTGTCTTCATTGAGAATATTTAACCACCCAATAGTTACCATTTTTTTACTCCTTGAATTTCTATAGCGTTCACAGAGCTCATAAAACCTCAGTTGACCATTGATTGGCGTTTGGTGATCACATGAATATGTAGATAGATATGTAGGTTTGTCCATCAAATAAGTACTTATACGTCTGTCGGTTAATATTATTATTTAATAATGCATTGATAATATTTGATAATCATATATATTTGACAATAATAACCGGCGCACATTTATCTTTATGTTCTGTACGAGCAACGTTGTTCAATTGAGAATAAAAAATGTGAATAATAGCAAATTAGCCAAACACATAAAGCCTGTAATTTTTAACAATAGAATGTGGAAGTGCTCTCCCATTCCCTAAAAAAACATAAATATATACTTAAGTAATTATAATTAATAAAAAAATTTAATTTTTACAATTCAATTTTATTTAATTGAATTTTATTATTCCAACTGCATATAAATGTACAGCCAAAATTTAGGACTCTTTCCAGGTAGGATGTGAGCCATTTCTCTATTACAAATCTTATATCTATTTTTAAAACTAATAGAAATTAACTATATACTATTTTAATATAAATCTAATATAAATTTAATCTAAAGCTAATCTAAATCTAATCTAAATCTAATCTAAATCTAATCTAAATCTAATCTAAATCTAATCTAAATCTAATCTAAATCTAATCTAAATCTAATCTAAATCTAATCTAAGTCTAATTACTATGTTTGTATATTTATTAAATTTTAGTTGTTATTTGGGATTTTTTCTTTTTTTAAGTTATTTTATTTATTTATTTTTAAAATTATAAAGACTTTTATTATTAACTTATCAGTATCCTTATCAGATAATCAATAAATCTTTCAATTATTAAAATCAAATAATTAAAATAGAATTTAACTCACTTATTTGTTTTTCACTTTATATTTAACTAAATATGTAGAAATACTTGATTTGATTTTGAAAAAAATGAAAATCACTGAATATAAATGATTTTTAATGTTTTATTTTCAAAGCCTAAATTTTATGCAATAATGATGATTAAATTATTTAGATAATTCTAATAAAATCATCTGCACTACTACTAATTAATCTATACTAATTTCATTTAGATTCATAAAATTGACTTAAATAACATTATATATAGCTATGCATTTTTTCTACTTTCTTATATAAAAAAAAATAATTTAAATGAGAATTTCAACCTCATATTAGTCACTTCAATTATGGATAAACATTTCATTAACCAAAGGTATATGTACTGAGTTTTTTCCTAATTCAAATAATATAAATTCATTCTTTTTAATACATAACTATTATGTACATATATATAAAATAGTATGTACAGGGCCGGCCCAAGCATTCATGGTGATCCAAACCATGAGTATTAATCAGGCTCCATGACTTTTAAAGAGCAAAAAAGAACAACTAAAATAGGCTTGCCATTGCCAGAGTTACCAAAAATAAAATTGGGACAATTATATTGTTATTGATGTATATGATAGCACAGCCGATTTGTGCTTTATAATATGTTTCTTATGTCTAAAATACCACAATGGCTTATGTTTATGTAAACTTTGCAATTTAACCAATATACTTCAGTGTCCATTCTTCTTTTTTTATATTTTTTTACTATGTATAGTTTGAAATGCTCAACAGAACTTTCAAGTATTTGGAAAGGTATATTGAAGAGCATCCACATATAAAAAAATATAAAAAAAGAAGAACGGACACTGAATTATATTGATTATTCCTACAGGAATAGAATATAAATTAAATTATTAGGTACTATTAAAATGCTAAATAAAATTACTTATAAACAGTTTTATAAGCCAAAAAACAATTTAATGTTCCGAAATCACAACGTGTACAAAACAAAAACACAACTCAATATGTATAAACACAACTCATATATGTATAAATTTAACTTTTTTTTAAAATAATTTATTGGGGTCCGTTCAGATTTCTAATAAAATTTTATTTTTTCGTGCAGAAATTAATAGATTGTGTATTTCATTTATTTTATAGGTGTATTAACCTATAATTTTACAAAAACTTTAAATCGGGGGAACAAAAAAAAATATAAACTTAAAGTATTTTTGTTTACAAATAGTTACATGTCAAGCTCTAATTGATTTTAAATATTTAGCTTATTATACGGAAACAATTTCCAATTCGACTGGCATGGTCTCAATGACGATTCATAAGTCAAAAGATTAAACTTTCGATAAAATATATCTCTAACTTTGTAAGCTGGTGTCCATTTATGGACAAAAGTTGTTTTGCCTAAAGCACGATCTTTTGATAGTTTTCAAACGGTCGTCTAAAAAAAAAGAGAAATAGGAAATTATATTTTCAGTGAAACAATTCAATAAAACTGTAAAAAATATTTCACTCGTCACTAGACCGGTCGTTCGTTAGGTTACGTCGAGTATTAATTAATGCTTAGCATATTTAATCGTTATACCGCCTTGATCTGTTTTACTCAAATTTTAAAAAATTACTTGGCAAAAAACACATTTCGCAAAAACGAATTTTTCAAAAAGGCTAGATGGGGTCAAATTTCCATTTGGTTTAATTTTAAAATAACATCAAATAACATAAATAAAATATATATGCACATTATATAAAAAAGGCGTGTAACTCTGATATCAATTCTAAATTCCTCCAAATTCGTAATATGCTATATATATAAATATGTGAGTGTCAACTCTGGATAAAGGAGATATTTTTTTTTTTATATCCAACAGCGGCTACCCATAAAAATGCCGCCTTAAACCCCTGCTACTCGTTTATTGAAACCTTGTTTTGGCCTGTTTTGCACTTGAGAGTAAAAATAATGATACGGTACTTTATTATTGTCGGTATAACACAAACAACAAATTTTAGTATTAACACACTACAAAGTCTTGCAAATTTGTTAAGTGAGAAATTTGATTTTTTGCATTGTGAGTCTTTTGATAAGTGAATTAGGTGAAATATATGCTTGTCATCTGAGTTTTGCCAATTGTTATACCAATTAATACAATAATAAGTACAATAATTTTAATTTATTATATAAAATAAATTTAAGTCGCATGGCCTCCTATCTTGTAAGGGATTGATGTAGTTTCTATTGAATTATATTTATATTATATATACTATGTAGTATAATTACAGAAGTAGCTTTACAGTTACAGAATTATACTATTATGCATACTGCGAAACAAGAAGATATCCTTCAATCTAACAGTGATTTTTCCCCATCTCTTGATAATGTCTCATACATACCTAATTTAATTATAAATTCAAAACATACTAACAACAATTTAAAGTAAATATGTATCATCTCTCATCATACTGCATTAATATTTCTCACTATACATTCTGCTTCTAGTTCTGCCTAAGTACCTACACCTACTTCCATAATACATTATAAAAAATTTATCCTCTTAATTCACCATTCATAATGAACTGTTTATCTGTTTCATTATTATTGTGGTTGTTATAAAAGGCTTCAGACAGCAAAGCAAAATTGGGTATAGGTATATATAACATAATATATCTTCATCTGCCGTTCTACCTAAACGATTGTCTTACTGGTTCGAATCTAGGGCCGACCCTGAATATGTATAAATGTTAAATTTAAGAAGCATAAAATATATTAGAGAGGGTTGCCTTTGCTTCCTATTAGGTTAAATCAACTATAAATCTTCATATAAACATTATGGAAGATAAAAATCATTACTTTTTTTCTTATTATTGTTATTATTCTTATTATTACATGTATTTAAAAATAGAGTTAAAAATTTTAAAAATCATGTCAGTTTCTTTTCAATCCTTTTCTATTTTATTTTCTTGATATTTCACGCTATATTTTTTCTTTAACATATTATGGTGGTGCTGTGCACATTAATAAAGTTTTATTATAAATATGTTGACTTTATTTTGTCAACAACATCAGATACTTATTATATACACATATATATATATATTTATTGAATTGGTTTATGCTTCATTTGATTTGGCGACAGGATGTCATTGAAGGTAACTTAAATTAAAAAACAAAACAAAAAAAAAAGAAAAAAAGAAGAGTTTTCCACTTAAAATTAGTGTCTTCTGTGCTGGATATTGTAATCATTGCTACCGAACTGCAACTGTTATCATTATTGTTGTTTATTAATGCGTATTTTTTTATTTTATTTTTTTTTTTATATGTAAGTTCCTTATTTATGGAAACATTTTGTTATTTGTTGTTTTTCTTTTGAAAAAAAGTATTGGAGTGGTTATTTCACCTTTTATGAAAAGAATTTTTTTTGTTGAGTTGATGTTTCAAGTTACCATATTTCATCATTTTTTCATTATTCTTTGTGTATACATATTTGCCTTAAAGGTCTCTCAACTTATGCTCATTTAAAATTGATTTCAATCATATATACTTAGACTATCTAGATATAGAGTTTTTTGTTTTGTTTTTGCCATTTTTAAACGATATCGACATTTTACGATACTGTACAGTGTTATCGAAACAAAAAGAACCCTAAATGAAATTACGTCATAGATAGATAGATGTATAGAGTTTCTTAATATAATACCAATTTTTTTAATTAAAAAAAAACCAATTTTCCTAATTTTTGTTTCAATTTTAATTTTCTAAATTATCAAATTTTTGCAAAAATTTATATTGAACTTTTTTTAATACTAGCAAACTCACTCCGGGTCCAACACAAAATGTATCTATAAAATTTACTTCAATAAGGTTTTTTTATCAATTGAACTTAAAAAATGGTTTCAAAAATATATTCTAGAAGTACATAAATATATTGTATGTTACTAGGTCCAGTCAAAAATATGAAGTAGACTTGAATTTGTTTGAATCTATTATTATAATTTAATATTTATACTCTTATTATTAACTTGTATTCGCTTGCTACTCAAAATTCGAGAAAGTTTGATAAAAAATCGTTCTCAATTTCATTATGAGTTATTTTCCATCATTTTAATTTATCCTTGGTAGTTACTATCTTTTTTTGTCGGGACAAAATTACACAAGACACAATTACATATGGGCAAAATATAATGTTTGAAAAAAATTTATATTTCAATGTTAATAACCCTATATTTTATGTTTTTATTAATTTAACTTGGACAACAACCTCATACGTACATAATAATTTATTTACAAAAAAAAAAATTTACTTTCTGGCGATGGAAAGGAGTAGCGGCAATTTTATAAATTAAAATTTTGCATGTTAAAATGATTTATACATGGGGTTGAAATTTTAAATTGAAATTTCTAATTGAAAATTAAACAAATTTGAAAAATATTTATTTTCGCTACGTCTCCTTTTAAATATCTATCATTAAAAAAGATTAATAATGAAAATTACTTGTGATATTTTGTACCGTACTTTTTTCAAATTTATATATTAATTATAATAATCATCTGTCATTGTGTAGTTTTGGCTGGTTGAAATTTTGTAGAAGCTTAATTTGAAATCCTACTTGTAGTTCTGGCTGGTGAGAAATAAATATTAAAAATATAAACTGCCAAATCTAATAAATTTAGAAATTCCGTTGGATAGTTAACAGCTTCATTTTCATTGTTGACTGTATCGTCGCTATTTGAATTTTACCATTTAAGTTTTCAGAAATTATTTTTCACTAAGCTACAGTAAATTTCGAGCTAATATAAATTACTTTCACTACAAATCCTTCCGAGCCAGTTAGAATTTAGAAAATTTATAAGCCAGTTAAAATTACAAATTAAATATTAAGAGACAGAATTTATTCCGGCTTACTGATAAAATTTAAATTAAATTAAAAAATTTTAAATTTCCAGCTCTGTCATACCTTAGATTTTCGAAATATTCTGGATGGGTTCTAGGACTTGAATTATGTAGCAGCTACTCGAACCAGCCATTTGATAGATTTTTAATTTAGTATCGCGTCAATTCTATTCATTTTACAAATAAATAAACATACTTTTCCCTTTGAATGTATAGATTATTAACGGAATTGGAGACCCAAGACATTTTAAATATCTACCCAAGACATTTTAAATATCTATAAATCATACATACAGCCCAAGTTGGAGGTCAATTCACATATATAGGGCGGTCCAACGCAAACCACATTAAATTTTCTTGACAAAGTTCAAAAGCGTTCCATTCATCTTATTGACATACTCTAATGTGACATCCTCCCTTGTACTTGTACCATCCGTGAAAATTGTCGTATTGTTGAAGCACTTTCCCTATTTTGGTCAAGTGCTAGGTGGCTCAAAACTGGCTATGGACATTCGTTTGTAGTCAAATTTTCTCGAATGTGGAATCATATTCCAACAAACGTATTTGACTCAATGCAAAAATATACCCAAATACAATCTACAAAAGCTCAAGGGTAATATTAACAAATTTATTCAAATGTTCAAATACTGATCAAAGAGATATTTTTTTCTCCTCAGAATTGGAGGATTAGTCCAAGCTGTGATTCATCTATAAAGATATCGTTTGAAACCTAATGTTTGGCTTAACATAAAAACAAAAAAGTTACAATTATATAGTAAAAATATATCACTAACAACAATAGAATATTGGCAAATATCCATCAAGGGCTCCAAAAGTGCTCCAAATTTTCTCTGTACATTCATATACAGTGAAAATAATAAAATAAAATTAAATTAAATCGCAGACTAATAATAAATTTCCTTAAATAATCAAAAACATTATATGTATAGATACTCAAACTCTTGTTATATATATATACTTCATTCTATTCTATGCACATTTTTTACATTTAATTTTACTGAGATCAGCAGTGCTATCTTAACTATTTAATCTACACAACTTAAAATAATATAATTTATTTTTATTTCTTAATTCTAAGATTTTTGTGATTCAGTTACTAGTGTATTGAAATTTTGCGAAGAAAATGAGAAAAACCTCCGGTAATAATGTCAAAAGAAAAGTATAATAAAAAAATATTATCAAATATTTTTGGAGCTATTTTATTTAGGCCTATTTTTTGTCTATTTTTTATGTTTTTCTTTTTTTTTTATATATACTCAACTTACTTATTTTATTTACTTTTTTTTTCTCAAGATTTTCTTATTTAATAATAGAAATGTTCTGGATTTAAATAAAAATGAGAATAAAAATAGTTTTACGTATGACATAATGAGATTTCAAAATTTCCTTAAGCAAAATAATTTAAATTATCCTAAATTCTTTAAAATTGAAAAAGAGAGAGAAAATATATAAACCTTTTGATGCTCTATAAATAGTTTTATATATATATACAAAATGTATGTATAATACTAGTTACTTACATCAAAGAATGGAATGAAAATGACAAGCAATATGAATCCTTTTTAAGGTAATAACTATTATTACATATATACATTATACCCATATACTCATATATGTACATCATTGTACATCTTAAAACTTTAAATATTAAAAAAATGTTTTTTTGTATAAATTTAATCATTTAATAAAAAAGTAAAAAGAAAAAAAATGGAATATGGTTAAAGCAATGAATCAGCAGCTCTAAACATATTTTATACTGTCATTATATATATTATTTATATTATTTACAGCGTACAGATAAAAAACATACACATTAGGTAGTAAGTAAAAAAAAGCAAAAACTAGTAACATTTTGTCACATAAACCATATCCCATAAAATAAAATAAAATTAATTAAAATAATCAATAAATAAATACACATGACATATTGTATTTGTAATTTTTACATTTAAGGTGAAGAGTTTTATATCCGCTTGGATTAACTAAAAACACTGACAAGAGAAATGTAATACTTTTTTTTATTTTATTGAGTTTTAATAAAGTATAGGTATGTTGAGTACATTTAACAATTAATAAATTCATTTAAATCGATTTTATCTTTGCTATCCTATTTTGAAGCTAACAAAAAACAAAAACAAAACACAAAAATAGGAACAAAAAATATTGTAATACTGACAGTAATTTCACGCAATTGAAATTCTTCCACTTTTCTTCTCTAATCTTTTTTTTTCGTAAATGTTTTACTGATATTGATAAACTAAAGCGAACCATTTATATGTAAAGGTATAGTTAATGTTTGTTAAAAAACAACCAAAAATGTAGGTCAAATGTTGGTTGGTAAATTATTTTTCGCTCTTGATTTTTCTTTAGGGATTATGTATTTTTTATATTATACAATTCTCATCTTTATATTTATTCAAAAACTTTAAGGTCATCATTTGGTTATTTTTTTTTTATTTATTTCCCTTTCAACATATTTAACTCTATGTGTGTACAGGCACGGCACGTTTTTTGGTTTTTGTGTGTGATTTAGCGATATTCTATTTTTGTCTTAATAAATTTTCTGATTAGTCTAAAAGACTAATTTTAATTTTAACAAAAGGATATGAGTTTTTGTGTATTAAAGTAGACACTGTACTTCGTTTTCCCCGAAAAAATAAAATAAAATAAATCGTGAAATGAACCGGGCTTATCTTTCTTTACTTACTTATTTGCGTGGTCAACATCCCTTCATTTCTGTCGATCACGCGGAGCTTCAATGGAATGTTTTTGGTGTCCGAATTACTGTAGATAGGTTTGGTAGATGTAAATGGCGATTCCATTCCTTCTCAAAGACATCACAGCCCAAGACCGGTGACGTTGCATTTGTTGCCTTCTATTCGTAGAGCAGAAACGGGAGTATGAGCATTTTCTAAATTTGAATTTTGTTATTTCTAGATAGTAATTTTGACGAGATGGTGTTTCGGATATGTAAAGCTGAAATAAAAGTATGCAAATAAATAGAGTAAACGTAAAGAAGGGAATGCAATAGATAATAATACAATAGCTGGTATAGAATTGTTCAAATAATTGTTGTTTGAACCGAAACAACATTCGTTTGCAGGTGGTAGTTTTCGTTCAACATTGATATCGTTCGTAGAATTCACGTTGATTCGAAGATGCGTAAAATCCTGAAGTAAGCAAAAGGTATATGTGCCGACAGTGTTATTTTAACTAATGAGAGGCTTTTTTATTTGCCGAAAATACATATTTTGCTTTATTGTCATTTACTTACTTATTTATTTATTGAGTAGGTCTGAATGTGGACTTATTTATTGTTATTTTTTCTTTAAAAATGTAAAATATCTAAGGTGTAAACAGCCCATGCTGAGCTCTCGGAAAATTATATTTTATACTCATAAAATGAATGAACCTACAACTTGAGACAGTATTAAAGCTAGTTTAAGAACTAATTATTACTTTCCAATAAATACTTATTTCAAATTATGAATGAAATGTGTGCTATTATATAGGAGACGCAATACATTTATTAATTGTATCCTATATAATATTGTAATATAGAAAATGAAAATGAAAAAATTATGGATTTTAAGTAAATGAAAGTTCGTGGAAGTTAGTCCAAAGACAAGGCAAAATATCTAAAGCTGTGAAGAATGTAAATAGTAGAAGAACATCACAGCACACAAAATTATGTGAATTTATGTGACAGTGTCGATATCATGCACATATTATGTACAATACATTTTCATATAAAATCGCATCCAAGCATTCCAACCATTAAACAAGAATATTGTTTAAGAAAAATTATTCAAATTAAAAATACTTAATAACATCAAAGTATACAAAATTTGAGTAAAGGTCTATAGTTGTGGTACTGAAACTAGAACCATCGATAAACCATGATAAGCTAACTAATAATCTTCGAAAGAAAAATTTCAACAAAGTTTATAATATAGTACAAAACTATTAGATGATGGCAGACATAACCTGTATGAACAATTATAATAATAAAGGAAGAAGATATAGTAGACCATATTTTTAGGCCACGATAATTAAAATATTTTTTTTATAATATATATGTATTCCATATAACATATGGAATACGAATCTATTGAACGATAATAATGTTTTTTTACAACTTTTCTAACGGAAAGTTTTTTCGCAATTAAAAAAATTTAAATCACAAGTGGAGTTTTGTGTTGAATTGAAATCATAAAAAACATTGATTTAAGTATCAATTAAAATGCGAAAAGTTGCTGTAGTAGTTCCGAAAAGTTTTTACTGCCAATTTTTATAATCCAAATATAATTCAAATCTGTGAGATCTGTACAAACCGATATTATTTTAATTTAATTTTATTATTTTCATTGTACTTAAATGTACATTGAAATTTTTTGCTTTTTCCTGGTGTAATGTGGTGTAAAAATTCATTTGATATCATATACATTTTAGTTTTATTATTTCATACTCTTATCCATTTTCTTAAAACGGCGTTTGTGTACGTCACATAACAATTTACTCGCCGTCTCTGTGTATATGTAGATTTAAAAAAAAATTTTGATTAAAATTTCGTCAAACAGAAATAAATAAGAATACCATAAAAATTATTTTGAGTTCTCCACAAATTTGGCACGTTCAGTTGAATATATACACACATAATACATAATATGTACATTTAAAGACAATAGTGTATATATAAGAAAAAAGATATAATAAATTTTTAAACGTTTTTTAGGTCAATTTGTTTTTTAAAATAAAAAAGAAACAAAAAAAAGTCCTTTAAATGAAAGAACACTAATTAGAAAGAACTTCTGTGTGACAAAATTTAAGAAATGACTCACCTACCATTTTTCACTAAAACACTCACACCCATTTTCTTATTTTTTTTTCCAAAATTTCTTTAACGATCAAAATATAATCAGTGTTTAAACACTAAATTATCAAAAATAAAGTGTATCACGTGACTTAAAAACTTACACAATCACATAATAAAACAAGGCAATTAACACAAAATATACGACTATATGTACATTATACGTAGCTAGTTTTGTCCTTTATGTTAAATATTTTGTTTAACACTGTTGTACTGCTCTGCTGCTCATGCATATTATTTAATTAATTCGAATTAAAAAAAAAAACGGAAAATAAAAATCAGTTAAAATTCCTGTTAAATATTTTTTTTTAAACTTGACCTACTTAATTTAAACAATAGAAAGGATCTAAAATTGTTTTCTCAAATTAGTAGCTTTAATATTCTTGTTCTAAATTGATTTTAAAAATTCGTTTAATAAAATAGATTTTCCTTCCTCTAAATAATATTAAACTTTTTTTATTAAGTTTTTTGTTTGTTTTTTTAATATTTGAAAAATGGCCCAATTTTGCTAAATAATTAATTTCTTTATAAATATCAGTTTTTTTCAAATATTATGACAGTTATTGCCATATTTATAACCATTTAATAACCACTTTAAAATATACAAATACAATAAGTTTTTGTGAATTGTATTGTTAACAAAAAGAATAAAATATGAGTAGAGTAGGTGTGTATATTAAATTTATTAAATATCATTTCTGGTTTTGCCCATCAGGAAGAAGATAGACAAAACGATAATAGATTGTTAAGTTTGAAGAAAAACAGAAAGGATATAATATGTATGTACGTATAGGTATAGTGTATAAATCTAAGTATGTAAATATGTGTACATTGTATATACTTTTTTATTGTGCATTTACACTTTCCCGGGGCGAATTCTCCTCGAAAACAACAATGAAAACCCACTTGAAAATTTTTATGGGAATTTATTTCCAATATATCAAAATATCTTCTAAAAATATAGAGTTTTCCACTCTTTGAAAATTTCTGTTTTTTTTTTATTACAAAAGACTAATCAATCATCATACAACTAAGAGTTCGGAGTCGTTTTAAGGACCATATATCCAGCGAAGAATTTTCTTCTCACAGACAAGGTCACTTGTCTTTCATCGTGTTCTATATTCTGATCTGTAGAGCTGAATTGAAAATATAAGCATTTTGAAAATTTGAGTTTAATTGGTTTGAGATAGGAGCTTGATCCCAAGATGTTTTAACAAACCGAGGCGGTATTGGTTTGCCAGGGGTATTATATATATACCCATGGAATCAAAATCTGTGAACAAAGTGAATACAAAGTGACTTACTATTAATGGTAAAGGTATAAGACTATAGAGCACAGTCAATTATCTAGGTATGACTATTTGATGGAAAACTTAAGTGATTAGATTTAAAATATAAGAAATTGTATTAGCTTACGTTTTTCAATATAAAATAAATTATTGATTTATAATCGAATCCTAATATTATAGACAAATATAGAGATGCGTAGCTAATATCCAATTTGAATCCTTTCAAAAATTACAAAACGAATTGTTAAGGAATATGGTCAATACTACTGGGTACAGTAAAATTAATGACATACGAAATAAAATTAAAAAACAAGGTTATTGTTATGCCTGTTATTTTTCTGGAAATATAGCGGCTGCTAATCGATGGATGCATCAGGGATTTGTAGTAATAAACGATTTGCAATAGAAAATGAAGCAAAATTGCTTCAATATTTCTTTACACTGAAGCGCTACAGCTCTTGGAAACCACAAACTTGAAATAAAAATTTCTGGATTATGATTCGACTATTGACAGTCTGCATATGGCAAAATTCAAATATATTTGAGCATGTTTAAAACATTCGCAATATGCCTCCATAATGAGCCGTCTTGATTGAAAATAAATTTCATCAGTTGAATATCATAACTGTATCATAAACATCATAATTATGATCAGTTTTTGTTATATTTTTATAAATCCGGTGGGTGGGTTTGTGCATTTCTTACCGTTTAGGAAATATTTTCAGTTTTTTTTATAGCCATTACTTTGAGAGTTATTCTGTTTATGAAGATTTTCCAATTGTGTGGGTGTATTTTTTTTTTTTTTCGTTTGTAGGACAAGTTACTGACAAGGTAGTAAATGCACAGCAAATTTTTATGTACTTTTTTTATGTACGTATTTTATATTGTGGTACCATTTTCCACAAGAAGACAGGTAAGGTTAAATTGAAAGAAAAATTCTTTCTGCTGAAATAAATAATGTGTCTAATGATTTGGACATAATGTTGTTATAATGTTGAAAAATTTTGTTAATAAATGATATTATAGAATTTTATGATGGACCCATCAACCTCCTGGGTTTTGTCGGGTCCAAAGTATGCTCTCTTGTTATAGTCTCTCCTAGCTTGGGATCTTGCATTATACACTTGCATAAATATTCTGGAAAAAGGCAATGCCATGTAATATTTTGATTGGCTTATTTTGAATTCTACTCTTTAATTCCTTCTAATTATTTCTATTACATATAAATTTCCACAAAATCATTTATAAAAGTGGGGGTTGTCATCCCAAACCCCCGCTAGACATTATTATTGAACTTGTTATAATGTTTATGAAATATGAACATATTTCGTTGATAAAAGCTGATTTGTGTCTAGCTCTAAAATATACTGCTTTAAAAAAAATGTCGAACACTTTTTTGGTTTTGATTGAAAAAATTTAAATTCGACATTTTTTTTCAATATTTTCTTTTCCAAGAACCGACTTTTCAACATTATCTTTTTCAACATTTTTTTTTATTCGACATTGTTTTTCGATATTTTTTTTTCAACATATCGCTAAAAGACGGTGTAAAACCCTGATAATATAGTTTGTTTTCCATATCGATTGGCTCCATTGTAGCTTCTTTCGCCAATACGTCACCCTCTTCATTTCCGGCAATATTCATATGTCCAGGTAGCCAAACAAAGTCTACTACATTTGGATTTTGATGCAATAGCTGCTGAGTTAATATTATTGTGAAATGTTTGGCAGTTATGCAAAACAAAAAATTTTGTAGTTATTATACATTATTGTACAATAATTATTGGTAGTTTGAAATCAGGTATTTCTTTCGACTATTTAATTGTACATTTATATTTTGAATGTTGTAAGCAGAAATTATAATTATATCCATAATAAAGCTCTACAATAATAGAGGAGCCAGTAAAAATAATAAGATCAGCATCAACTAATTGACTTAACACAGATTTCAATAATAATAATATTTTCATAAAATACAAGAAATCATGACAGGAGACTCTGGTGCTTGCAAATTAGGACAACCTAATTCATATAAGCAAAAAGGTTAGAATATAATTGTACAAATTCAATGGCAAAACTAGTATTGGTACAAAAATTAAATCTAAGTCTTCTGTAATTTTTTATACCTTTTATCCTAGTTTTGAAAGTTAATAAAATTGAGTTTCACAATTTGATTGTTTAATTCGGTTAGAAAAATGTTAACAAAGTTTTATAGATGAACAAAATAAAGGTCCATAATATTTAATAAAATATCAAAATTTAATAGTTAATATGAAAATAACAGTTCTTCTGCCAGAAAAACAAAAGCATATAGAAGCATGTTTATCCCATAATATACTTTATCAACATTAAAAAAACAGTATTTAAATTCTTTATGACCTCAAATCTAAGTACAAACGTCGTTCAAAATATTGAGGAGAATAACCTTTACTAAGAAATGTCATTTTGAACTTAGTGAGCAACAATTTAAAAATAAGCGAACTCTATTTACTCGTAACGAAAAATTTAAATACAAAATACTCATTAATCTTCGTATTATCATATAATTAGGCTCATCATACATAAAACATATTATTATTATACCACCAAATTTATCCGATATTATTTGCTTATATAACAAAAATAACTAAAGAAGCATGTGCATGTGTAAATTACTATATATAACAGTATTCTATAAATAAATAAATTTAAACCAACTTTTCTATATTACTTTCTATCACGCAAAGCTTGTCAAAATTATAACATTTTTATAAATATAAGTAAGTATTTTTAGCATTAAGTTATAAATAGTTTCTGCAAATCATTTCACCCCATTTATGTATTTATTATATATTATACATTTATATAAACGAAAAATAGTTAAGAGTTCTATAAACTTTAACTGTTCTGTTTTTTTATTTATTTTTTATATATTTTTTTTAATTTATTTTACAAAAAAACAAAAATATTCGTCATACACGTTATTATACATACATTTATAACTATTCATATGTTTTATAAGGAAAAATAAAAAGAAAAATACGTCATAAAATGCCGAAAATAAAGATTGTACTTATAACGCTTATATGACTACATATATATATACATATCAGGCACGAAGCGTCCATATATTGAGTTGAATGAGTGCTTCCCCAAATGAAATATTATTTATTATTTCTTACAGCTTAATATAAAATTTATATTTAATTTAATATAAAAATTACTTAAATACAAAAATTCAAAACGAATGAAAAAAAAATTTCAAGCAAAAATTATATGCATTGATATTAACTACATTATGTATGTTTAGAAAATAATGCCTATATAAACATCATTATTTTCTATTATTCTTTCAATCATACAAGCCAACAAGAGATATTCAACAACCACAAAATTTATAATATTTGAAAATAATGCCTATTAAAAATCATTATTCTCTTACCAATATGCTATAACAATTATACATTGTAAAAAAATATAACGACAACTTAAATATCATTCTCCTCAATTCTCTTCGCATTTAAAATATACATACACTCAAACACACTGTCTCTATTTAGTTTCGTAGCAACAACAACAAAATAATAAACGAAGCGACAATAAAATAAAATCTTAGAAGGAAAAAAAATTGAATTTGAATGAGTGGCTGATATTCATTCCAAATTTACCTGATATAATTAGAAAATATCTGATAGAAAATAGATTATCTAGGGAAACAACAACAAAATATCGCATGACACAAAATGAATTTACAAATAAAAAAAGTATCAGGGAATGAATTAATTTTATGCATTATTGTGGTTGTTGACTTAAATGAGAATTAATATTTATATAAATAATGTATGTAGTTTTGGGTTTCTTTTAGAGAATAGTATTGATTTGTGTTAAGTAATTCTATAGTTTTTTGTTATTGAATGCTACATTGTTTATTTTCAGCCATAATTTTGTTTTATGCAGTTTTGAAACAATTTTTTAACAAATGTAAAAATTTAAAATGTTTTTTTTTTATTATTTATAAATAATTAAAATAGATAATTGTAATTGTGTTATTGAAATTTTAAGAAAAAATCATTTTCGGTTAGAAGTTTTGAGGAAAAATTATTAATTGTTAAAGATGGTAAACCAGTGCTTGCTCTACTAATAACAACAACAACAATAAAACGATGTAATCAGCATTTTTCAGTAAAATCTTTTAATTCGTATACGTGGTATTTTCCAACATAAATATAGAAAATTCGTATTCACACTTTTTTACATTCCTTTCTTAAAGTCAGAGCTTAAATTAAAGTTATATTTCCAGATGAAAATTTAAATAACAAAAACAGTATATGCAAATATTAACATTTTTAATTCAAACTGGATTAAACAGTTCTTTTAATAAATATTCCCAACTTTGAAAATTTATAATAACATAATAAATGCTTCAGTTGAGCGATCGTTTTTCTGCCTAAACATAATTAAAACTACTTTGAGAAGTAGATGTGAGTAAAAACTTTGACTGTCGAAATTAGCAAAAATTTCAATAGAAAAAGAAAAGCCAAAGCAAACTGATGCTTCCTTTTATAGTGCTTCCCCTGTTGAAAATTCCACGCCCCGTCACTGATACATATATATATATAAAATTTTGACTACAAAAAAACTGACAAGAATTCAATGAAAATTGAGAACATTTTAATATTAAATATATACATAACATATTTTTTGTATTATAATGTTATATGTTGTATCTATTAAGTATAACTTCCGGTGTCGTCGCGGCATTAATTTAGTATCACAGTACGGTTATGTTTTTAAATGTGCATTATATATATATACATAATTTACATATAAAATATTATTTATATGTCATATTTTTCTTTTTTCTTTGCACAATCATATTATTTTTAGGATATAAATGTACTGATATACAGCTATATGTATATGTGTACATAATAAAATATGCATGTTGAATTTTTTTTAAATATAAAATTGGTGTTATGGGTGGTAAAAAAAGAAAATAATAAGAGAGAGGAGATGTACGAAATTTCAATGAATAAATAATTATGGCATGGTTTTTTCTTTGATTATATTATTTATGTGCAAAACTATATATTTCTTCGTCATTAGGTTAGGTTTAGGTGTTATAGATTAGGTATAAAGAGATATTTCACCTTATTGCCGGCTGACGTTAAACATTAACCCATTTTAATTAACCCATTGGCTTTATTTAAAAACTGTTATAATCAATGAGTTTTTGTGACAAATTTATGTTCTATTATAAAATATTGATATCAACCGTTATTTCTGGTGACCATTTTTTGAAAATGAAAATATTCACCATAGCAATGAAATGAAAATTTCACCATAATTTTTATATACATATATTTATATCATATAAATTACAATATATATAATTTTTTTAAATTTATATTTATTGTTTTTTTTTATAGTTCTTAACAGTAATTTAGATATTTCGATAACGATACTTCAAGTTTAGTTTACCATGTTTTTCGATCATTTTTCAAATTACTGACTTAACTAATTAAATGAGGGAAACTACTGCTATTTGTCAGGAACTGAGCCTTCTTAAATATAATAGCTCCATTTTATTTAGTTTTGTTACCAGATTATATTCTAAATTATTGTTTGTCATTTATTTTATCCTAATAACAAAGGGTACCGCACCAGGTCGAAAACCCCATAAAGAAATCTTTTAATTCATCTGGAATTGAATCTGGGGTCGTTCGGTTGAAAGGTAGTGCTTTACCTACTGCGTTACACAGCGTGAGTTTTAAATACATTCACAATACGAAATAAAAATAAAAAAAAATATTGCAATTCAAATGCCATTATTTAATAAAAAGACGTATTAATATTTTCTCATATTTCTAATATTGCCATATTTTTCCGAATTATGATTTTTTTTAAAACTGCTTGATTAGCGTGCAAAAATTCTAAAAACTCCAAAAAATTATAATCAAAATTTTATTTTGTTATTAAAAGTGCTTTAACATAAGTTTGAGTTATTAACTGGTTTTTCTTCGTAGTCCAAAAATTAGTTATTACAAAAAATATTTGCAAAATGCTTTTCACTTTAAAATCGAGTGTTTTTTTTAAGCCCGATAGAACTTGAAATTGTAAAAAATAATACAAAAAATTAAATTTTAATCAATTTTTTTTTCTTTATTCGAAAGTTCAATACATTTCATTAACGTTTGACAATAATTTCGGGCATATGGCCAACGTGGGTGTTCTTGACGAAACGTATTCTAGATTTTACGATACAGTTCTGGTGGTATGTCACGAATAACACGAACAACATTGAACTTCAAGGCGTTAATTGTTGCTAGGTTATCAGCATAATTCAATGACCTTACGTAGGAAATAATCGAGATATGTAAAACCACATAACCTTGAACCCGAATTGACAGGTCGTATGTCGTATGTCGATAGTTGCGCTTGTCGTATGTCGTATGGTAACGCCATCCTGTTGAAACCATATTTCGTCCGGATTAATATGTCTTCTATATTTAAAAAAAAAAACTTATCGATCATAGTGCGGTCCAATCTCATTTTTGAAGAAATAAGGTCTCATGATATAACCAGTATGTGCAACGGTACATTTTTATGAATATAATATAGTCTGCAGAACCTTTTGTGGTTCGGTTTCATTTATAACAATAAGATAGTAAGTTCCAACTGCTCTATAGCCCATATGCGTCGGCGAAAAATCTGGAATCGTATACTGGATCTTATACGGATGCAGGTCAAGATCTTTGCACCAAATTTTCCACGTAATGGACGAACCCAAATTCGTGCGACTGAATGTCGAATAAATAAATTTGATTCTCCTTCTTCACTTTTGTTTGCAGTGCCGATATGTTCTCTTCACTACACATTCTTTCAACGTGTTGGTATTATTAGATCATTTATAGAGTATGTGATATGCAATTTATCCACAGTTCGACGGATGGCTTGCTCAGATGATGTGCGTCATACAAATCATAAATTTGTATATAAATTGCGCAAAACGACGACTTGTTTTAGAAGTAAATTTGGATAATATGGTAATGTTGTTCAAGTGTGAGTTTATTATTCATGATGATCTGTCAGAGTATACTGAGCAGTGATCCGTAATAAATGTCAAAAAGTGAATCCAGTATGACAGATCGGTTGACAGTTAGCCCTTTAATTCGTAAGTTCTATCTAAGTAAAAAAAAAAAAACTAATTATTTAATATAAAAGCATAAAAAAAACCTTGTACCGAAGCTGGATCAAGTAAATACAATAATTTTTAATTCACATATCCAAATCAAGCGAATAAGTATGCATTTATATAGTGTATTAATTACGCAATCATTGTACTATACAATTCTTTGAAATCGACGATGCAGCTACCGTCATCTCATACACATCTCTAATAATATTAGTTGTAGATTTAGTACAGATTACTAGATGAGAATATGATGAAAACTAAGTTCAATAGGCTAGTAGGGTATGTTTTTGGTAACCTAATAGATATCTGAAAGGTATACCAATTCTAAATATTTACTGATTTGTCACGACAGGCTTTTTCGTGGAATAGTTAATGGTTCATTTTATGTTGTACGAAATCGTTATGAACCCACAATTGGATTAGTTTTGTGACAGGGATGGATTTCTATGAATTTCATCCTCTTTTACTTAGTTAGTTAGTAAGCAAAAATGACTTGTTTAAACAACCATTGTGTTTATTTTGTTGTAAGAATGACACAATAAGAGGCATTACAATTAAACAGAATAATCAATACAGTTGATATAATAGCAATTTAACTCTTAATGGTGCTAAATACAAGAAATCACAACATCAAATTATTTATATTGAAAGTTAAAATTGCTTATGTGTATCGTATTCGTATATGTTTATCTCGTTAATGTGAAAACAAAAATATTTTCATTTTAACGAGATAAACATATTTTTGCTATGCAGGCATATAATTTAAGATTATTTTTTTAATTGATTATAATATGATGTCATATTTTATGAAGTATGTATTGTGAACTTTAGTTGATACTCTGTTTTAAATTAAAATAAATGAGATGAAAAAAAATTAATTTCATAATTAAGTAGTAAAGTAATATATAACGCTAAGTTGTCATTGAAATTTTTGAATATGTATGTATATATTTTACGGAATTTTCATTTAATATTGTTTCAATAATATAATTTTCAGTCTTTATCCTACAGAGTTAAGTAGAATAGATATCTGATGTTAGTAGACGAAAACTTAAATAAATCAACGACAAAATTATTTAATTAGTAAGTTTTAAAATTTAAAAGTCGCTGTTAAAACATTGGGCTACATTTATCGATTTCACAAGTAAGTGCTAACCGTTTTCGTGATAAGTCTATAGATATAACATGTGTCTTTGAGATATCTCATAGATTCTCAAACATATATTCATCCAACTAACTGTGCCTAGTTCTTGCCAGGATAATGGCTGCGCACAGATCCGACAATTATGCTTTTGTCATACACACTGACATCATTACTAATTTGACATTCATTATTAACAATGTCGATGAGTATGAAAAGCGTCTGGGACTTAGAAGAGAATAAAAATATAATTAATTAGAAAGAAAAGCTAAATAAATTTTGATATCTATAGGAAAAATACAACAACTAAAAGAACTATCACTTCCGATTCAAACCACCCTCATGGACAAAATATTGCAGCATATCATAAATATTTAAAAATTAGACATTGTTAATTAGATTTTGTGAATTAAAAAGTAACTTAAATTAAATTATTAAAAGACATCATTGCGGGGAAATGGGTCTGAAAATCTTAATTTTTTTAATTTATATTGATATGCAGGTAAACTGATATAACAAATAAATAAATAAATTAAAATTGAAAAAATTGGTTGTGCTTTATGGGTGCATCAAATTGAAATTAAAACAAAAAAACAGTTAATTAAAAAAAGATAAATTTCAAAAGTTTTAAAAACATCAAATGTTTCTTTAATGCACGACCTATTTTTTTCTTGCGGTATAAAAATCCGTTTTATACAAATCCGAACGTATCATATGACGTGTCAGGTGACATTACAATATTCTCATTTTTGACATACAATATGGAACGGAAGACATTGTAAAATCTTTTGTTTTTTTTTTCCAATAATATAAAACTCAGGAATATTGTGGAAGACTATTTTAAAAAAAATTAAGATCAGTAATTGGAGATACGGTAAATATATAAATAATAAATTTGTTCAGTAGATTTAGAACAGAATTGAACAGAAATGTTTTGAACAATGAAAAATAAACACTAAACAGGTATTTGGCTTTACAAAAAAGGTTTGACAGGTATTTGGCTTTACAAAAAATTTTAAAACCCAATGTTGTACAGTGTTAATCAAAACTTTCTGTTCTGTTCTGTTTATTTTACGAATAACATTGACTTAGTTTTTTTTTACATTATATCAGGTTGAAGTTTTTTTAACCCTTTCAGACCCACCTTAACCGATTTTGGGAAGTAAGAAAATGCTTTTATACAAGTACTATGTTAAAATAGATATTTTCATTTGAAACCCATTGACCAATAGCTTTTCGTTTAAAAAATCATTAATTGTACCGATTACGTATTAAATTTTATTTGCGAAGAACCAATCTAAGTGAAATCTGTTTTTCGGGTCTGAAAGGGTTAAGACGCTTACGACGTCACTGTTACTTAGAACAAAAAAATCTACTTAACACTCTTTTTGATCTTTTTTGAACTTTTTTTGAAGACAAAAAAGTGATTTTTGTTTACTCTATATCGTTACAATCGGTAACAGTTTACTGAACAAACGTAGATAATCTTGATGATTTGTTTTTTAAGGATATAACATTGGGTTCGTTCAGTAGCATTAACCGGTAGATCTGGAATCCATTTTGGATCCATGTACCATATATCTGGCAACTGAACGCAATTCACCACAAAAATTTACCGCAATACTAGCGCCATCACCGGCAAATATAATGAGTACTTTTAAAAATAAATTAAATTTGAATGGAATAATATTTATTATCATACATATAATTTATTTCTTATAACTCTTAATTTAAGTTTTATGTACATAAATCTTCCTTAAGAGTTTAAATGTTCACACTAATTCAAAAAATAATGGCGATTTAAATTTAAAAACTTTCATAAAAAATATAAACATTTAATTTTTCTTACGGCAGATGTCACAACACTCAACATAAAAATTGTTGTTGTTGTTTTTACATATAAAAAGTCAGATCCATGAAATGTATCTACAATTTTTTCAGATCCATTTTCATTAACCGCGATACATTTACCACACCGTTCAGTAAACAGATCCATGGATCTGTGGATCTCAGATCCAAAGGTTAATTTCACTGAACGCTACCATTGTTTTGTAAGATTTGCACAACATAACTTTCTAGGATAGTTATAACACTGCTTTAAATATAATTTGTTTTTCAAATAAATTAAATGTATTCTAAAATGTTATACGTAATATGCTCATATCTAAGGAGATTAACCTGAAAAAACAAATCATATTATAATGTGTAGCTATATTGTCTTTGTATATTAAATATTTTAAAATATTTTACATAATTTAGTTTTGAATATTTAATTCAGTATAAAATATAATATGTATGTGTACCAAGTGTACGACATTTGCATCGTTAAAATCCTTTATAAATTAAACACATTTTATTTTGTCTTAAAAATAAGCTGTTCCCAAGGTTTTGTAGTACACATACGAACGAGTATATATTATAGCAAATGTAAGTACTTCAAATAAACTTAAAAGAGTTATAAAATGAATCTTACTGAGAGAACATCGTCATAATAAACCGTGACTTTGTACTAAACGAATATAGATACGATAGAAGTAGTAGTGTAGATACAAGTAGAATAGAAGTAGAATAAAAATAACAAAAAAAAAACAATTTTTTTATTCTCTTACATTGGGGTAATCTTCTTGATAATGTAAAAACAAATATTCTTTTAACACTTATGTTGATATTGTTGAAAAAAAATATTGCAAAGTTCATTAGTTAGAGAACATTTTTTCTTACAAAAAAAAAAGTAAAATCAAATAGAAAATGAAAAAATAAAAAAAATTGGAAGTAATTTTTCTTTTGTATTATTTAGGTCAGGGACGTAAAATGTGAAGGGGTTTAAAATATTAATAACAAAAAAAGGATGAAGTTTGTTTCTTTAAATTTTTGTTTATATTTTGTTGTTGTTATTTTTTTACTACTTTGTTTACAATTTCCTTGATAATATTTAATTGAAAAACTAGAAAAAATGAAGAATATCTATAGTTTTATGAACTGTGCTGTTGTGTACTTCTTCCACGTTTTTTTATTTTGTATGAATGTGTTTTTGAATTAGTATAGATATAAGTATATAACTAATAATATATACATATTTTAATTTAAAGTTATAAATATATAAAAGGACACAAATAATTCAACTATATATGACGTATTATATAACATTAATTATGATGCATGAATAGCTACTTTTTTTAATACATGGTGACACCGTTATATTTAAAGTTAGTTAATAAAAATATAATGATAACTATTTTCAGTATTGCGTCTGCATTTGAACGCTTGAATAATAATTTTCCACGTTAGTTTATAATTATTGCCATATAGTTATTATGTCATCCGATTACAAATACTAACATAAAAATATGGTGAGTTCAAATCCTGCTCTGGGTTATTATAAAAAAGATTTTTTCATTATTATTTGAAATTTTGTTATGAATATAATTATTAATTATATGGCGCACCAGAATCAATAATAAATGTCATCAAGGCATTGTATAACTCTTCTAAAAAAACAACCGTTTTATGTGTACAAGAGAATCAAAGAGGGATGTATATTTTATTTCAATTTTCTTTATATTTGGTTTTAGACTGGGTTATACATAAATAATACAAAGATGGAAATCATGGAATTCATTGGAGATTCACTGAAAACTTCACGTAGCTGACAACATTAACATGTTATTTTGTACATTTCCATATATTTGTCCATGTTACGTCTACATTCACGTAAATAGCTAAATTGCCTAACACTATAACTCAGATATTGTAATTCTTACTTTCACAAAGAAGCTGATAAGCCTGCGGTTTCTTTTTTGCGGAACAAATTTAGCATTATTTCAACTGCAAATAAAAAAATACATTGGATTAACTTTTTAAAGCGTAGGTGATGTGTTGTAATAGCTGTTTTATTATCTTTTGCTGATTAGTATACTGTTGTTTTAATAGGTTGCTTACTTCACCTATCGTCTAGTAGAAATGATAAATTTTATCTTCCAGTAGATTTGAGTTTGCAACATAGTTAATTTTTCTGTTATATTATTGATTAGACTATAGGGAGATATATAAAGTGCCTCTAAGTATGTTGTCTGAATGAATATCGAAATCGCGGTATCGATATAAACTCTAATCTTTCGTATAAACAACTTCAATACAATTTATGCTTAATTTTGAACGATTTAAGACATTAATTTGTATTTAATTTCAGGGTCTCTAACAAAATCATATTTAAAGTGCTGATTTAACCTTAATGTTGTCAAATTGACAATACACATATAATTAAAATTGTTATAATGAACAATATTTAAATTGAAACGAATTATTGTTTTATAAATACAAGCCCACATCTCATCAAAAAATTCTGCATCTAATCTTACTCATAAAACTAATTTTGACCATATTTTTTGGAATCAATAATTTTATGCAATTTCAATTGATCGTGAATTTATTATTCGCTATTTCTGAATATGTTATATCCTGCACGGCTACACTGCACTTTTTGATAAATGTATATTCCTTCAGTAATAATCCGGGTTTAGTCGACCATTAATAATTTTAGCTTTAAACAAATTATTTATATTTTATAACTCATTGCTGAATTCTCTTAGATGTTGAATGTGTATTTTCTTTTTTATTTGTTCCATGTAATTAATATAAGCAGGAAGGTATTCCAAATTTATTAAATGGTGCTTCTAAAATTATTAAACGTTATATTTATAAACCGTAAAAAATCGTTATTACCAAATGTTCACTTGGTTGAAAACTTATAATAATAAATTCCGCTTCATGTAGGTTAAATATAATATCAATGGTGTATATATAAGATGTTGAATAAGATAAATTGAAGTGAATCAATAAAACTTTGTAAATAATTAGTTTCACCACATAAATTATTGAAACACGGAACGGACCCAAAAATCTAGACACACCTAACCAGCCCACCCGGCAAAAATAATACTGTGCAAAAATTTTGTAATTAAAAGTCGAATTTTCTTTCACATAAATTAGATTAGATCAGATTAGGTACTATTGCAATGGGATCTAGCCTCATGGGGCCATTGTGAATTCACATAAATAAATTATTCTTTATTTTGCAAATATCAAAATTTGAGAAACAACTTACTTCCTTCATCCTTAATGCTTGCGACGTGAAATTTCTGTGAAATTCTCAACTTAATTTCTTAAGTTTTTATATAATACACGTAGTTTTTGTTGACTTTGCTATCTTTTATCTATTTGCTAAGTATTATTTAAGCCACAAAATTGTTAAAATTGAAATAAAGACAGCTCTAAACTTTCTTGACAGAGAACAAAAAAACGCCATTCGCCTCATAGATTATGTAAATAAATGTTTCATAAACACTTGCTCCACTTGGTGATCGTCTGGAATATGGAATTGCCGAGTTTGATAATAAGACTTAGCAAAACCCGTACTGCTTTCAGAATACTCTGAAAAATATTGAGACCCAAAAATATTTCTGCATAATAAAATATAAAGCTTATTAGAGTCAATTGAATCCCTAAGATAATCTATCCCACTAGTGTGTATCCCACAGATAAGAGGTTGTTTCTACATTTTTCATTAATGCTGTGAATATAAAACCTCTTAAGCCGTAATTTAAAACTTATCAGCACTATTTTGAAATTATTACAATTTTCAAATTATTCTGTGATAAAAATGGAAAGACATAGGGACAAGATCCAGTATATTTTCGTAATTATTCATTTTTATTGAACTTAAAGTTTTAAATATCATTTGATTGAAAAATATCCATAAATTATAGTTAAAAATTAAAAAAAAAAAAACAAACAAAAATAAGATACTATAATATAAGAACAAAATAAAATTTAAGCCCTTATTCATTTTGAGGTAAAATAAAATCACTGAATAAAAAACCGAGTCAGAGCGAAGAGTTTTGTTTTTTTTTAAATATAAACTGTTATTGTAATTTTTCTATACAATATTTGGCAAGTAGATAACAATTGATTAGATTATGACGACTTAAGTTGATGTAAGTTCTTGTATCATGTGCAATGTATAGTGTAGCGGATTTAGGCGAGTAGATTAATGCGATTTTCTCTTCGACTAGATTGGGATAGATTTTTGCACGTAGAATACGTTGGTAACAATATTTAATTTTTCGCTTATGTCGACTTGAGCGGTTATATGTTATTACCACAGAATTAGTTTTTATGTTAATACAGATCCTGATGATGATGATGATGATAATAATGATAATAATGTTGATTATGATGATGATAATGATGATTTATTTAAATCGAATATAATCTAATGGTAAATAAAATTAAAGAGAGTACATTCTTATGGAATAACAAAAAATTAAATATCCTATACAAAATTAATTTTAAATTTATCGAGTCTTCTTTTATTAATAAAAATCTGAAAATAAAAAAAAAAATCTAAAGAATATCTTTTAACCACAGAAACTATTAATTTGATGGTTCACCTAAATATCCCTGATATTCTATTTTTATTTCAACTTCTAAGAGTTATTCAAAATGAATTTTATACGAGTATTCATTAAAATCTAACTTATTTTTTTTTTGGTTTGTTTTTTTTTCTTTATTATTATTGAAATAAAGGAAACTTTCCCGCAGATATATCTTGTAAACAATTCAATTGTCCTTAATTTTTTTTTTAACTTTAAAATGTGTATGTTTGTGTGTAGTACCCGTACTGTACCTATATTATTAATATTATACATATATAAACGATAAAATGCTAGGAATATATATGTATGTAGTTAGCCTTAGCAACCGATCTGTTTATACAAGGATAAAGGAAAATATATATGTAACATGTATATATATATATTCAAACTCACTGACGTAATAAAAAATAAAAAAAATAAAAAAATAAAGAATTAATAAAAAAAAAAAAATTATTAAAACAAAAATACAAATAAAAAAAAAATAATAAAATACTCCAAAAGTCGGTCAACCTTTTGTTTTTAATTCAAATTCAGACTAGCATAGTAGTTTTTTTTTCAAATGTTTTTCATTTGTATGTGTTAGTTGGTACGATATTCTTTTTTATTTTTGTTTTTGTTTAATTCATTTCGACGTCCTTTTCTGCTGCTGCAGTAATAATAATGCACTAATTCTGAAGTATGTATAATTACAAATGTGCTGATGGTTAAAGTGAAAGTTTGTTTTTGTTGTTATTGTTATTGTTTTTTTTTATTACATATTTATTTGAATAAAAAAGTTTTATTTGTTATTTTTTAGAAAATAAAAAATAAAAAAATAAAAATTATTATTTGAAACAAGATTAGTGAGGGTGGATAAATAACAAATTGACGTGATGTAGACATGACTTCTTTTTTTTTGTTTTTTTTTTTTTGTTTTTCAAATCCAAATACAGATACTTCGTATTATGAATAGGCAAAGATAAGATGTAAATATTATTGTATGCATGTATAAATATTTATAAATTTTTGATTGTATAGGTTAGTTTGATATTTTTAATTTTATTCAGTTTTCCAGCTTTATATGGATATATTATATTGCTACTTCACTTTATTCTACCAGACCGTGTAGTGTCTAAAAGGCAAACTACTGAACTTTATTAGAAAATATATGATAAGAAATTTTTAATTTCGGTTCTATGATTAACTTTTTATGTACTGAGATATTTACAAGATTTTCTATTTTATTTGTTATTATGTTTTAATACTGTTTAAATACATTTAAATGTTATTATGTTAGGTATATTGTTTTAATATTTTACTTGTAGTTAGATTTTGTTTTTATAGACTTTACTATTCACTTCGCAATTAATTTTTTGTAAACTTCATTTTTCTACCACAGTCGATTTTAAGAAATTAATTATTTTGTTTAACTAACGTTTGTGTTCTGTGAAATTTAAAAAAACAATATTTTTTTTTTAAATTAAAGTGTAATGTTATGTGAATCTGAATTAAAAAAATATGTCTGAATAATTTAAAGAAAAAAAAATGTCTACTCTGTACCTATGTTCTGTATTATAAAGGGTAAAGTGAGCTGGGAGCACCTATGCAAATAAGTGTGGTTAACTGTGGTAATCAAAACAAACAAAAATTTGTATAGAAGTAAGAGTTTATAGAAGTATTCAACGAGTTAACCTTCAAACCACCGGAATTGATTAAGATATTTAATAAAATTGTGAAATATACCTAGAGTTTTAATATTTATTTAATGAATTATAGCAGCTTAAGCTTAGAAGTGATGAAAGTAACTAATTGATATACATTTTCTTCTAACACATTATCAACTAATTTCTCAGATATTTTTAGGCAGGAGTTATAGAGTTGTAATGCCGAAAACTTTTCATATATATTTACAATAATAGAGAAAAAAAAGCAGTTAGATGAATGTAACCATTTCAGTTGCTTCTTAAAAACCAATTAGCACTTAATTATATTTTTTGGTCGCCCCGACTGGAGTGAGCTTGATTGTTTTAGGGGATCACTTTCTTTTACAATATTATCATTTTCTCAAGGAGCACAGTACCCTGCGCGATTGAGAAAGTCATTCAGGTCACTAATTTTGTTTCTAGCAATAATTAGTATAATGGTAGCGCAAGACTAACCTAAAATCCGGAATTTATCTTAATCAGTCGTGAAGATGATAGCTTTTGTTTTCGGTTTTTGAATATGATTAAAGGTTTTAAAGACTTTCTTAATTGCAAATAACTCTGCTTGAAAGGTACTAGCATATTTAAGAAGACCGCATGTAAGGCTTTGATATTTTTGGATTTTCTCAGATAAATTCCTGCATTTCGATTCATCACTGGAAATTACTATATCATTTTATCTTTTCACCAAACCGTCGCTTCCAACCAGCCTTACCAAGAAAAATTATCGTTAATTTATCGGCGAATCGGTTAAATCTAACAGCAGTACGCTTGAAAACTGGCCGAGGAGCGCAAAGAAGCACTTCGTCCGATATAATTTTTTTTTATTATTTGTTTTGATATCTGTAATAAACTCCCTCAGCATATGATTTTGTATTCTCAGTCATATCTTTTTATCAATTGAGCTTAATATGGAATATAAAAATAAAATATAGTTTAGAATATTTTTTTATCCCTCCATGAAAATCAACAGCAACATTGTATACCTGGAACATTTTACTTATTTATTTATTGGACAGTGGTCCACTGCATTTGCAGGCCCACTACATTTTACTTTGTGTTAATTTTTTTTTTACTATATCATAATCATCATCAAAGTGCTTATCTAAGTGCTATCGTGGGCTACAAGACTTCATCCCAATTATACGACAGTGTTGTATTCGACTTCGTCTATAGCTATTTTGATCTCGATATACCTTTTGTTCTAGTATTTATAGTGTGATTTTGATTTTTAAAACATATACAGAAAAAGTATTTTATTAATTTTCTTTACTTAAACAATCCTAAGTAGCCTTTAAAAACTCTCTATTTTAATCCAATTAAAGCCCTGAACAAAAAATTACAAATAGTGTTTAATATATTTTTTTGACAAAATAATAAAATGTAAACAACTCTTGAAAAAGTCATCCAGAAAACATTGAGTTTTGAGATTGCAATAGGTAATCATTTCTTGAGCTACCATTTCTGAGTGTGAGTGATCAACTCGTGGGTTTTCATTCTTTTGAGCCGACATTAACAACTGCTATATATGATTTCACACGCGACTGTGCAAGCCACTGAGATGACTTTTATTACCTACGTATTATGGTGTATTAACTATACCACCACGGAACGTTTTATTTAGAAAGCTATTCAACATTTTGTTTTCTTTGTACGTACCCTTAATTGGATACCGTATGTCCATACAGGATTTAAAAATTTTGAAATTAATAAAAAATTAAATTATATTAAATTTATATAAAACAATGATAATTTTTAATATTACAGCCAATAAACCTTTATAGGCTTTACGCTTTGTTTATTAATATATTTAATTTTAATCAGTAATTAATAAATATGTAAATAAAATTTTTAATTTTTAATACTTATCCATATATATATTTTTTTAAGGGTATCATGGATAATCCGTCATGTCCATCAACACCACCAGAAACAGTTCAAGCTTTGTTATGGACAACGGTAGCTGTTTTTGGAATTGTATATGCTCTATTGGGTAAGTTAATTATAATTTAAGAAATTAAAAAAGTTTAAATTTATTAACATGAATTTTTTTTTAAATTATTTGCATGATAAAATATTCAATTTCGAAATACAATTTATTCATATACATACAATAACACAGACTCAACATAAAATATTTAAATAATTCAGTGTACCATGACCATATAAAAAGCATTATAAATTTATAGTTAATTCTAGTAGTTGAACGATGAACAAAATAAGTAGTAGATGTAAAATTAAAATAAATTGGAAATAATGAATGATGGAGTTTCCAAAATATAAAATTTCACTTTGAATAATACACGTTTAATTCTGATGTGATATTATTAAGATCAGACCCACATGCATATACATAAATTTTTTATTGTATAGATACAATTACAATTATTGTGTATATAGAAATATATAATTTATATCGAAATCTATAAAAATATTTTAAATATTTTGTTCTATGAGTAGTCATCATTTAAATTGCCTCTTTACTTTCAGTTAAATTTTTAATTTAAAAATAGCAATTCGAAGTCCAACGCGCGATGATATTATGTGAGTGAATTAAACAGAAAAAAAATGTTTTTATTAGATAACATAAATAAATTGAAAACGAATTGAAAAGATTTCCACTTTTTCTTGATAAAATCCAAATACATAATGTAAATGATAATGAACGATGATTGTATATATATATATATATATATATATATATATATATATATATATATATATATATATATATATATATATATATATACATATACATATATATATATATTAATAATAAAAAAAAGTAACATAATACTTTGATTAATGCTACATTAATTCCAGAATTTTATTAAATAAATAATATGTAGGCAATTTTGAGTTCTATACTCGTATAGAAATCAATTAATGCGACATTGATTTTGAACCTTTGTTTTGTAAACACAAAATAGAAATTTTAATCAACGATGTTTTAGTAGAGTAGTCATGAGGGAGATGATAATAATTAATTTATTTAATTGTTTACTATATGTACATATATGTATATATGATTTGTAAACAATTGTATCATTACACAGTGTCGAACAAAACATATTAAATTGTTTGTAAGAATGAGTTCTCTCGAATGTTAGTTTTTGACGATAAGGATGGAAAAAAAATCTATAATGACGGTTAAAATATTATGGTGTTCGTTTGCCAGAAATTGATGCTATAATAAATAAATTTCAGTAAAGAAGAAAATTTTAGAAAATACAATTTTTTATTCTACTGAATGGAATATGTTAGATTTCTGGGAAAACGATTGGAAACATAACGGAAATATGAAAAATTAGTTTGTAAAATAAAAATTTCTATTTATGTAATGGGCAGCTGACCTTCCAAAAAAAAATGCATTATATCAATTTGAATTTAGTTCAGTAAAACCGTAAAACTAAATCTGCACATATTAAAATATTATTATTATAAATATATAGTAATTATTGTATGTTGTGCCTTACAATTAGATCACTCATCCATAATATTTTTTGCTTGACCATACTAGTATTCAAAAATGTTGATTAATTATATGACAGGGACATAACGCAGATCAAATTCAGATTGATAGGGAATTAGCACTTAGATCTGCTTTTTTGATCCAAAGATTTGACTGAACCCCCCACCGCTTATTATTGGTTGTTTTAATGGCATTTTACTCAGCCGAACTCAATACTAAAGCTAACCTGTGCGATTGTAGAAGTAATTTTGATTATTTATGATAATTTCATATTTTACCCGTAATTGTTCCGTCGCAATTGTTCTTCACGTGTTATTTTCTCGAAATGAATAACGTGTTGTACTGTTGTTATATTCAAATTCTTCTTAAACTGAGAAATCAATAATAAAAATCACAGTCTTCCGGTTATAAAAACTTTCATTTTTAAATTACATCTAAATAATTCATTTTGATCTATTAGTACATGATCATACAGTTTCTTAATCCCTTATAACCATTTTAAGTTTTATATAAAATAAAATATATATCAGTTAAGAACTAAAAAATCGAAATTAAAATGAAGAGTATAACAGATAAATTTAAATTACATGTATTTCAAATCACCATTATCATCATCTATTGGTTCTACAGCTCTGGGTGAGCATTAACTTCGTTTACAATTTTCTTTCATTCTGTTCTATCTTGTGAAACTGTCTTCCATCCGTTAATTCCAATATCTTTCTACAGTTTCTTCAGATTTTGTACAGCCATCTTGATCTACCTCTTGTAGTAGTATTGTACGGTACTGCGTCTATTATATTCTTTTTGACATCCTTTGTTCATTCAACCATGTCCTGCCCATTTTAACTTTGTCTTAATAAATAGCTAGCTCCACGTTTGATTTTATTTATATAAAAATACTTTAAAGGCTTTTAATTATTGTAAGCAATGCCCACAATAGTCGGAGATTAAGTAACAAAGTATATGAAATATTTTAAGTTCTATAGCCTATAAAGGTTTCTAATCTCAATTAGATTTTGTTTAATAAATTTTAATCATTTTATTTTTCAATTATTATTATTTTTTTTTTTATTTATAGGATATCGATGTTTACGTGCAATCGGATTTTTAAGTGGACTACTAGTTGGTGCAAATACAGTATTTATACTACAAAGTCTCAAAGTTACAAATCTGGAACCACCAGCTGATTCAGCTTTAGCTATTGTAAGTGGTTTTGTTGGAGCAGTATTAGGTTCGGCACATCCTGTAGCTTCAGCCTTAGTAAGTATTATTTGATGATTGAATATAATATTTTTTTAAATATATATATCAAAATATTAATTAAATGTTGTGTGAATTTCTAGGTGAGTTCTTTTGCTGGTGCAATATTAGCTGCAATTGCAATGGTTGTGTGTGTGGCAACAATGCCTGATAATGAATTTGGAGTAAGTATTTTTTTTAAAATTTATTAATTAAATAAATAATTTTTTTATTTATTAACATTTTTAGACAAAAGAACTTTATGTAGCAATTATCGGTGGAGCAATAATATTTGCTGTTTTGACATTGTGTTGTGTTAAATATGTAACAATATTAGCGAGTAGCATAGTTGGTACTGCAATGATAATGGCATCAGTAGATTTTTTTATGCATAATTTAGAAACAATAGGCTGGGTAAGATATTAATATTATTATTTAGTATTAAAATAGTAAAAAAAAAGTAGATGTAAGATTGTAGTAGGGAGATGGCCCACATGCACATCCTTCCCGAAAAAGTGTGCTAAATTTTGGTTGTACATTTATATGAAATCGAGATAATAAAATAAAATTAAATAATAATTAATATCTAATGCAATGTAATATTTAATAAATTGTAATTTTTTTTAATTATTTTCTAATTTTAGTTAACAAATATGAAACCAAATCCTTCACCTCCACCATGTTGGGGTGGAGTATTGTTATGTTCTTGGCCAGTGGCAGCCATTGTTAGTGTTATGGTACAATGTTTCATTACTGGTTGGCGTGTTGATCATAGAAAACGTATACAATATAGAAGGCAAGTGCCAAGATCAAGATCAAATTCAAGACCACGCGAAACAAGAGAAGAAGCTAGACAACGAAAATATCGTTACCTATATCAAGTTCGTACAGCTAGAGGTGATATTATTTCACAAGTGAGTTATAACATTACATATTTTTATATTATATTATACATAATATATACATACAAAAATAAATATAAAAATAAATTTATAAAAAATTTTAAATTATTTAATTTTATTTTATCAACAAAAAATTAACAATTACATACATATATGTACATACTGTATGTAATATTAAAGTGGTAAAAGGTGGCAAACTTTAATTGTTATTTCAAAATACAAAACATACTACATATAAATAGTACCTACATTATTATTACACTGAGTTTTAGCTAAATTATAATGGGAAAAAAATTGTTTAATATTAATTATTAAAAAAAAAAAAACAGAAACAAAACAGTAAGCACTTTATATTTCTCAAATAATTTGTTAAATTTAATTTTGCATTTCGTCACATATATTTTTAATTATTGCCAGCTACATACCATACCATTTAATAGAAATTCGTCAATCATTTAATCTCATTTTATTCAAAAATCAATCAAAAATTTACTGTATGGAAATTCTTAATAATATAAAAGCAAATTAATTTATGGCTTTTAGTTTTGTAATTAATACACATTATGTTAAATAATATTACATACATATTACTAAAAAAAATAAATAGGAAGAAACAATTTAAAACCAAATTATTTACAGATGTCTCATTCATATACTGAAGATTAAGAGATATATCTAATGTTGTTATTATTGGAATCTAAAAAATAAAATTTTTGGTTTTGAAAAATATAATTTTATCACCATCGGAATGCAAAAATTTTTATAATTCAATTTTAGAACAATTTTTCTCAGGTAAAATCAATTATATGTATTTTTATGTACTATAATAAATTAATCCCATTAAGAGCTTTATATTGTATTATAATATAAAAGTATGTAGATTTATTAATTCGTTTCTTTTTCAATTTGCACTGTAAATTTTACTCATTTGCATGAACAAAAATGAAACAGAATATATAATACACACTTTCATATATATATATCAGAAAATTAAATTAATACAGTTGCAAATCAAAGAAAATTATGTATTAAAAAAAAAGCAAAAAAAAAAAAACAAACATTGCATGCAATTATTTTCTGCAAATGAGTTTTTTTTTTATTTTCAAATGATAATTTCAAAACCCAGCTTTTCCTAATGTTATGCTAATTAAAAATAAAATAATCTTTTCAAATTTTTAATTTTAAATTCTAATTTTGTATTTTTGAATTAAAAAAAAATATATAATGTTAATGTACTAAAAAAGAAACAGTGAGAATTAATCAAATGGCTATGTTTCGATCTTAAGAGATCGTATATTAAAAATAAAATATTGGTTTATAAAAATCCAAGTTCAATGTGTATTGAAAATTTGGTCAAATGTAATCTGAATTCATATTCAAATGTTGAATATATCATCTTTCTATTTTTAATATTCAATTCGCAAAAAAAAAATACATATTTTGCTAATATTAAATTTAATATACAAAGAACTCAGTGTTAAGTTAAAAAAAAAACTATTTCTAAGAATTTTAATATTGATTATAAGACAAATCAGAATCCAAAATTCTGGTCTTACCAACAGAAAATTTTTGTTTGCAATTTCTTACTATATCTTGTTTATTAATTTGAATTTTTCGTTATACTTTACATTGTCATAATATATTATTTATTATCATTATGTACTAAATTTTATAATTTTTTTATGTATGTTATTTATTTTATTAAAAAACTAAATTTAAAAATTTAATTTAAAAATATTATTCTTATTTTTTATTTTAGAATTATGTATCAGCATTACAAAAGCGTATTCAACCAGGTATGGATACTCCGTCAGAACATTCAATTAATAAAAATAGCTCAAATGAACGTAATTCAATGCGAAGCGACAGAACTGATAGGACTCATTTTACACATATTCCAGATTCTGATATAAACGATAAAATGGAAATTGTAAATGAACGAGGATAACAAATAATGTATAGACATTAGGAATATTATTTTAAAATAATAATATAAAAAAAGTCCCATTAATAAATAAAACATTTTTATGATTAAAAAAAAAAGTAAAAAAATAAAAAAAATATAAATACAAAAAAATAAAAACGTGATAAATAATAATTTATATGTATGTACATATAATAAATATTTTATAAATACATACGCATATGCAAATTTTGAGTATTTGTAGAAAATGTAGATTTGTAGAAAAAAAACATAGTAAGTAATTTTATTTAATAAAAACATAACGATTTTTTTTTTTTTAAAGAAAAATTAGAACATAAATTCAATTTAAAATTGAAACAAAAAAATATGTTTATACTGTTTTGCTTATTTTAAAGAATTTATATTATATAAAATATTTGTAGATAAAACACAACAAAATTAAATGACAGACTTACTAAAAGTTCTTTAATTTTTATGTTAGGTAGGTTTTAAAATATAGAAAAAAAAGAAAACAATGTTAAAAAAATAAATTCTTTCCAAAAAATAAGTTTTAAAAACTGAAAAAAAAAAAAAAATTCATAAAAAATAAAATAATAATTAAAAATTATCAAAAAAAGAAGTAATTATAAAGATTTGATGTATCATATTAATAAAAACTTTAATAATTAATTATATATATTAAAAATATGCAATAAAATTAATTAAACAAAATAATAATACACTAATTAAACGAAAAAAAAAAAAACAAAATACCCAGAGATTTCCAAATAATTGTGAAATTTATTTTGTTTCAAATATTTCGAATATAAATATTAAATAATTTAATGAAAACACAATTACATAATTTTTATGTTTTCTCTATCAAAAAACTGCCAAGTCTTATAATTAAAAGAAAAATCCTGTTTTCGGTTTTTTTTCTTTTTTTTTTTAAATAAATAATTATAAAAAATTTAATATTGAAAGCTATTATAATAATTTTAAAAATGATTTTATTTAAAAAATTCGTGGGGGTATGAAATAAAATCCGGTCCGAATAGTTAATACAAATTAATTAAACTAGATATTTTTTACAAATATTTTTACTCTAAAAAAGCATTAGAAAAACTGAAATCTTAGAATATTGATTTTAAAATTTAAGAATATTACAATATATGTATGATGTAGTGTGTAAAATTTTACATCAGAATTTAATTTTATTATAATAAGTTTATTTTGAATTTTGAAAGATTATTTATCAAACAAGTTAAGTTTACAAGATTTCTATAAATATCGTATATTGCTATTTTTTATATCAATTATTTTATTTTTTTTTCTATCTTTTTATTTTTGAAACTTTAATATCATATGTAATAAAAAATTAAATATAAAAAAATTTAAAGTTAAATTTTATTTCATTAATATTTCATAAATACAGAAAACCTACAGTTATTGAGAAAGATTTTTAAGGCTTGTATAAAACCTACAACAACAATTGAGAAATATATACTACAAAGCTTGTAATTACTGTAGGTTTTATGTTGCTTTTAAAGATCGAAAGCACTTATGAAGAAAGTTTGTTACTTTCGAAATATCGATATATTATAAAAAAAAATATCAGTTATAAATATAAACAGAAATTTGACATTTATTTAATATACATAATAATACACAACTATTAACAAACCCGATTTAAAAGAAAAAGTAATAAAATTCCAAATATAAAAATTAATTCCAATATTTTCTATAACTTAACAAAAACTGTTTTTATTAAATATTAAATACATAATTAATTTTTTAAAATGTAAATTTTATTTAAAAAAAAAAATACCGCACTTAAATTGTGCTTGCTCTAAAATTTTTTATATTATTTGAAATCAAGTATTACAAAAATATTGTTATCAAGATTTTGTTAAAAATCTAAACTGCCAAAATTTATAACTTACACAATTTTTTCCTCCTTTTAGATATACGTATATACATTTTTTTAATTTTCATTTTCAACTAAAATATATGAGTGATCATTTATATTTATAATCTATTATGTATAAATATATTACTTACATTCAACATTTATATATTATGTAAATTTATTTTACATTCATATCTGTACGTTTATGTATTCGTATTTAAATTTAAAAAAAAAGAACTAAGTTGAAAACAAATAGCTTGTATTACAAATTGAATTAATGTTTCAAGTAAAAGCAAATTGTAAAATTATTTTAATAACTTACTAATCAAAAAAAAAAAAAAAAAAAACAATATATATATATATATATAATATATATAAATAGTCCGAAAATTAAATATATTCAAAATAAATAACTATATTTATGTAAAACATTTTGTATTTCATTTTTAAAATATTAAAATTAATTGTTAATTAATAATATTCCACATCCACAATTTTTTGCTCAGACTCAGAAGATATTGATTTTTTTCATTCGCGGCAAATATCTAGATTTATTCAAAACAAGTTATAATTGCAATTTATCTCAATTATTTCTATTTTGGAAACTTGCATACATTATATTGATTGTTATTGAATTTTAGGAAACCAAAATTTTTTTCCTAGTGTTGAATGTGATTGTGGAACCATGAACAAGTTTTCATCACTCCTCTTTTCGGATACATCATAAATTACAGTAGTTATAATATCGAGTAAATGTTTCCTTTACAAAAAATTAATTTAAATTTAAATCAATTTCGAAATTCTTTTAAATTTATAACAAAAACTTACTTATTACCAAACAAATTAATTTTTTTACATAATGATTGAATGAACCAAGAACCAGAAATCATATCTCTAAATGATGCATATCCTCTAACAGTAGAAAATATTGTTAAAATATCACGAAAATTTATTTTATCAGTAATTATTTCGAAAGTATTTTGATCTATTTTATTTACAGAATATCTTTCAAAGTCTCTTACGGGAGAATCTAATTCTAATGTATTGCCTTCTTGTAATTTTGTACCTTGACAAGCTTGTATAATTACGATTTTAGGTTTTCTATACAATTCTTTTGATGATGCTAGTATACTATTAATTTCACTTATTTGAACTGGTATACTGTTAGATCCATAAACAACACCTATAACATATATATATATGTGTATTTTTTTTTTTATAATAAATTACAATTTAAACATTAATAAAACATTTATTTACCTTCAAGCCCATGACTTAAAATGCAAATAATTAAAGAATCATATGTTGCAGAGATTGCAGCAAATTTACGAATTGTTGCTATAATTTCACTATGTGTTAGATTATCTTTTACATATGAACTGTATCCAAATTTTTCAAGTGTAGCTTTAAGAACACTTTTATCTTTTTCAGTGCCTTTTCGTTCTTTAAATTGATGCTTTGGTAGAAGATGCTAAAAATTCAAAATATAGTTAATTTTTTATTTTATTTACAATAATTTTAAATGATATCAACTTAATTCAATACATATTTTTGTTTCCAAAATTTTTGCTAAAATATTTTACCTTCAAACTTGGATCAGTTTCTTCGTAAAATGTATGTTGATTTATGATTAACACAAATCCTGCAGTTTCTTTTTCAATTTTATATGCATCATTTTCAACAAAATTATCAGTTTCTATATTAAATGATTTAATTCCACTTGAGCTTGGTATTATTTTCGTCTCAAGGCTTAGTTTTTCCATTCGAATTTTGAAACTATCTATTTCTTTTTTTTCTATACTATCATTAACATATTTAGAAACGCTTTCTATCATACGCTTTAAGTTATCCTTTTCATGTTTTTTTAAAAATGTTAAAATACCTTTTAAGTTAGCTTTATTAATTTCACTACGTTCAGGCCATGCTCCCACTGTTATTATAGAAGAAGTAGTCCATTCTAACAAAAAAATTTCTAAAAATCTCGAATCAGAGAATGAAAAATGATTTTCTAATATTTCATTTCTAGTTTCGATTATTAAATCTTTTGTTTCCGACAAATGTAGATCTTCGCATAAGAAATATAATGCTTTCAAAACTGGATGAATGTATAAACTTGTTTCTGGGTTATATGGTAAAAATGTAACTTCATATTCATATTTATTAATACCAAGTTTTCGAAGTACACGATGTGCTTTAATTATTGCTAATGCTTCTACCAAACAAAATTTCCAATCATTTTTATTTTCTACCGAAAAATTAAGCAATATATCAGAAATCAAATTTTGATTTTTATATAAAGCTAATAACTTTTGTAGAATAAACAAAGTATTTGCTTTCGTATTTCCAAAGAGAAGAAAAGCTAGGGAGACCTGTAGAAAATAAATTCAATTTTTAATTTGTTCACAATATTCATTTAAATTATATACACAGTTCAAAATACCAACCAACCTTTTCATAAAACGATAAGTCTTTTTCTACGTACGGCAAATCCTCTTGATGAATGTTTTCTATTTGTTTAACAATTATCTCTTTATTGCACTTTGATGAAGCAGAAGCTTCAATGAAATTGCTATCTTGTTCTAGATTCATTATAATTTAAAAAAAAATAATTTTAAAATTAAATACGGATTTCTTATTACTAGGGGATTTCCCACCACTAACACATTAAAATATATGCAATCGGAAATTAAAAGTGCAAAAATAATTCAATTCAAATTTGTTTGGAAACAAAAAGAAGCAAATAAAAAGTAATAACATATATTGTCTCTGATATGACATAAATAAAATCAGATGTAAATTAAAATATATTATACTACACTGACACTCCCAACGGTAAATATTTTAAAACTGATTGTTGTAATATTTCTAAAATTAGGAAATTAACTTGGGTGGTGACATCTGGTAGAAGTGCCAAGTGGGATTAAAAACAAATAGAAGTACTAATGGTGTATGTCTAATCAAGCACTTAATTCTTATTCCATAAGAACCAAAAGGAAATTCTTTGGCATTTTAAATTGACAAAAAAGAATATAAAATGTATGCAATTATTATTACTATAAACAAAATATATGTATGTGTATAAAAATTTTATCGTTGATTTATATTTTCAATTAAAAAAAAATAATTGAGAGTACTTACATCATAATTTGGTAACAAATTAAATAAAATGCAATTATTCTTTTTAAGAATTAGCTTAGTTTCTGACAATAGCAGTAGTTTTCCAAATTTAATGAGTAGATAAGCCAGTAATAATACGTGATATTTCTATTGAAAAACAAAAATTGTGAAATACTTTAAAATAAATAACATTTTGTAAATTAGGACAGGCTTTCTATATTTGTGTTGATTACAGAAAAATTTTTGCAGTTCCAAAAATAATCTACTACTAGTACTGAAACAGAAAATAAAAATATCATATATTATTTAATAATATTAACTTCAATCAATTTGATAATTAAAGCCTAACACTTTTTTTTTTTATTTTACCATAGTGTTTGTTTACTTTATGATTTTGCATTGAAATTTAATTAGCTGTTGTTTCTATGTGATTGATAAAAGCTTCTATTATTTGTCATCAGATCCAGTTAATTTTCTCAATTGCTTTTCTTTTCTTCCAGATGTCAGTTCATTAGCTAAACAATTTAAAGTCCACAGTCAATTCAACTGTCTGAAAAGTCATAATATTTAACAGGATATTTTTCATTGTTCATTTATTTTTATTTGCGAATAGGTTTGTTAAATTAACTTTAAGGAAATATGGCTGGCATTAAAGAATATTCCGACCTTATGTAACTATGTTAGTATGTTACTTTTATAGAAATAATAATATATTTATTTAATTAAATAGGTATAATATTGACGATTCTAGTCGTGGTTTTGACCAAACAGGCCAAATTCCCCGGAATATATCGTACACCGGAGCATACCGAAATGACCAAATAACAACATCTAAAGATCCCAATTATTGTTATGTTAGCTCCGAAAGAGATTTATCTCTACCCTTGCAGAAGCACAAAAATGTGCCGCAGTATTATGAAAGTCCAGAAGATGGTAAAAATGAATTTTTATACATCAATACAAAATGTCACCTTTAATTTTGTCATTATATTTACTAGAAATATCCATTCGTAAATACCTAGGAAGTAGTGTGGGTTTGGTTAGTTTAATTACTGAAAACTTATTGAGTCATCCTTTTGTAGTTCTTCGACGGCAATGTCAAGTTCATCATAACTCAAAAAGGTGAATTTTACCATGAAATTATTTCAAAGTTTTTTAAACTACAAATCAATTTTTTTTTCAAGATATCAGTTACAACCTTTTACTTTAATACCAGCATTAGTTCATTTGCATCAACGACAAGGTGTCACAACATTATGGAAAGGACTTGGTAGTTGTTTGTTGGTTAGAGGAATGTCGTTAGCTGTTGAAGATGTTATTTCTAAAATTACACCATGGCCAAAGTAAGTAAATGAAAAATTAAAAATATTTATATATATTTATTTAGACCAGTAATCTTCGATTCCCTTAAATCCTAATCATAAGTAATTTTTCTGCTAACAATTTATTGAAAGAAACACATCATGTAATAGATTATAGAATTTCGTAGTACTCCACTCAATGTTTGGCCTTATCAAATTATATTAACACAAATAATAAACAAGATTGATACTATCATGTGCAATAAGTCTATCTAAAATTAATTTAAATATTTACATAAGAATTATTAAAAAAATTTTAGCCAATGGCCAAATCAAGAAGCAAGTTATGCTGCTGAAATGCATGGGTGAGTTATGTTGTTATGATGATTTTCAATGTTGAATATTGTGTTAATAATAATGCGAACGACTCGGCGATTACTAAAATAATTTGTAGATTTTAATTAAAGTATTATATTAAAACAATTTTAATTCTGTATTTAATATCATTTTCCAATTTTAATACTTAGGGAAGTCAATAATCGCACGTCAATGAAAAAATTTGGGCAGCATATTTTATTAAAATGGTAAGCTATTCTGTATACATATAAAGATCAAATTTTAATAAATTTAATTTATATTTTTAGTGTGAGTATAGCGGTAGTGATGCCATTTTATTCAGCTTCCTTAGTGGAAACAGTTCAGAGTGATATTGCAAGTGAAAAACCTGGAATGTTTGATGTGTTTCGTGAAGGAGCAGCACGTTTAGCATCATGGAGCGTACCTCAACGTGGAAGAATGCTACCATGTTGGGCTTTAGTTGGCCCAACGGTTGGCTTAGGCATAAGCAAATATTTATTTGGGTATTTTCTTTACAATTTTTAATTGTACATTACAGTTAAGTAACATAAATTCGATTTTAGATTGATTCTTAAAGGCATTTCATCACGAATTATGAGACGTCGGTTAAATGCTGTTCAAGAACAAAAGGGAGCCAAATTACGTGATGATACAATGTATAATCAGAATGTAGAAATTTATTCAACTTTGATATCTATTGTTACCAGTGAAGTTATTTTTTATCCATTTGAAACTATACTTCATCGGTTACAATTACAAGGAACACGCACTATTATCGATAACCTAGATAATGGCTATTCTGTTGTTGCTATTTTAACCAACTATGAAGGTGCTATTGACTGTTATCGTACAACAGTTTCAACTGAAGGTATATCAGGTTTATACAAAGGATTTGGTGCTTTATTATTACAATTTGCTGCTCATGTTGCTGTTATTAAATTTACAAAGTGGATTGTTACACAAGTTACAGAAGTTATGTACAATAAACCACCAACAAAAGTTGTTGAGTATTATAATCTAGATCAAATTAACTCATGTGAATCTACTTTATCTCGTAGCTTAAGTTCACTGAGTAATGTTGATATTAGTGTAGATGTAGCTGATTAGTAAAACTAAATTTATATAGTTTAATATAAAAATATATTGTTGAAATATTCTATGCAAATTTCTTCAAATTAAAAACTTTAAACTGGAAAGTAGCTAATGATTTGTACATCTCTTAAATTTTAATTAAAAAAAAAAAGTCATTTAGATATAATTGAATTTTTTTTTTTTGAAATTTTAAAATACACTTAACTTGCTTACATTTTATTATTAAATTATTTAATTTATATGTAGAAATTAAATTAATTGAGTGAATACAAGTAATAAATTAAAAAAAGGCTCAATAGAATAAACATTTTGAATACTTAATAATAATATTCAATAATGATTATTTTTGTAAAAGTTGGAAATTATCACTTTATACATAAATTGAATAAAATAATTTATTTTAATTTCATTGAAGCTTTTTATAATACGAATTTTATTTCTTTTTCAAATATTATTGAATTTCCGTTATACTTTGAATTTGCAGAACCCTGTACCACTATAATAAAAAAAAAAAGGTAAAATTACAAAGATTCACCTTTATTTATAAATGAAACAGCATGAATTTAAAAATATGACGTTTAACATATGTTTTGTTCAAAGCATATGGTAATTTTCAACGAAATCGATAAAAAAAACTGACAAATGCCAACTGCCATATTTAAGAATTTTCTTGTGAGCAGACGACATTTTGAGAAGTGTAAAAAACTAAATTTATTAAAAAAAAAAGTTTAAATTTAATTTTTGTGTATTTTTATTATAAGTTATTTAAATGGTAACTCCAAAAACTGGTAATAAGCGACGTAGTGGAGGTGGTGGAAAAAGAATGCTTAACAAAAGATTCAAACCAAGTGTGGGGAGTGTTGGTGTTGCAGTAGCAGCTAATATGAATATGTTTCAAACAGCTCAGATACCTGATAATCCAGGTTATTTAGATTTTAATGATCCGTTGCAAACTCCTCCAAATGTTAATAATAGAGTGAACAATGAAAAAGGTAATAAACAGCGTCCATTTAGAAGAAATCAAATTGCGGGAGCAATTGGAAATGGTATGGGACACAAAATGCGGCAGAGTAATGGTGGTCCATCTAATTCTAGAGGAGGTAATTGGGGGAATATTAAAGGTAATGTAAATAGAAATAATCGTTCTAACAATCGTGGAAATCAAATTCCACCTATGCAAATGGGGTTACCAAATAGAATGGGATTACGTATGGGTGGACTTAGAGGACCTATGATTCCACCACCGCCACCACCTATGGCTATGATGGGTCCTATGCCACCTATTCCTCCACCGAACTTTATGCCATCCAGAATGGGTCCAGGTCCTATGGGACCACCTCCAATTATGGGGCCACCTATGGGTCCACCATTAGGTCCATTGCGAGGGCCACCAAGAGGATTACCAGGCCGAAGAATGGGCCTACGTAGTGGTGTAATTAATGAAAATTCTGATTTAGGTGGACCAATGCGAAGACCTAAACATATTTCCGGAGCTAATAAAGGTAAAAATAGAAAAGGAAATTCAAATAATAATAACAGAGGTGGTGGTAATCAAGTTCAGAATCCTGCTAAAAGTCGTTCTTCTAAAAGGATTAGAAGTGGAAGTTCAAAGAAAACTTTAAAAGAAATTATTAATCAGTATTCGTTAGATAAACCTTGGGTTACAGATGAAATAAAAGCTGAAGCTAAAATTAAAGAAGATATCGAAAATAGATTAAAAGGAAAAAAAGATGATAAGCTTTTTGCTGAGTTTAAAATTCAGCGTGATAAATTTGTCGCTATGTATGAAACAGCTAAAAAGGAACATACGGAAAAAAAGAAAAAACCACAAAAGGTAAATATATAATTTACACAATTCCAGGAAAGAATTACTTTTCAAATCAATTTTTAAATTATAACAATAAACTGGTAATTCCAAAAGAAAAACAAAAACTTTAAGATTATATTTAGGAATTGATTTAATTAAAAAATCGTCTTAATACCGAATAAAATTACAACGATTACAAAAAAAAAACAGTATCGTCGGGATGATTAGGTTTTAATAAATTATTTTCTTTATAGCTAAAAACAACCCCCAATATATAACATGCATCAATTCATTTTTCGTATTATTTTAAATTGCCTATTAAATCAAATCAAATACATTTATTGAATTTTTTGCAAAATTTATTACAAAAAACATTATCGTAATTTATTAAAAAAAAAATTTTGCCAAAATAATTTTTTACAGGATTCTAATAATGAAACAAATACAAATGAGTCGGACAAAGGTGAAAAAAATGCAAATACAGCAGCAACTTAAAAATTTATTGAAAAAATAGACAAAATATAATATATGTATATATATATATATATATATATAACATTTGAAGAGAACAATATATAGAATAAAATGTTAACTAAGCCATTTTTTTTGGCTAATGAAATAAATTAAAATTAAATTAAAAATATTCATAGGTGTCGTAAATAAATCAGCTAAATATCTTATAATTATTATCAAAAAACAAAAATTAAAATTTTCAAAATCGATTATAAAATACATAACAATCAATTTTATAAATTATGATTGATAATTTCATTATTGCATTAAAACTAATTACTAATCATACATATTTTTTTAATCAAAAATTAGTTTTTGAAATTGTAATTGAATTTTGTTTTTTTTTGCAAAAAACTAAAAGTAAACATTCTTAATTTAAAATTAATAAGTTCTCTTTTTAAAAATAATTTTCAATTATATATAAAATAAAATAAAAACTGTTTCTTTGCAGATTAGATTTAAACGAAAATATTTTAAATCAATATTGAATTTTATTATTTATTTATAAATATATTTTTTTACTTTTCTTTTGTACTTGTACTTGTACAGAACATAACCAGATTTCATTAAAAATAGAAAATACTTATTGTAATTATCTTAATATAAGTACAAAAGAAAATAAAAAAGTAATTTCGTTTTATTTAATCCAGAAATAGTTTTTGTTTTGAGCAGGTTAATTTTTTCTTTGAACACAATTAAAAAAATTTTAATTCAATTAAATTTTAAATTGATAAATGCTGCTTTGTCATTCAAAATGCAAAAATGTTAAATTATTTTAGCATACTATATTATAATTTATTATTTTAATTATTTTTAATATAATGCCAAATAAAGTTTTTTTTTAAATTAAAATTCAATCTCTTTGATTGTATTAACTTTGGCAAACTAATTTACTTATGATTCTAAAATGTAAACTCAAAAATGAAAAATCATTTTTAAATAAAAAAACGAAAAATTTTAAGATATTAAAATATTAAAAGAAAGCATATAGAAACTGTCTTATGATTTCAATTTGCACATTAATTAAATGTAAAGTTAAAAATAAAAATATAAATATTTTAAAGTAATGTATGTTAAATGTAAACATGTGCATTTAAGTAAAATAAAGTAAAATAGACAATATTTTGTCTTTCAAAGTAATTTATTATTTATTTTGAGAAATAACTATTTTTTATGATATTTTAAAATATTTCTCACTTTGAGAAAATTAAATAAACATAATAAATATCTAATTCAAATAGAAAACAAATGATAAATTTTTATTTTACCAAGAATTTAATGGTAAAAAATAAAAGAAATAAATAAATTATGAATTAAATGAAAACAGCATGACATGTATTTGCAGGAAAATCACTGGACTTCGAAATGTGAGTTTAAAATTAAAATCATTTTAATCGAAATATATCCGCCTAAAATAAATTTATTGTCTTTTAATTAAATAATTCAAAAATCGGGCAATACTCGTGTATGATAACTAAATTTAGTAAAATTAAATGGAAAACAGTCGATTATTTACAACAATCAAATTTTGTTTTCGTAATTAAATTAATTAGTACATAACATACCTTCCTTTTGTTTTCATTTATCAAATTATTAGAAATTTTGTATAACGCTTGAATTATTTTCAAGTTTTTCAGTTTTGAAAATGAAATGAAAAACAAAAACGATTTACATCCCTAATAATAATTCAGATTTAAGTTCTCGGTAATTAAAACTTATTTTTAATTTACTATCATTTTTAATATGAACTAAAATAGAAAAAGAAAAAAAAACGTACTAGAATTTAAATGGTAGACTACTTGAATTATTCTGTATTTGAAAAAAAAAATAATAAATAAAGTACCTGCAAGTGAAAAATTATCTATGAAACCAAGATCTACAATAATCATAATTCACTGTAGTATGAGACTATCGAAATTTTGTATTGCATCAAGTTCTACACTCCACCTAAGGCAACCACCGTCAACCTTCGATTTGCAATGTTATTTTTTTTTAGACATTTACATATTTTTATTTAATATAATATACTATCCTTGCTTTATTTTTATATAAATATGTAGATACTTATTTTTAGACGTTTTTACTAAATTGATTTCATTGAAAAAGTAATTGAATTTTTAAGTCAGGGGAATGGTACAAAAATTCATTTTTAAAAATAATAGAAATTACAATAAAGACAAAATTTGTGATTTTAATAAGATTTTCAAATAAAGTAATTAAAAAATATAAAAATTAAGAGTTTTATTTATAACTAAAAATTCCTTGTTGATAAGTAGCTTAGCTTTATTTAAAAAAGGTCAGCAAGAGCATAATTGAATTGAAGTTCATTCGTTGAAAAATACGAATGGTTTACCTTTTCGAACGAGTAATTTTTCTTATATGTGTTTTTTTTCTTTCACAAACGGTAACACGTAAATTGTTGTGTCAAACAAAATGTCATTCTAACCAAAATACATATTTTGCTAAACAAATTAGCCATTAATTTTGTTAACATTAAAAAAAAAAAGTTTTAATTAATTTTTACTTATTATAATAAGTAGATATTCTGGGTATTATTAATTCCAAATATTTTGCTAAAATTAATTAATTAAAGTTACAACAAAATGAAAGAAGAAAGAATAAAAAACATAATTTGTCTAAATATTTGTAAATTGAATATTTTTATAAATAGCACAACATAAATGTAAACACAAGTATCAGACTAAATTTAAAGTAAGATAATATAACTATATAATAGTATAAATTAATAATTAACAAATTTATATTACAGTATACACATTAATTAAGTTCTTAAAGCCATAAATTATTTTAATATAGTTTAAATTATTGAGACTTACTGCTATTTATATTTTATATGGAAAAAATATGTGTCAAATTTTAACAAAATTTTATATTATTGTATTTAAACATACATGGTTTTTTATTATTTTATGCAATATTAAAAGTTTTACAGCTAATGATAGTAAAATTTTTAATGCAACTGAGACACTCGCAACATCCATAAAAGATGGCATTGATATATCTTCCAACAGTAGCAGTTACAAAAATCATAGAATTTATGTTCCTATGTTAAATAATAATAATGATAATGTGTCTGAATATGGATCTAGTAATAAAAATTATTTAAATGAAACTTACTTAGAAATAGAACATTATAATAGCAGTAAAATATTAGATTCTAATGATAAAGTGCCTTTATTACAATTATCTCTTAAACCAAATCAAATACAACAAGTTGGAGAATTAATAAATCATACTATTATTATAGCAAATTCTGAATTTCCTAAAAAACTGAATAATGATTCAGTTGTACAAATAAATACTAAGTTAAATTTTTCACAATATTTTGGTATAAATCAAAATCTTCAACGTAAATCAGAAAATATTTCTGATAGTAGTAAATATAATGTAATTGATTTGGTAAAGAATTTACAAAATAAGTTAAAAAATATAAGAAATGATGAGCTTGGAGTTACAACTATACAGGTAAAATTTAATTTTAAGAAGATAAAAAACTAAAAATATTTTATTTTTAAATTTCATTTAATAAATTTTTAGGAAATATTTGATGCAATGGATTTTACTGTTAAAAATCAGCAGGATAAAAATGATAAACTCAAAAAAATGTCATATCGTTTATCAAAAAAATTAGAAAAAACTATTCATGTTATCACTCATTTATATAATTTTTTTGTTAAAAATATAACAAATATTTTAATAGATGGTATTGGTGGTGATGATAACGAAGATGACATTGAAATAGAAACTCAAAAATTATATTTGAATACATTAATTCAACCATGTCCATTTGAAGATTTTTCACTTCAACAAAATTACAATAAACATGAGATACAAGTATTGAATTTTTTAAAGAAAAATGATCATCGTATTTTCAATTCACAGAATGGAAGAGAGTTTGAAGATGACGAAGATATAAATTATATAGCAAATACAAAAATTACTGAGGAATTGAATACATTCAATATGGAAACAAATCATATAAAACATTTATATTTTTTATCAAATAGCGATCATGCTAGTGATCATCAGTGTCAGTATTATTTTAATGATTTACATTTTCGTTATTTATATGTATCTGCAATTAAAAGAAAACATATATTTTTACTTCTTGACAACGGAAATGCATTTAATTTTGAACAATTAGAATTATTAAAGTTATTCGGTAAGAATTAATATTAATTTTTTATTGTGTTTTATAATGAATTATTTTTAATTATTTTTGTTTTTAAGTTCAAAATATTTTGAAAATGTTATCTGCTACCGATACAATAACTATAGTTTTAATATCAGATGAAGCATCTCCAATGTATTTAGAGAATGTTGAAAGTGTTAATTCTGAAGAAAATTATATTTATAAGACAAATCTTTATGGTAAAGAGAAAATTTCGAAATTTATTGAAAATCTGAATTATACATCTACATTAACAAATCATTCGCGTGGTTTTGAATATTCATTTGAATTGCTTAGGAAACAAAATTTTACAGAATATAAACCATTATTATTTGTATACGCAACAAGGGGTTTGGTACATAAGTTAACAGATAAAGTTAATGTGTTAGCTACCATTGCTAATGGTCAAAGTAATTTGAATGTTCCAGTAGTGATAAATACATGTGCAGTTGTTCTAGGTGAATTACTTTATTGCAATTTAATAAAAATATATAAATAATAAAATTTCATTTATTTTTTTTTAGATGAAAAACGTATTATGTATGAAAAACAATTTTTAAGAGATATTGCTCAACAAAATTACACAAAATATGATATTGATGTTAATAGTTGGTACAACTATGATTTTTATAATTTAACAGGAAATTTATATGTTATTACCAAAAGACATCCAGAACGTATTATTAAAACTAGTACAGCAGTATTTGAAAATTTATTTCATGGAAATGGACGTATTGATAATGCAGAAGATCTTAATTATATTCAAAATGAATTGGAATACCATTTGCCAGCTTTTGATTATAACACAAAAGGTAATTTTTGGTATATGTACTTGTATTGTAATATATTTTAATTGAAATCTATTTTACACGTACCTTAGATGAAGTAGTATCGATTACACGTGCTGTAGGTCATTTTGGAGTTATTGGACTTAATTTATATCTTACAGATTTGGCTGAAGATATAATATATTACAAAAATAGTAATTTTGAATATGCTTTTATGATTGATGTTAATGGAGTTACTATTTATCATCCAGCATTTTCAAGACCTAATGTTTTTAATAACAATAATTATGCAGTCGATATTGTTTTATTGGAAAATTCAAAACAATTCAAGGAAATAATCAAAAATAAAATTCTTACATTAGATAATGGTGATGCTTCTTTTACAAGAAAGGATAATTTCACAGTAAGTATATTTATTTATTATTTTTTCTATGTAAATAAGAATCATTTAAATATTTTAGAAAACCTATTACTGGAAAAGAGTTCAAAATACATACATTATTTGTATAGTTGTGAAAACAAAAGAGAATTTATTATCAAATTCACAAAATTTGAAATCCCAAACAAAAATTTCAAATTATCAAGAAACTGAACATTTGTTACCTTTGGATTTATTATATCATAGATTAGATTTAGTGCCACCAAAAAATCAAATATGCAGACATTTTCGACAAATAGCTACATTAGGTAAATGATGAAATATGGGGGAAAATCAAAAAAATTTATTTTGTTAATATTTTAGAAACTGGGACTGTTTTTCTAAGTGCTTCAGCATTTCAATCACCTTTCACTTATTTAAAAAATAGTCGTGAAAATAAAGAAAAAATAAGAACGCATACAGCTCAAAGTATAATGGCTTATATTAAAGATAGTACAACTTTATTAGCAAATCCAGGATTACTTTCTAGAGTTCGAAACGATGTTAACATTCTTTATCATGTCATATCTTATTTAAAAAAGAAGCACCTTGATAATGGATTATTTAAGAAATATATAATTAGAAGATATGTTGCAACAACAACTGGTATTATACAAGTATATCCGGGTTGTATTTTAGGAACTGATTTGGAGCCATCAAGACGACCATGGTATCGGAAGGCTTTGAAATATCCAGGGAAAATTATTTCTACAGAACCATATTTGGATGCAGGTAAAATATTTTCATATCATTAAAACAAATTTACATATTTAATTTTTTATTTATTCATTTTTTAAGGTGGTGCTGGTTATATCGTAACAATAGCTCATACAATTTATGAAGGAAAATCGAATGCTTTACATAGCGCAGAAAGAGATATTCCGGCGGCTATAGTTGCACTTGATGTACCATTTGCATTCTTTTACAGATTAATAATTGATACTGTTCCATTTTGTTCTGAAAGAAATATAAAATGTCTTCTTATTGAAGACAATGGATATTTACTTGGGCATCCCAGTTTTATGGAACCTTCTACAATTACAATAAATCACCGTCGTCCTAATGAACATTTAACACACAAAGAATCATTTGTGGCCAATGACATTTTAAATCATAAAAAATTAGTGCGCAAACAAATCTGTGCAAATTATCAAAATCAAACTTCTAAACGTTATTATATGTTCAATACTTCTTCGATTGAAATTTTTACAAATGTTGTACATGGAGATCAAACAAAATATCAAATAACTTCAGTTCCTGGTACAAATATTTTCACTGCAGTATTAAATTCTACCAAGGATGGTGGAGCATTTTGTCCGTGTAGCACAGTTAATCGTATTTGTTTAAATTGTAATCGAATGGATCAAACCGACTGTGAATGTCCTTGTGAATGTCCTTTAAAATTTAATAAAAATGGGGAATTGTCAATGAATATTATTAATAGGAGTAGTAATGATAGTGATTTATTTAATAATGTATCATATGATTATTGTGAACCACCAATTGAAGGTCTAAATATTGTAAATTCAATGAGTTACGATTGGAATACTGTTTTGAAGGCATGCGTAAATATTAATTGTGATTTATATCCAACACAAAATGAATGTATAGGAATAATGGGTTGTGAGTGGTGTCAATTAGATGTTGATGGAAATCCATTCAATTCTGCATTTTGCACAACACAAAATTCTTGTTTTAATGGTGTTTTAGGAGCTATGACCCCTTATGGAGATAATGATTTTGGAGCAGCTGTTGTAGAATCAGTTAGTCAGCCAGCTTATTCTGCTATTGGTCCTGTTGGTGGTGCCATAATAGCATTATGTATAGTGGTTGGTTTTGCAATGTATTGTTATCGACAAAATCTTGATAGTAGTATTGATCAATTATATCCAGAATCAATACAAGAAGAAAATTTTGGTTTACCATTGTCACGTTTCAATTATGATGATTGTAATGGCAACAATGGTTTGGGAGATGATAATTTATTAGGACGAAATGGATCTCACATTTTACATAAAAATTTGATACATCCACTAGCTAATTCAATTGCAGTTTCAGAGATTTCACCTTATCACATGTCATCAGGAGGATATCGTAAACCTAATGGTGAATCAGACAATGGATATTCAACTATGACACCACATGAAGACTCAGATATGTGTTTTACTCTAATTGAACCATTGATTAATACTAACAAACGCTTATCAATGTCGGCAGATTCAATGTCTATTAGCACATCTATTTCCAGTCCAACAAACCAAGGTGATAATAATAAAGTCAATGTATCTAAACGAAATCAAGATTATAATATGAAATATAACGAGCGTTCTTCACCAACATCTTCAGGTATAGGTAATAACTCACCAGCTCTCACAAAGCAAATTTTAGAACAAACAGTATTACCACAACAAATATCTCCACATCACATATTAGCCCCCGTCACAGTTCATAGGCACATGGAAGCGTCATCATAACATTGATTTACAGAAAAAAAAACTTTATATTGATCTAATTAGATCCTGCCATTTATTATTTTGTAAATTTTAATTAATATTTTTATTAAAAAAAAAGAAACAAAAAAAAAACTATTTGAAATAAATAGTGTATTCAAAAAATGAATTGTTTAATTTATTTTTCAAAAATCTGATAAAACCGATGTGTAAATAGTAAATGATTCCGATAAGGACAATACCACGTTTATGTATGTACTATTTATCATAGTGTAAATATGTAAATTCAATTAAACGGTATTAGTAATAATAATCTTTATTTCATGATTTTTATATAATTAAATATAACTATATTTTATATCAATATAAAATTGCTCTATAACTATTAAGTAAATATTAAATATGTATGCATGTATGTATAAAAAATCTTAACTTTAATACTATTTTATTATCTTGTCATAACTATTGATGAGAACATTTATCTTTTTTGTCTTTTTTCTTTCGATTATAAGAATCAGTAGGAATTCCATTTAATACACAATCATCGTTACAAATAGGAGTTGTTGGATTTGACATATTTCCTTTTATATAATTTGATCCTGATGTTGACGAACTAATTAGATCTTTTGATATAAAAAATTCTGAGTTTACATTTGCAATATGATTAGGTAATTCATGTATTGAATTGGGCTTTGGCAGTTTCATTTTTTTATCTCGTAAAATATTTAATTCTTCTTTTTGTCTCACATTGATAGGCAATGCATATGTATCATCGTTACTTTCATCATCATTCTCATAATTATCTTTTACTGGACCGTTTTTTATTTGACGTTTGGAATTATCATGAGTGTTAAAAATAGGCTTAAGATTTACTGGTTGGGTTGAATTATCTTCATGTGGTGATATAAAATCTATAGGATCTGAATATGTATCTTCGATTTCAGCAAGATTATTGGCATTTATGGAATTATTACCCATAGAATTTATTGAAATTTGCGATTGCTCAAATAGCATCTGCTGTTGCTGTTGTTTTTTTAAGCGATGTTTTTCTCTTAATCGTTTGGCCCTTTTCTTTTCTCGTTCTTGTAACATTTTTGCTAATTCTTCATCTTGGGCTTCTATGGCTAGTTGACGATCTTTTTCAGCCAATTCTTCATTTTGCGCTTTTATTGCAATTAGTCTGTCACGTTCCGATTGTGTAACACTATATTGTTCTTCATATATTTGTAATCTTTTAGCTAGTTTTTCAGCTTTTTCTACCTCAGCCTGCATGGTAAGCATACGTTGGTTTTCAGCCTCTTCTTCTCTTTTTTGTAATTTTACAGCTATGTCTTTAGCTTTATTTGATTCAATTTCTTCGTTTCGTAATTTTTCAATTTTTAAGTTATGTTCCAATTTTTCAGCTAAAAGTCTATCAGCTTTTTCTTGATTTTCTAAGTATTCACGGTATTTTGCTTCAACTTCTTTGGCAACTTCTACCTCTTTACGTTGTTCATCTAAGGCTCTTGGAAAGTCTTCTCTAACTATTGCATTTCTAACTTTATTATTTTGATAAAATTCATTAATTTCTTGAGATTGTAATCGTTGAGCTAAGGCACCATCCTCTCTTACAAGCCATTCTTTACAAGCTTCCTTTACATGACCTAATAAATTCAAAAATTTTTGTAATTATTACTGAGTATTTCAGAAATTATTGAAAAATTGAAAATAAATTAAAATAATTGGTGTACATAATTGTTAATTACATTAACGAATTTAATGTAAATTATTTACTTACCCCTAGGCAGGTCAGTCATATTGACTATTATAAAAGTGTTATAAAAAATATTTTTCAAAGTAATTTAATATTACTTTTTTAATAAAAAATTCGAAAGGTTTAATAAATTTCCATTATTTAGCAAAAAAAAAACAAACATAAATGCCAACAAAGGAGAAAGTTTGGAATTCAAACGGAGTTTTGAAACGTCAATTGTGCAAATAACAAAAATGACAGAAAAACAACAACACAAGCTTAAGACTTTCATTTTCACAGTCAACTTTATTTCATGTTTGGTTTTAATTATCAATGAAATTATTTTGTTTGCTTTTAAATATTTTAAGTGATATGTCACAGAATTAATTTGTTGGAATTTAATGATAAATTTAAGATTTAAAATTTCCTTAAATAAATTTTAAGGATTAATACAGTTACAAATAAAAAAAATTATAACAAAATCAACGAAATTATGAATTAAAACGTTATCATTTGCGTAAGTGAAATAACTGAAATCTTAAAATTCAATTTTCTTCAAACGTGCCTTGTAAATATGTCATTATCAAAAATAAGTTTTTAATTTATATACATATATTGCATTGCAGTTTTGGAAAAGGTGATTGTAGAAATATTAAAGTTAATTTATAACATTGAATAATTGGAGATTACATATTTGATATTTAATTAAAAAAATTTGTTTATATTTTATATTCTTGTGCTTATAAATAAAAAGAATATATAAAAATATGTCAAACATACAAACCTTAGTTGATATGGGTTTTGCTAAAGAAAAGGCTGAAAAGGTAGATGTTTTAATTAATTAAAAAATATCATACATATATTTAAATATATATATCTCTAAAGGCTTTGCAAATAAATGGAAATTCTATTGAGTCTGCAATGGAATGGTTATTAGCCCATGCTGATGAAGAAGTTTCTCAAGCCGGTACTGCTGCGGTTCCTGAAACGGTTGTCGCTGAAAGTAAAAATGATGAACCAACAAAAGAAGACGAAGCACAAGCAAAATCGTTGAAATGTGATGAATGTAATAAATTGTTCCGTGATCAAAATGAAGTAGAGTTTCATGCTGCAAAAACAGGACATAATAGTTTCTCTCAATCTACAGAGGAAAAGAAACCACTTACCGAGGATGAAAAGAAAGCTCAATTAGCTTTAATTGAAGAAAAACTTAAGCAAAAAAGAGCAGAACGTGAAAAACAGGAACGAATAGATGAACTGGAAAGGGAAAAAAATAGAATAAAATCTGGCAAAGATATGACAGAAGCTAAAAAACGGTTAGAAGAATTGGAAATGCAAAAAATATTAGAGCAACGTAAACGTGAAAAAGCTGAAGAAAAGGCTGCTAGAGATCGTGTAAAAGCACAAATTGAAGCCGATAAAATGGCAAGACGAGCAAAACTAGCAGCAGATCAAAATCAAATATTACCTCCGCCTCCGGTTGCACAACCGACAGTGTCAATACCAACTCAAAAAAAGGAATATACCAATACTAGAATTCAAATCAGATTACAAGATGGTAGTGCTTTAACAGAAAGTTTTGGAGTTAAGGAACAATTATCAGCGATACGAACATTTATTCAAGTAAAACAAGGTGATATGCTGCCATTTGACCTTATGACTTCATTTCCACGTAAAGTTTTTACTGAAGACGATTACGAAAAACCCTTAGAAGTTTTAGGTTTGGTTCCTTCTGCTGTTATAATTGTTACAAAAGCTAAGTAATTTCTTTTTAAACAAAAAAAAAAACTAATTAAATTATACTTGGGGGTTTTTATTCTTTTAACGCGATTTAGCACCTTTCCGAAATAAAAAAATAATTTGTAAAGAATTAAAGGTTTATTGGTGTTTTAATTATTCCTTTAAATAAATAATTTGTTTATTAATTAATATCATTTTACACTGTTGTTACTTCTTCAATAATTTCTTCTATTTCTTGTATATAATTTGTCATTTCTAAAACTTCCACAGGATTTTCATCTATTTTTTCTAGTTTTTTACTTTTATTATGTGTTTTCATATGAACCTGAAAATAAATATTTAATTTTTGTAAATTTATAATTTGGGATTTTTAAAATATATTTACTTGTAAATGATGTTTTCTCTTAAATCTTTTATGGCAAAGTAAACATTCATGTTGAGGGGAAACGAATTCATGAATAGTTTTGATGTGAGTCTTAAGAGTTGCAGGTGAAATATACTTTTGTTTACAGATTTGGCATTCTAATTGTTTTTCAAAATGTGTATATCTATGATTCTTCATATGTGAATGAGCACGATATGCTTTATCTAAAAAAATAAATATACATATATGTATATATGTAATTAAGAATTAAAATACATCTTATCAAAATTTAAATTTCACTTACGACAAATATCACAAACGTAACGACGTTCTCCAGTATGAATTTCAAAATGAATTCTTAAATCTGTTTTTGTTTTAAATTTTTTTCCACATTCCTCACATTCATAATTTCTTTCATTAGTATGATCCATCATATGGATGTTGTAATGAACTTTTTGTTTGAAATTTTTTTCACAAAGTTCACATTTAAATGCAGGTAGGCCGGCATGAATTTTTTTATGTACTTCGAATGCTTCTTTTGAATAGGAAATTCTTGAACACAAATCACAAACATATTTTTTACGTGTTGTTTGTCTTTTTTCATTTTTTTTACTATTATGTTTTACATTCAAATTGAAACTATTTTTTTTATTTATTTTTAAATTTTTCTTTCCTGATATTTCCTGAATTTCTAGAATATTAAATTTTTGAGCATCGTTTTCATTAAACATAAACGTTACAACTTCCTCATCTTCCATATAATTGTGAGAATTATTGATTGAAATTTCCATCTGATTGATTTTGGAATTTTCAAATTCTTCGTCATAATCATCTTTAAGATATTGTATATCTAAAAATTCAGTACACTCGTCACCATCAAAAGTATTCTCATTACAGTTACTTTCATATGATTGATTAGAATAATCATCTTTGTCATTTATACCAGTTAAGCTCGTCTGTAATATTTTATTATCATTTGACATATCCAAATTTTCATCAAAGATTAAAAAATCCTTGTTTCCATCAAAATTTATATCAACATTTTGTTCTTTTTTAATTGTAACAAAAATGTTACCATATCCATTAAAAATTTTTTCTATTGAATTAAGAGCTTTGTGTTTCAAATTAATTGATAATTGTAATTGTAGTGAACAAGAAGAGCATATAAAACTAGGGAAATTACATTGATCTTCAATCTAAAAAAGAAAATTAAAATGGTATTAAAAACAAATTTCCATGCATTTAATCCTATTATAATAAGTTTTATCTATTTCTTTCTTACTTTTAGATTAAGTAAATCTTCATACATTTTTCCATATTTGCTTGAAATTTTGCCTTTTTCTGTGTTTTTAAACATATCCATAAAATCGTCGCCTTTCGGTGACAAACACATTGCACAACAATTAAAAATGTCTTCCGTCATAATTATTATACCATAAGTTTGCTTTTAATATTTAACTCTTCTATTCTAAATTCTAGTTTATTTACAAAATTAAATTTAAAAAAATTTCCAATAATAAAATTGTAAACATTTCAATAATTGTTTTCACAATTTTTTTTTTCAAACTGTTGTCAAAATTGTGGTGGGCTACACCAATACTACGGTTTGTAGTTCACTTCGTTTTTTAATTTGACTTTAGATTAAGTTAATTTCAGTCTTCATCCGTTAAGCGCTAAAGTTGTAAATATTTTTTTTAAAGGGTCCGATAGTGGTTTTATTTTGTATTTTTATTAAAATTAACTGATTAATTACGTAAACCATATAGGAAAAATTTTGTTACAGTTAATTCTTTGTCAAGGATCAAAAAGTGTAGTTAGATTGAATTCTCATCTACTCATAAACTTAAAAAATAAATTGTCCAAGTAAATTTGGCTACTAAGAACCAGATGGGGCATGCTAATTGTTAATTGAATTTATGTGTGGAATTGAAATGAACTAGTGAATTAGCGGTTCCACATTCCACCCAAAAAATAACTGAAATGTCATTTGTCATGTTTGTTGTTTAGCAGTTTTTAGAAAAAAAAAGAACGCCAAGCAAAAATCGTGAGATAAATTAGATTTAGATATCATTATTCTAATATTAAAAAGTTATTTCTCCCAACAATTTTATTATAAAAATAAAAGAATTTAAATTAAAATGTCTAAAGCTCATCCACCAGAATTAAAAAAGTAAGTTTAACCAAAATTTTTGAAAAATCTTTAGGTTATAAAAATAGCGTATACACCCGGGTATAAACGTTTCTATTTCACAGTTAACTTAAAATATTTTTAGATTTATGGACAAGAAAATGATGGTCAAATTGAATGGTGGACGATCAGTTGTTGGAATTTTACGAGGTTTTGATCCTTTTATGAATGTCGTAATTGATGAAGCAATAGAAGAATGTAGAGACAATACAAGAAACAATATTGGAATGGTGGTAGGTTGAAGTGTTTTTGAAGCATGTTCTAGTCGCGTATCAACAGTCTGTGATCTCAAAATAATTATTGATAATTAAATTGTATAAATTTTTAAAATTTAGCATCACCATATCGAAGTATGAGAGTTAACTACAATTAAATCCAGATAAATTTTAGACATATTTTGATTTTATATTTTAATTTACACTGTTTACTAACATATTTCAATTATTACTTTTAATTTATATAAAAATTTGTTAAATTATTTAAATATATATTTTTTAGGTTATTAGAGGCAACAGCATTGTTATGGTGGAAGCACTGGATCGAGTGTAGAATATTTTTTTTATTAGATATTCAGTGTACTAAGTTAATGTAGGTTAATCAATTTGTTGTAAGGTTTTCAAGATACAAATTACAAATAAATTTAACTATCAAGTAAAAAATATTTTCATAATTTAATATAAAATTAAAAATAATTAAATGTAACATCTTGTTATCATTTTAAAGAAACATTTAATAGTTTCTGAAATGTTATCATGTAGTATTTATACCATTACGTTACCACTCCCATATTCAATTTGTAACCAAAGTAAAGTCATGTTTATTTGATTGCTCGAAAATAGATTAATAATTCAAATGTACAAGTTTGCGTGGAGCATTACGTAGAGCGTCATCATTTTAACCGAAAACTCCCAGGTCCGATTTTTGATTAAATAAAATGTTTTATGGGTTTTTGATTCACTACACTTTGGTTATTAGGATAATAGGCTCATATTCTGAAATGGAAGAGAATTTGCATATTAATAAATAAATAATGTTTTGGAATATACCACCTAAAGAAGTATCAAATATGAAATGAATAAAATTTCTCCAATGAATATTTTATCCTTTACCAAATTTTATTAAAAACCAAATTGAAGTATTAAACATTTTAATTTTCTAAATTTTCAATGTTTCAAAAATATAAAATTGTTGATGCTTGTATAAATTTTTTCATATTAATTATTAAATTTGAATTTACCGTTGTATGTATAGTGGGGGGAATTGATTATTGGTACAAAACTAGTTGGATCATAAAATTACATAAAATATTATGTAATAAAATAAAATTTTAATAATCAATGGTTTATTCATTTTTATTTGAAAAAACTAGACCTGGATTTGAAAGTTAATTTTATAATCTTGCAAACTATAAAAAATAATTTAAAATTGTTCTGTTGACAAAAGTTTTGACTTGAGATATTTTTGCAGTTTACCGACATTTTATTTTTATATGTAAGTTTAAAAGCGTCAGTTCATAAATTATTTTATTTATTTGTAAAGTATTTCTATGATAAATGTGGAATTTGAAGCGGGTCTGTTTTTTCGGCGCGAACAGCGAATTAATAGAATTTCTTACATACTTATCAATTTTACCGATTCTGTTTATGTATTTGTGTGTGATGTTAATGCAAACAAATTATAACGGGTTGAAAGTTGAAACGAAAGTGCCATTAACTATTTTTATATAGTTAGTTTTTGGTTTGGCTTCTATTGAAATGTAGTTTTTAGAATTGTGGGTATTATTAATTAACTAACATTATGTGATTTATTAAAAAAAAAAATAATTTATATTATTTTGTAAAACTAAAAACATTTTTAATTTAATTTATTTATAAATATATCCGAAATAAATATTTAAATTAAATAATTGTGAATACTGAATAGTGAAACAATTAATGTGTAAAATTTCAATATGGATGCTTAAAATAAATTTAAAGTTCCACCGTTATTAATTTTAAAATGAATATGAGAGGAGTAGGTACGTACTTTAATTTTTATAATAAATTTATATTTTCTATTAATAAAATGTACTTACATTTCAATTTCTTACTTACTAAAATATTTCACTACATTGTTTTAATATTAATTAGTTTCTTTTAACACTTTTTATTATTATTTTAAATTTTTTTTTTTTAATTTGGAAGAAACACTAAAAAAATACCTTTTTATCTTTACATACAGTGTACTAATGAGTTAAGATCTCTAATTATAATATTAAGTATTAAAATTTGTTGACCATATCCATACATACGTAGGTAAGGTATATAAAAATAAAAAACCCGTTAAACCCAAAAGTGTTATTTACTGAGATTGACTTAGTAAATTTTAATTTGATGATCTTAAAACGTACTTTCTTTGTATATTGTTAACGATTTAGGATTTAGTTGAAGGAAGATAAAGTTACGAATTACGATGTAGATATCCGATTTTACTATTTATGTGTATCTATTACTTTTTGATCAGCACTCTTAATCGTTGGTTCTATTTCTTGTCGTATTTCAAGATCACGCTAGTTGGGTGAATATCAATGCATACTAAATTAATTTTGATCGATAATGCAGATTTAATGATTGCTTTAGATTACAACAAATATATGTATGTACATTGTACATACGTTTGTAGTTTTTTCTTTGCAATATTAAAATTAACTAAATGTAGTAATTAGTAAGACAAATTCAACACTTGAACTTTAATAAATAATTTTAATCTTTAATTAGGATCAGAAATTATGTAATCATATTTACATTATAAATAGCTAGTATTTATTATATATATGTATTAGAAAATTGTTGTTTTTATATTTTAAATAAATTTAATTCATTGTATTATACGTAAATACAATACAATTTTTATTTTTGACAATACATAAAATTAACAAATAAATACAAATATGCATATTGTACATATAAGTATGTACTTCCAATAACGGCAAATAAATTTTATGATTCAATATTGTATTTTAATTAAATCCAAATACTATTTGATACTTGGGCTGCCAGTTACACAGATGGTCATCTAAAAGAATATTATTTTTACTTATTTCTCATAATATAGAGATGAGGAGTGTATATAGCCAATATTTATGATATAGGATGGAATAAAATTTTCAAAATAATATTTATTTCTTTATTTATAAAAAAAAAATAATATCAAATATATAAAATATCTTAATTCAGATTTCTTTAATTCAGATTTTTAATTCATTTATTCATATTATAGTAAAATACAATACTTAAAAATATACATTTACTAAATAAAAATAATAAGAATAAATATAGGATCATTCGGATATTCATTAGAATATGTGAGAATGAAACTGCAAGCAAAAATACAAGCATTAAAAATATAAAATATTGTTGGGTACATACATAGTAAAGTAGAAAATTAAAGCTAAATATGAAAAAACTAAAATATCTTAAAATTAAAATTATATAATGAAAAAAATAAAATTTAAAATAAAATTTCATAAAATTTAAAGCAAAATTTAAATAATAAACGAGAGTAAGCAGAATTAAATACAAAATTATAACAAGAATAAAAAGTAAATTAATAACTAGAAGACTGAAAGAAAATTAAAAAAATTATAGTTAGAAAAAAAACTAAATTAAAGTTAAAACTAAATAGTATTAAAAACAGATTCAATTTGAAGGTGATCCAGTTCAAAAAGCCAAAATCGAAGATTTTTGCAAAATGAAACAGGTGATCTGTCCGATCTTAAAGAATAAGGTAACATATTAAAAAATTTTGGAGCTATATAATCATAAAAGTGGCAAAAATGAGAGGTACGGGCTCTTGGAACATTTACAAGATATAAATTATTAATTCTAAGATGATATCTAGTAACAAATCGGTGAGCGAGATAGCCCGACCTATTGAAAAAAATTTTCAATGTTTTAAACAGATATAAATGTCAAGTGGTAGAATATCCAACTTTTTAAATAAAGGAAAACTAGGCAATAGTCTATTTTTTTTTAAAATTATCCTTATACAGTGTTTTTGAGCGATGAGAAGAGGTTGAATTTTATTAAAATAAGAACCACCCCAGCAATTAATTCCATATTGCAGCTTAGAACTGAATAGAGCAAAATACACCATTAGCATAACTTTTAAAGAACAATACAGATTTAAGTGGTAAATGTTTCGCAAAACATTCTTAAAATAATTATTTAAATAGGAAGTATGTGCAGACCAATTCAGTTTATTATCAAGTATAACACCCAAGTACCTAAACGTATCTACACTTTCAATGTTAAAACAAGAAATACTACAAGGCGAAGAGAAGACAAAAGAGTTTAGAGACTGTATAGGAAATAAAGGAAATTTAGGACAATCAGGAGAATGATACCAAATACTAAGATTCTCGAGGAGACAATTATTAAGCCTAAATTGCATAATTTTAGTTTTATTACTTATAACTAATTTATGAACATAAAACCATTTTCGAATTAGGTCCAAGTCAAAATTTAAATCGCAAAATAAGTCAAGTAGATTATTATTGTTGTATGAAAAAGCAGTGTCATCCGCAAAAGCTGTAGGTATACCCTTGAACTGCTGTTGCAATAATGAATTAATAAAAATAAGAAACAGAACAGGACCTAATACTGAACCTTGGGGTACACCAACCTTGATACTAAGAAGGTCACTGAACTTTCCATTCAATTTGACTCGTTGCTTCCTATTATTAAGATATGACTCGAACCAATTAAAAATAAAACCTCTAAACCCCGCATTATAAATTTTAGTTAATAGTAAATCATGACTTACTGTATCAAACGCTTTAGTGATATCTATAAATAAACCACTACAGAAATTACCATTGTTAATACCACCATAAATTTCACTGCAGGACTTTATAAGTGCATCCTCGGTACTTCGTTTTTTCCTAAAACCAAATTGTGCGTCACTAAAAAATTTACTTTTATCAAGAAACTGTAATATTCTGGACTTAATAGCTTTCTCAAAAATTTTTGAAATAGCAGGCAGTATAGAAATAGGTCTGTAGTTATTAGATTCCAATACATTTCCTTTTTTAAAAAGGGGAATTACTTCAGCTACTTTTAACTCATCAGGAAAGATTCCTTGATAAACGCTGAGATTAAAAACATAACTTAAAACATCAACAATAAGTAGCGAAATCTTCTTCAAAAAATTATTGGAAAAAGAATCGTTAGGTGCAGAATTAGATATTTTAAGACTCATAATGAGTCTATGAATTTCCAAAGACGTTATAGGTTCAAAAAAGAAGCTATGTCTCTGAAAAGGTTCGTCACATAAATTAGATACAAAATTCTCAGATTGTGCGTTCAAAGAAATTACATTATTTACTAGTTGTTCAGAAGTATTCACAAAAAAATTATTAAAGTGATTAGCTAAGATTGATGGATCAGATACTATTTGAGAATTAATTACCAAAGAGGAAACAGATGTAGAACAATTCTTATTTAAAATTGAGTTTATAATTTTCCACTCAGCTTTACTTTTCCCTCTATTTTCGCCAAACTGTCTGGAATAATAATTGTCTTTGCACTGACGTATTTTAACTTTAACTTCTTTACAGAGTTTCTTATAATATAACACATTAAGTTAGTGTTACTTGGATGTTTTTTAACAGATAGGCATATTTTATTTCTTTTACGAATAAGTTTGAAAAGAACATTAGACATCCAAGGTTTTATCTTGTGCGTATTATTAGTAAAAGTACGAGTAGATATACAAGATTTAACATGCTTACTAAGCGTTTTAGAGAAAATAGAATAGGCTGCTGAGGGGTCATCAGAGTTATAAACATCTTCCCAAAGCTCAAAACCTAAAATATTATTTAATTTGGAATAATCAATATTATAGGAGAAATTAATAGAAGAAGAATAATGTGAATCAAGTACAGGAGAAGAATTTAAAAATTTTAGGAACAACATACAGTGATCGGATAAGCCAAGATCATAGACATCACTACCAAATAGTTGTTGATTATTTTTATGTAACCTAATAAAGATATGATCAAGGCAAGTACCAGAAACGAGCCGTGTTGGTTCAGAAACCAAGGAGGTGAACCCAAAAGAAGAAAGAAGTAATAAATAATCTATTGAACTTTGTTTCTGAGAAAGTATATCAATGTTGAAGTCACCTATCAAAATTATGTTTTTAGAATTTTCCTCAGATAAAAAGCTGGATAATTCACTTAAAAATTCACCAATAGAACATCTATGCAATCTATAAATACAGATAAGACACCCGAAATATTAAAAAATAATTTAACAATATCTGCACTAAATAAATTAAAAGTATAGCTCCTACAATTTAAACCACTTTTATGATAAAGTGCCACTCCACCGGCAGCGTAAGAAGAATTACAAGATGCCAATAAACTATAATTCGGAATACCATAATCCACCTTCTCATAATCAAAAATCGAAATTTCACTTACAACTATTATATCTGGCCACTAGAATGTATATTAAAATTAAAATTTTAAATACAATCATATATGTATGTGTTTTGTTGAGTTAATAAAGTAAGTATTAATAATATTTAAAAAAATTTGTACTAAGTAGGAAGGATTTTATAATTTAATTTGATTTCTAAGAGACTTATTCTATCAATCGGTATTGTATCAAAAAAAAAAATCATTCCATCCTTTTTAATTTACCACTATTTTTGCATTCTATATCAGAATTCTATACAGGGTGGAGTACAATTTATGAACTAATAATGGGATTTTTGTTTTATTTATTCAATTCACCAAATTTATTTTCTTCGCACACTTGCTAAATAGTATATTTTAACTATTTTTGTTAGTATATTATGTACTTGCTAGCTTTTGATGGGTATATTACCCAATTTAAAAAACTTATTTTCAAGGGTTTGCACTAATATCTGTATGGGTTTTAGGTTCTTTTTAGATTATGATTTACACGCAGTAAATCCCCTCGTTTTCTCTTTTCAGGCCAGTCAATGTTCTTGAAAACACAAGTCAGTATAGTTGAGTCAGAAGTTTAGTCAGCTCCGTTAATTAAACTGAATATTTTAAAAGTTTGCATATCGTAAACGTTTTTCTGTTAGCTTATGTTTTTTTTCAACCCAAACTTTCTCGTCTTAAGCTTTGTTGTGTCACTGTTGTTTCAACTTTTAAACAAATTCAATTCTGTTATTGCAACAGAAACCAAACCTACACTATGATGAACCAAGAGCGTTCTCTTAACCTACTGGCGTTCAAAAGACATTGCATTAGCATAGAGGGGTCGTTGCCGGTTATTGTTTCGTTGACAGACATGCTAGAAGGCTTAGATTCTCTTCAAATGATTTTTTTACTTTTGAAAAATCTGTAGAGATAAGAAGGAGAATGAAACTGCTTTGCATCTTTTATGTAACTGCCCGGTATTTATTACAAAAGGAAAACCCATATGGGTTTTTTTTCGGAATTTATTGAATGGTCTTCCTTTGTAAAAAGCAAAAACTGAAACTGGTTTATCGAGCGTGCTTAATTTTTGAGGTATTATTATACGTTGGTCTAACTGTGTTTGTAAATATTGACATCAATAGGCAATACAACTATCTTTGATATAGCCACAATATTGATATTGATGGGATTGACATGACATTGCATTGCAAATTGTTTTTTAAGAGGGAATCAATGTTTTTAATTCATCGGACAATTATCCAACAATATGAATTTTCTTACATGAACCAGTAGAGGGTGAACCGCACATTTTGGTTGTCGATAGAACGATGAAAATATTAAGATATCTATGATAGTTTATTTTTGAACACATCCTGTTTATAATGTAAACATTTGTGTATATTTAAATATTTCTATACTCACATTTATATATATATGTATATATATATATATTATTTCATACATAGATATGTGTATGATGACGTTTACATAATATTATATTTAATATAATAATTTGATTAGTTTTGAAATACTCAATAAACGTTCATTCATAATAACATTTGGTACTGTTATCAAATTTTTTTTTTTTTTATTTTTCTTTACATACATTTGAATTCTATTTACGAGTATGTACATAGTTACATAAATTGAAGTAAATTTATCCCTTCAATTCTTGTTGAAAAATCTTTAACTTGACTTCTTAGTTTCTAGACAAAAACAAAAAAAGAAATAAAACAAGAAAAAATTTATTACTTTTATAGAAGTGTGGAAATTAAGTTTAGAAATCATAGAAAATATTTTTTTTTCGACAATAACGATTATAGAATGCGGTCTTTGATACTCTTCTTAATACTTACATACATATATTTCATTCATCTACAAGTATTCCTATAATATTTTTAAATATATATATATATATACCTATCACTATATACCAAATAAAAATATATATTACTTATATTATTAAATATTTTCTTATATACCCATAATAAAGTTTATAAATAAATATATTTATACAGAATAGATAGACATGGTTCAAGATACCACTGGAAAATTTCTCACTCAGAAAAAAGTCCACATGAAAAATTACTTACGCGAAAAACTTACAACACGGAAGAGAAAAATGCCCCCACATACACATAGTACCCCTTGAGGAAGACATTCACTGTCCAATGAGAGTCGTCATGGAGCGCATCCATTCATACTCTCTGGGCATAGCGAATGATAGGTGGCATAGACTGAATACCTGAGCGACCTCGAGGAAAACATGGCCCGCGTATAATATCAATAAAACCAAACAACTCTTAACCAGGTCCCGTACTGATATAGCAAGAGTGGTATCCATCAGTACGGATCATCGAAGAAAAATATTGTTTGAAAAAATGTTTTGTAATCCCAATAAAAATTCTTCAATCACATACAACTTCTTTTATAGTCTATCAAATCCCTATAGCTGCTACTTATTCATTGAAATCTTGTTTTTGCAGATGGTAGGAAAACGTGGACGTCGAGGTTAAGCTTTCAGCTAAAACTAAACTACTTCGGATTTTGTCGTGTGAGTAATTTGCTTGTGGTCAGTTTTCCATGTGGACTTTTTTTCCAGTGAACATTTTTCTGATTACAAGTAGGCATAGATTTGTATTTGCAATCCTGATCAGGTATAGAAATAACAAGTGTAAAACAGCATCCAATTATGATAAAAAGTATAAGACCAACCCGACCACTACCACATAACAAAGAATTTCACAATAGTTATATTCTCATATTATATTTATGTATGACTTCGTATATACATAATTGAAAAATGGATACAGATGCATAGATTCTCTTATACTCACGTATAGTCATTTCGATATTATTAGATTTTCATCCCCCAAAAACAAAAAAATGTTTACTTCGAAATTTGTATTAAGTGCTTTTACGGCAAAATTTTCCAAATAACAGAATTAAAGGTCTAATGGGATAAGTGTACCATACTTGTAGTAATATTAAGAAATCGATTGTTGTTTTTTTTTATTTTAATATTCTGAAATCAAGGCAGTGTAATAATGTTAAAAGAAAAACAAAAAAAAAAATTCACATTCTAATATGGTCAATTCAATATTTTAGAATATTTTGGAGAAATTTAGTATATGAAGTTACTTATATATATATATATATATACAAATTCGAGTATCTTATCTGGTGGATATTTTAATCTACACAAAAATAATAAGAAAAATAAAACAACAAAAAAATAATATTAATTTTTTTTGCTATATCAAATTAAATCTTAAAGATTTTCAATTGAAATGAGAGAATTTGCAAATATATCCCACCACAATAACAATATAATATAACAAGAACAACAATTGTATAAATTTAATATGTAGAAATTATTTTTATAGACATTCATTTATACACAGTGATGGTATTCAGATTCAGCTAGACCGGATCGGACTTATTGTTAAAATTTTTCTGTGAGGAAGTTTTAAGGGGCAGAATATAATAAATAAGACCATTCCTATCACGACTATATTATAAATTAAACTTCCACGATGAGTCCAGAGAGAATATATTTCAAAACAAAAATATATACATACGATCTTTTATAGAGGTGCGAAATTTAAGTTTAGAAATGTAAAAGTTAAATTTATGTTAATTTTTTTGAGGGTTGGAAAATTGTCTTTTTCAGCATTTTCTTCTTTTTTTGCGTTATGCATTATTGCCTCTTTGTTCAATATTGCCTGATATTAATATATTCCGCTTTAATCTTTTGTATATTTTTGTTGATACTGACGTACGGCATTTCTAAAAGCAATTTTTCAGTGATTTTATTTAATTTTTTATTAATGTTTCTTATTGGCGTTTTGAACTTGATCGTATAAGATAAAATATACTTATAATTGATATGGACGGATATGTGGTCTTGAAAAAGACGAAGGGCTCTGTAGGAGCAGATATAATGCCGAACTCTATGAGCTGTATAATGAAGTGGACGTAGTCACGAAGATTAAAGTCAAGAGACTACAGTGGCTCGGACATCTAGAGTGGATGGATTAAAATGCTCCAGCCAAGAGAATCTTCAAAACCAGACCCGACTTAAACCAGAACCTTCGTTTGAGAGACGAATTATCAACAGACATAAAAGAATTTCGTATCTTCAATTGAAGGAAAACCGCCTGTGACCGACAAAAATTGAAGACGTTAATGATTCAGGCCCAGGATCTATATGGTCTATTGGTCACCTGAAAAAGTAAGTACATAGTTATAACTACTTAGAGCTGACTAAAGTTATCTTAACTCCTTAATTTGCAGTTGTAAGACTCTAAAGTGACATATTCTTAAATTATTATTCAAAAAGCTCATTAGTAAAAAAACACTTAAATTTTATTAAAACTTTAATTTTAATTTAAGGTTTAAATTGCTGTAATTTTTAATTTTTGTATTTACATTTTTTTTTTAAATTTTAAATTTAAGTCAGATTACAATATTGTAGGATATTCTGAACTGGAATAAATACAAACACAGAACCGATTTTATTTTACTTGGATAACGTCACCACAGAACCATTATTTCTTACGAAGCAAAAGCTAGTGAGCCTGCGTTTCTTACGAAGCAATCGTTAGTGGCAGCTTAGATTAGTATACGTAAATGTAAGTGGATTGGGCTCTCATACTTAGATCAGTAGGTTTAAAACAAATAAGATCTGGAATAGAAGTCACATAATGAAAGTTATAATTATAATTGATATAGATATGAATATATGGTTCTTAAATGTACACAGACTACCAAGAGAATAATTTGTATAAGATTAGTCAACAATGTGGTTGACAATAGTAGAGACTAGTTCTTGGTACAAGAAAATGATAAAATACAAATAAAAAAAATAATTGTTTGTCTACAATAGATGTTATTTTTTCAACCGTACGCGTACCGATTATTAAAAATATTGAATATTATCACTGCAAGTACATATATATGTATATAAATGTATTCACATATTAATTTTCTTTCGATTGGAATGGACACGTTTAACAAATTATTTTCATATCTAATTTTCTATTCCAATTCCAAAGTTAAATTCATACTGAGCAAAAATTTTATATTGAAGTTCAATGTCTGTATATAATATATGGTATATATCTATATAACACAAATATTCTATCCTTTACTATTATAAATATTGGTTGAATAATTTTTCTTGTTTTTTTTTATTCTTTTTTTTTATCTTTCATTTAGATATAATTTTAATGAAATTAGGTTAAGTCGATATGCTCTTAGTTGCAATTAGAATTTGATCACAAGACTTAATTTTGTGGTTCTTTATATTTAATGAGATAAAGTTATATTGTACAATATAGATACTCTGTATAGAGTGTGTGGTATATTATATAAATTTAAATTAGCAGGAAGAAATGGAGAAAATAGAATATGGAAATAATATAAATAAAAAGAATGTAGGAAAAAAGTAAGTAGTTGAAAACTTTAAAGATTTGCTATCATAACAAATTTTCTTTTCCTATTTAAATAAATTGAATATAAGAAGGTGAAAAAAAATGTTATATTAGAAAATATAGAATGTAATTTTTAATATAAAATATAATATAGATATAATATGATATGAGTAGATCTGTAAATTTAAAACTAAAATAAGTTCAATAAGCAGGTGCGATATTAATACACATTGGCTTTCTTTCATAATTAAATTTTTCAATTCGTTGGGGTCTTAACTCTATGGTTTTCATTCATACTTAATTTTTAATCTCTCTATATAGCTTCGTCAGGTTTATGTCATTGTATTAATATACCTAGTCATATATGAACTGTTTTTTTCTTCTATCAATTAAAGCACTAAAAATATTTATTTTTATAGTCTAATTGATAGAAGTATAGAATGTATAGAACAAAAAATTGAAGAATTAATGAATTTTAGTTATTTGCTTTAGGGTTACACCGGTTGTTCTAGAGCATGCATATTAGTTTTTAAGAGGGATAGGAGTCGTTATAAAAAAAATAAATTTTATTAACTAAATTGAGAGTGTTCTAGAGTGTTGATATTTTCAACTTCCGGAAAGGACCGGAAATGGCTTTTTTAAACCGGGAAATCAACGAAATCGAGATTTTCAAATAGGAATAGCTATTTTTCGATTTCTTTTTTTTTATTATTTTGCAATTTGTAGTTAAAAATGCGATAACAAAATAAGTTTATTATTATTATTAGCTTTTTGTTTACCAAAGGCAAAATATGAAAAATTTTGTTTAATTTTTTATTAATTTTAAAGAAAAATACATTCTTCATTGTTTAAATTTATAGTAAAACGTAATAGAACCAATAAAATCATTCTTCATACCCTGCCGCTCGAACGTTGAAAATTATTTATTTATTTATAATAGTGGGATATGCAAATAAATCTGCAGTCCAACTACATATACTACTATATTAATATTTTATATATAATTTGATTATTTGCGTTTTGGATTGTATCGACTCTTAACCCATCGACTTTAAATAGTTTTAAACCATTCAAGTCACCAGGACCGGATGGTATCTATCCAGCTGAATTGCAGCAATTCTTTATTTCTACTTCTTCTACAAAAAACTTTTTAAGAGTTGTCTAGATCTAGATCATATTTCAAATTACTGGTCTGAGGTGAAAGTAGTATTCATATACCGAAACCGGGAAAAGCTCCCATGCCTACTCTAAAGATTTCAGACCACTTAGCTTCTTTTTACTTAAGACTCTTGAAAGACTGATCGATATATATATATATATATACGATGTGATATGGATAATAATTGACTCTTGACGTCACAGCCTGCGTATAACAAGGGAAATCATGGGAATACCGCTTTGTGCTCTCTAGTTAGTACTTTTTTTAAAAAATTTTCTTTCTTAACCAGTAAATTATAACTTGTAAATTTTGTTTCTGATTGTTCCATTTTTTTGTTGCTGCTAAAATATTGTTATACCAAAGCCCAACGCTCCAAAAGAAACTAAAAAAAGATAGAAAATATGATGTGAACAAAAAATTTCCCAATGATTTCCCACAATAATTGTATGACTAAGCCCAACATGGAATTACCCACTAGATAGATTGATAGCAAAACGTTTTAAATGTAGGCTTTAATATTCTCAGACTGTTGTATAAAAAGTGCACAAATGTAAGAAACAAAAACGACAACAACAAAAAGTAGTTTCAGTTAAATTAATAAAATGAAAAAAAACAAAAAAAAAAAAGTGAAAATAAAAAAAGGAAATTAATAAACTTGGCCGTAAATGAAAATATGGAATGAAGTGAGTATAACAACCAATATTAAAAATAAAAATTTATAATAAAAAAGAAAATAAAAATTTATTCATGCAAATATTAATAAAATTTCCATTTACATTGTTTTTTAATTCTTATATAATACCAAAATGGAATGGAAATACTGAAATGCGAAGAAATATTTACTCATTTTTACGCTGATTTTTTTTTCTCTTTATTTTTGTTTTTTAATTAAAAAAGTTGAAAAATTTAAAAACCTTTAGAAAGCTTCGTATTAAAATAAAGAACAAGAACACAGTCAGTAATATTAGTTCTCAATCCAGTTACCCTTTTTTTTTTGCTTTTTTACATACATACATACATTTTTGTGGATGGTATGAACTGTTAATTAAAAAAACGTTTCTTTTATTTATCTGGACACTCCACTCCAACAAAAACAAAAATACAAAAAACAAATTTGGGAAACTCACAAAATATTAAAGTTTGTATTTTTTTTCAATTTCGTTTTTGGCGGATCTCGTTGTATACATTGCACAGGTCAAACCAATGTTGGAAATTTTATTTATTATGTATTTTCATTTTTTGTTTTGTTTTTGTAACTGTTTTTATTGGAAAATTTTCTAGATCATTAGATTTATGAGGCAATGGGTCATTTATTTAAGTATACGTATATAATGTATATGTATGATGTATACAATTAAAACTAGGAAATTTTCTTTATTTATTTTTTGGTTGGTTGATGTGGTTTAAATTCGCAGGCAATGTTTATTTTGGAAGTATTTCGAAAAAAAATTAATTTAATTTTTTTTTTGTTAAAAAAGAAAGTTAAAAAAATTTGTTTTTTGTTTTTTTTGTTGGTTTTGTTTTGCTTGTTTGGTTTTTTTTTTATTTTAAGACAAAATAATAATATAAATTTGAAATTGTAGGAAAGTCTTGGTTATTATACAAAATTATGGTAAAAAAAAATAAATAAGTAAAAATAACAGTGAACAGGAATAGGTAAATTTACATAATATTTAAGAGAAGGGAAAATAGTTACTGCTTTTAAATATTAAACAATAACAGGCTATTTTAGACTTTAATTAAAGGAGTATTCACCAATTCTACTGGAACTCATTAGTAGGTTGTATCGTCGTGTTGAATTTACTAGTTGTCTAACTCCTAATTTAATTCGGGTTAGTTTCACAACTCATATTATATAGATTAAAATAAATCGATATGTGAGTTATAAAATCTAAACAAAATTCTAAATATTTGGTAAAACCAACCATTTTCTTGAAAAATTATAGTTCGAAGACCATATATTTTCAGAAATCGATTACTAATTTCTCATTTGTTTATTATAGGTTCTATACATTTTACTATTTGTTTTTAATAAATAAAACGTATAAATTCCATTTATTTAACAAAGTGTTAATAAGTAAATAAGTAAACTTTAGAACGTATAAATAAAGTTTTAAGACTCTAAGTATGTTTCACTAATTTTATTTTATTTAATTTCTTGATCGATTTTGTTTATTACACCATCGTCAGAAGATTGAGTAAATATGGTGTATTAACCGAAATCGACCAAAAAATTTAATAAAATAAAATTAGTGAAACTATAGAGTTTTTAATTTTTATTTTTAAAAATGTTTCTACAGCCTACAACATATTCTGTAGAATATAATGAAGAACGTAGAACAAGTTATGTAAAAACTAGTTATTGATTTCTGATGATATATACTATAATTTTTCAACAAAAAGGTTTTACCAAGTAAGAATTTTGTTTCGTTTTTATATCTCACATATAAATTTATTTTATTAATAATTGTGAAATAAAATTGCAGTATCGTATCATAATGTACAAAAACGTATTCTACCTAAGTTACTAAGATGAAAATATGGTATATGAATTTATAAGAGGAAATTAAGTCTTCCCGAAATCGATAGATCAGTGAAAAGTATAATATGTAGAATATCTCAACGGTTTCTTGTGTCTTGAGGCTTTTTACATATTCTGATCACGACATTGTTATAACGGTTATATTTAAGAGGTTGACAAGACTTAGAAAATATAAAGAAAATTCAAAGTGGTCGTATTTTAAATCCCTTTTCTTCATAATGGTAAAAATTTATATCTAGTTGGATTAAGGTATGTCAATCATATTTTGTCATTTAGTACGATCTCGGCTTATCTTTGTCTTTCAAAAATTAGTAAAATAATAAAATAGATTTCATATTGAAAATAAATTGTTAAAATTTTGAAAATGATTTTATTTTTTTAACATTCCTTTAATTTTATATTGAAATTTTGGGGTCTACTGCTGTAGTAAAATTGAAAACAAAATTTGATGTAGGAATTGTTGTATGATTTTAGGAATTGACATAACTTATATTTTAAATTAGTTGATTGGATTTTTTTAGCAGCCAAAGCGTTAGGATATTTCTAATTTTTTCTCTTTATATTGGAGTTAATCAAGCCCCAGTATAAATTACAGTTAGTTTTCCACATTTAAATTAGTAGATATATCATACAGATAACTATACAGAAAACTATACAGATGCCACCCAAGAAATATATGAATACTTGGAAAAAGATGTGGGCTATAAAGGGGATGGGAATGTGGGATATAAAGAAACTAAGATAAGAAAAATTACACAAATGGTTTTAGATAAAAAGTAGGTAGTCAGTGCTGTACAGTAGTTGTATAGTAATTGTAGAAGTAAGACAAATGACAGATGGTTTTCGATAAATAGTAAATTAGATTAAAACACGCCTTCTGATATAGTGAAACAATAAATTGGAGAGTATCAGTAATTGTAGCAATTAGACAAAATACACAAATAGTTGGAGGAATAGTAATAGGAATAAGACTCGCCTAGGGCTGTAGTATACCAATATATTATTTGATACTCCATTTCAATTTTAAAAATTTTGTTTATATGTATATGATTTATAACATAAATATTTAGAAGTTATTCAAACTCTTTTCTTTCCTGATGTGGGCCAGAATTTATTATAAGTGAACGTAAATTTACCTTTATTAATATAATTGCGTATATGTAATAATGCTTAACAGCTTAAATAATTATAATAATTTAAAATCGAAAATTCATTTTCTAATATTAAAAATTCATATGGAGTTTAGTGTAATAAATTATTTTTTTTTACTCTAATTTTCCTAATATATTCACTAATTTACTGAAAGTAATAAATCTTATTTTTATTAAATTTTATATCAGCTTCCAAATCCTAATTTATTTTTAATTGCAGTTCATACATAATAGTATTTTAAAAATGGTGTATAGTTTTGAAAGTTATTTTTCCTTAATTTTTTTTTTTTGTGTACATATACAATTTATTTTCATCTCTTTTTACTTTAATTCTCTGTTTTTCCTTTATTTTTATATTATTTTTCTTTCGTTTTCTCTTTTTTTTAATAATAAATCATATGAATTTTTCGCTAATTAATCACAAAAGCGATTTATATGTAGTAATCTTGGGCAATCCTTCTACTCCATTTTGTTTTGCCTAAAAATTAAAGCTTTTCTTGTTGTTGTTGTTATTGTTGCTGTTGTTCATACAATTTTACACATATGAGACATTAAAATTAGAAGCTTAAATTCTCATAAGTCATGTATGATGCCATATTATTCGTTAAATGAATTTAACAAGTAACCATGTTATGTAAAAGTATTTTTAAAAGTTACAAAAAACAAAAAAAAATAACTTATAGGAAGATTTATACGAAAAAGTTTGTGAGAGATGAGCTTTAAAAAAAAAGGACTTCCCCATTCCATTTACAAAATTTTTCTGTAAGAATATTGTTTGTTTTTTATTCCTTTACTGAAGAATGGAAAAGTATAAAAAACAAAAACAGTTAAAACAAGGCTATTACTTAAAAATTTTCATTATTTTGTCGTTTAAACAATAAAAAAAAAAAAAAAAGAAAATAAAATAAAAAAAATAAATACATGGAATAAAAAAATTTTACACGAGCGAGCAATAAGAATGGTGAATTTATTTCCATTTGCTCTGCTTTTTGGATTGAGATAGTATTTGTTTTTGATTGCATTACATTATTGAATTTATTTAACGTTCATAACAATACAGTATACAATTATAGAGTTTAATTATAATTAACTACATTATTACATGAGATTAAGTTGAGTTTGAATTATGGTTTTATCTGTTTAAATAGAAGTATTTATCAATATTGGACAGTCGTTTAGAAATTGTGTGGGTATGTTTCGAGATAAAGAGCCAAATTAAGCTAAATTAGCTTAAATATTCAATGTTACCATTTTAACTTATTTAGATAACCTTGGCCAGATTGAGCATTAAAACAATTAATAATACAAAAATTGTCTTCGATGCTTAATATTATCAGTTGTAATTGCAACCAATAGAGTAATGAAAACACTCAATATTGAAAAGTGAAAGTTGGCACAAGAATAAATTTTAAAACTTTTATGGTGTTATAAACTAGAACAATAAATTGGGAATGGAATGCTTATCAGAGACTTGTTGTTAAATGAAATGAAATTATTTATTGTTGAAGTACATTCTAGTACCACATGCAAGTATATGTAGAATGTAATATTGTTTTTGTAAGATAGTAAATTAAATTTATAGTAATGTTTATTAAAAAGTTGGTAATCAACAAAAGTTCATGCAAGTAAAGTTCCAGTGGTACCACAATGGACCACTGTGGTACCACCTCTATAGTCTAAGTGTATCGATGCATATCGGCAGCCACGATTACTTACCTACCTATAATAAATAAATAAATCAAAATCTTAAATTGAGACAAAAAAAAGATTTTATTATTGGGTTTACAGAGTGAGGCACGAATTGAGCTACAAAAATAAATGTGAATATTTCTGTTATTTTTAATTTTTTTTTTATTTCTTCATTGTTTTAAATCAAGAATTTTATCAAATTTTTAACATAGGAATTAGTTTTCAAAAATAATTTTTTTTTTATATGTTCTCCACCGCCGTCGTTATTGCAAATTTTTCATATGACCCCAAAACGTAGTTCATTACCGCTGTTAGTTTTGAGTGTTAGTCTTATGAGCAAAATTCAAACCTTGGTGAAAAATATTCGAATTACTAATTCGATTGATAGCTGTAGCATTGTCCGTGCTCCACTCTTTATATGTATTGAATATATAATGAATAAGATTATCTATAAATTCTAATAAAATAATTTTATTTATTTCAAAAGAGCCAAAATGAAGGTGAAAGTAAATATTAAATATTAAATACCGTTGTTAAATTATATTTTTATCAAATATCTCCTAATACTTTTGTATTAAAGAGCAGAAACTTTTATAATTTGAAAATTGTTTAAAGGTGCAAATAGTAGTGCGTGCATACGCAGTTTACTTAACTGTAGAATGCTATCAATGAAATATTCACCCATATTCTGTTAGACCCATCTCGCGAGATCGCGTGAGAATATCTCTGACGAGATAGTTTTGTATTCTGTTAGACCTTTGACGAGACGAGATAGCCATTTTTTATCTCGTCAAAAATTGTAAGCGATAGAGTATCTCGTCAAAGTATTTTGTGTTCTTTTTATCAAAAAATTGAATTAAATAAATAAATTGAATAGATAAAATAGTTAAATAAAGATTAATAAACAGTTTTTCATTATTGTTTTTGCATTATTATTAAAATTGTGTTTGTTTTTTGAAAAAAAAAACCATCTTTACTATTACTGCTTTACTACGTTTATGTACTAAACTACAAAATATATTTAAAACATAAATATATTTATATTTATTTTTCATTTAAAAAATATTTTAAAACTAATACTAAGTTAGTGGGGTTAACACTTTCCAAAAATTTTATAAATCATATTTCGTTTATATACCAATAATTATTTTTGATAGTAAAAAATTATCAGTACTACCAACAAATAAAATGTTCTATCGCGCCGCTTACAGTGTCTAACAGAAAGGCATATACAGCGAGACGAGACAAGATGAATTTTTTCTTCTCGTCAACGATGGGTCTAACAGAATATGGGTGATTATATACATACTGAATTTTCCAATTCATTATGTTATTACTAGGCTTCGTTATAAATTATACGTAGGTGATTGAAAAAATATTTGTTATAGACTATCATTATTTGAGTACATAATATATGTAAAAAAAATTGGATCAACCCTTGGGCTAATTTTTATTAGTCGTAATTTAATCAATATTAGGGATTCTGGACAATAATGGAGTATAGCCCTTGGGAATTTCAATTTGAATGACTCTATACTCATATGTTATTTTGGCAAGTGTATTGCAAAAAAAAATATATTAAATGTTTATCTCCTCATGGTGGACTCTGGACTTCTGTATATGCAGTGCATGCAGTTTACACATCAGTTGAATTGCAATTCATATATTTTTTTTATATATAGCCAAAACATTAGGTTGATACCTTCTGTACGAGTTAGTGTACGAATGAAAATATTAATGTTCATCTCGAATTAGGTCATAGTATAGGATTGCACATGCTTAGGAAACACACAAGGTTGGATTAGGTTCCATGTTCGCTAGTTTTCAGTTATAAACGAATTTCTTTATTGTGCGCTATGTTGCCTGACAGGAGTTATTTTACCCAAGAACTTTAAAAACTAGATCAGTACAGCGATCTTGAAAGCAATCAGTACATATATAAAAATTAGTAATTAGTAATTAATTCTTAATTTTGAATAATCAAATATAAATTTGATCATAAAACGGTTTTAGAAATCCGTATACCATTGTTTAAATTTGAAATAAGTAAAAACAAATTACTATTGAATGTACTGTTTTTAATGGTATTTTATATAAAACCTCTGCAAAAAATGAAAATAGTTACAGAGTAAAAAAAAATGTTAAAACCCACATACAGGCAACAAACTCGTGGGATTTAGAATTACACAACTCAGAGCTGAGAACATTCGGCAAATAATTCTATAACGCTACATAATTATTAAGCTTGATGAGCTTGATTAAAAATCTCAATGACCTACCATGGGTTATTTTCTCATGGAAATATTATGGATTTTTTCTAGATAGATTTTTTCTGATAAAGCAAGTGAATTTATATTTCAGATAGTTTTCAAAAGGTTAATCAGGTATATGGGTTTGGAAATATCTCTAATACTATCACTACTATCAAATCTACGCCGGTTTGTCAAAAAGCGTGTACAAGGATAGAAAATTACCTTTAACCTGGAAAATTGATTTGCACTCATTTCAGAATAAACTATACGTCACAATAAAAGAAATGTGGAAAAATTAAAGGCAAAACTAGTCTTTTTTTGACCCCTTAACTAAAATAGTAAAAATATTTCCAGAGCTTAGGTTAGTTTAAAACAAACATTTTTATAGAAATCACATTTGCTCATTCTACGTTATAGTTTTATTTAGCATAACACCTATATTTTTAGCACTATTTACAAATTTTATTGTAGAGTTAATAAGTTTTACATTCGGATGATTTGTTTTGTCAACATTTCGAGCATAAACAACCAGAGCCTGAGATTTGGACGTATTTAATAGTAGTCTATCGTAAAGCTGAATATCAGAAACCGGAAAACTTATATAAATTCTTGTTCTGTATGCAATCTACAATGGGTTTCAGACAAACCACAGGACATAATTGATGAAAATACTAAAAAGGACCCAGTATGAATCATACACCATATAAAACGGGTACTTTATTAAATTTAATACCAAAAGGGAACTTATATCAGATCACCAGCGAAATAGTATGTATTAAAAAATAGATGACGACTATTTTAAAAATTGAATTGGTTTTTAGTAAATTCTAGAGCTGTTTATGTTTTTTTCTAATTTTTTTTTATTATCATTCTAAAACTGATCAAGTCAACCATGTTTTTTAGTTGTTGTTTTTATTGTTGGTTTTGGTATTATTTTTTTGTTTCATTTTTGTATGGCATCGGCATGTGGTTCATTCTCAAATTTTACAACAATTACAACAAATTCAACATAAAAATATGCCTTGTTCAATTAAGAAAAAACATTTTTTTTTATTGTTGTTATTTTGTCAGTGATTTACGCACAAATTAATGAAAATTTAATTTTTTTCTTCTTTTATTTTAGTTCTGTGGATGCCTTCTTTTTAATTTTTTTATAATATCTTTATTTTTAGCCGCTGGAGATCTAAGTATATATGTACATGCTTTTGTTAAAAAGGAAAAAAAATGGAAATTTTTTATGAATTTTTTAAAGTATTTGCGTATTTTTTTTATTTTCTTCTATTGTTTTTTTTTCTTATTAATTAGAACAAACAACAAAAAAAGAAAAGAAAATAAATGAAAGAAAAACAAAACAGAAAGGATTTGAAACAAACTTGTTACAATTTTTTTTTATTGTTTTTCTTTTATTTTTTTTTTTAAATTAAAATAAAAAAGAAAAATGTTGAATAAAAATCCGAGTTTTGCGTTTTTGGAAGGATATAGACTTAAGATGAGATTATAATTATTAAAATGTTTGCGTTAGAGAAACTTGCAGCGAAATTTCTATTGATTTATTTCCTTTGTAAATTTTTTGAGAACATTTTTTTTATATTATAAATTATGCAAGATGTTTAAAGGATACGGTGGACATCAACTAACAAGAATATTTTTTTTCTTAATAAAATTAAAATTAGAGATCTACTGTAGATTGAAACTCACAAAAGCTTGTTTATAATATTTGATTTCAATAGAATTTGATTATGATGAGTCATTTAGAAAATATTTCCCAGTAGTATGATTTAATATAAAGTTATTTTAAGATTATCGAAAAAAGAGGGTTTCTTATTATCATTCCATGTGTATGAGTAATACAAACTTATTATCAAAATTCTCTCCAACAACCTATTCAACACCAAATCGGTCCAAACACTTGCTTTCTTGATGAGCTCAACAAATCATATTAATTCTGAGCACGATTCTAATAGTAGCCTCAATTTCTGACGCTTTTAGGAAGTTTATGAGTTGAACAGTAACTTTGATGATGTAGTCACGAAAGTCAAAGTCAGACTGAGTTTTCGAAGTAATTCTTCAACAAATGTTCGCTTAACAAAATTCTAAAATTTCAAAATTTTGATATTTCAAAATTCGGTCAGTTAAAATTCTGTTTTTGTATTTTAAATATTTTATTATTTTCCAAGTAATCCTTTTTAACTATAAAAACCTGGAATTTAATTAGTGGAATTTTGAAAATCGGGATTTTAAAGTATTTTAAATATTTTTCGCTTTTTTAAATATTTTTTTTTTAATTATACAAACCTGGGTTTTAATTGGCGGAATTTTAAAAGTTGGGATTTTCAAATATTGCGATTTGAAAAAGTCGAACTGCGATTTTTTTATATCGATATATCCTGATGCCCCTCAGAAAACGATAATAGAATGAGGTTTTGAATGAGAAGTCAGAATGCCGAATTATTTTAACTATATAATAATGTGGACATGGTCACGAAAATTAAAAACAAAAAAGTCTAGTGGTTCTGAAGGAAATAAAAAAATGTTTAAGCTAAGAAAATTTTTGAATCCAGATCTGTAGAGACTAAAATTTTTTTTGGAGAGATGAATATTTTTTTGATCTTCTTTATAATGTAATGTAACTTAGGTAAAATTACCTTGTCGTGCTTAATTAAGTATGGTACTGCAATTTTTAATTAGTGTGAAGGCAACTACGATTTTAAATTTTATGCTCAGTTATTCAGTTTAATCGTTTTTGAGAAATATTAATTCACCTATTCGGTTCTGATCTGAGAAAAAAGTAAGTACGATCACATTCTAAATTATGCGGAGCTCCTCATATTATTATCGATGAATAAAGTATAAACGTTCGAAATATTTGTTTGTTATTTGTTTGTTAAAATATGTTTACTTAATTAATTGGTAAAAAATAACCATAAACGATGAGGTTAATCGAAAATAGCTAATTTTATTTCCACATAATCACTGTAGACCATTAAAAATCGCCCAATGCCCCATGGATGTGGTTACAGGACAATTATGATTCAAAACGGGGAAATAGCGTACTTTGGTCATGTGATACGTGATTTGTATGTCACCTGTTGTACTTAATTACTCATGATAAAACTGACGCCAGACACAGTATGTAATTATATAGATGATAAATATTTTGATAAAAAAATATCAAAAATTAGACTGGCATTAGAACGATAGATGAGTTAGTTTGATAGCAAGCGTATCAACACAAGCACCCAGTAGTATCAAAAATAACATCTTACATCTTGCTTAGTAATGAATAAGCTTAAAAAACCAGAAAAAGAATTTTCTTGAGAAATTTGTACAAAAAGTTTTGACTGAATAATTTTAAATGAAAAGAGAAATTGAGAATTTGCCATTTTTTTTTCATTTTAATTAAAATAAAAAGTGCGTTACAATTAGGAAAAAATAAATAAAAAAAAAAAACAAATTCGCTTGCTTTTAAAAGAATTTTCAAACTCACTCTTTTTCCTTATTATTTATAAACAATTGAATTGTTTTTTTCGTATTTCGTCCTTATTTATTTCTTATTTATTTTATGTTTTTGTTTTTTTTCTACTTTTTTGTTTTACAGTTAAAAAAAAAATAAGAGGAAGGGTAAAAAGAAAATCATGAGGCATGTGTTGTACGCATAATTTCACTGGAAAATAAAAAATGGTATTCAGTCATTCATATTTTTTTTATTTTGTTTTGCAAATGTTTTTTTCCAGATTTATTTCAATTTATGTACATTATAACAATATATAATATGATATTTTTTTGAATAATTGAGATGAAAATTATGTAAAAACTAAGATAGAAAGAAAGTATGAAAGTTGAACATAGAAATATTATGCCACGTGGTGGAATCAAACTTTATGAAATGATTTATTATTATTATAATTCTTATTATGGAATTGGTCATAATTTAGGTAGGTAGTAGTAGCTACCGGCAGTCCATCAACACACTTAGATCGAGGTAAACTGTGATACTACTAGAACTTCTTACGCATAATTTATTCGCTAAATAAGTTTGAACTTTTAATAATTTAAGTTATGACCACTAGCTACTGACGCTCTCAACCATGTACATCATATTTTGATATGTAATAATTTAAAAACAAAAAAATTATTCTTATGGGAAGACATATTTATTTATTTATGCTTAATACAAACATTTTAGAATTATTGAATTTAAATAAAAACAAACAAAATACTTAGTTTTTATAAAAACTTGTTTTCTAGCGTTACAGTAAAATTTTTGTATAATTGTCGATGGTCCAATATTTTCCTTTTAATTTTACTGATATGCTTATCATACAGATACGCGTATTTCGTCTATTACTTGCAGACTTCTTCAGTGTTTTGTACTCGTTGTTTTGAAGAGTCGATCAGTAAAATTAAAAGGAAAATATTCGACTATTTTCGACAATTAAACAAAATACAATTTTAAAATTTACCTAAACATTTACAAACAATGAATATTGTAAAAATTATTTAATTGAAGCTGGCTTTAAGATAAATTTAGTTAGAAATGCTAGAATGTTATTTTTATGTGTTTAATGATGAAAGTGCAATAAATTATTTGACATAAATATTTTGATTGAAATGTTCATATTTGCCGTAGTTAGTTGGGTGAAATATATTTCGGTCTGTACTTTAGAAAACTGTGAAATTCTATTTACCAAAACTTATAGAACGATACTTAATCAAATTTCATGTATATCTATGAGGGTCTCTTTTGTATCCGTTTTTGGCTTTAACGAGTTAAATTAACAATTCAAAATTTGACTTTCATTTTTAAAAAACAATAATTATTTTAAAAACCACAAAAGTTAGATTAACTTTTATATTCCAAAAAGATAGGTTCATAAATTAATTTCAAGTCGATATGTATATATAGTCATATTATTTATTAAAACTGTTTGTTTACATTTAATTTCACCAATATTTTATTGCGTAAATTATTATAAATTTTTATTTACATAAATAATTTTTTAAAAAATTATATTTAGCTTAACACAAATATGTCTAATTAAAATTATCTTCAACATATTTAATTGCTTTAAATTTAAATTCAACAAAATTAATTTAATTTTTCATTTCAAGTGTTGAATCATTAAACATTTTTAAACCATTATACATAATACTTTTTTTTTATATTATCATTACGAAAAAAATATAGTCGGAATTTAAATTTATTTCTTAAAAAATAATGTTGCACATTATAATGATAAATATTTTAATTTTTTACTTATTACTCTTTTTGTTCTATTTCCGTCGATGGTCCATGTGAGCTGAGTGGGGTTGAATCTAATAATGGTGTATTTCAATCAAATCCTCAACTCTTAACATATTTTATAAAATTTCATTATTTTATGAGTAATGAAAGAAAAATGTATTGAAAAACATTCATACCTTGAGCAGGAGTTTGAATCCAAGACCATCTGATTAGTAGGTAGATTAGATAAGCAAGTCAGGTTGCTTTAACTTAATAGTTAGAGATTTAAAAACTTAAATAAGAAATAAGCATAAAAACGAGCTTTTGACCGCTGATCCTACCATAGTTAGATACATTCGATTGAAGATGTTATAATGTCCTTGATTTTTTTCATGTATGTACTTCTTTTCACATATTGTAATATTTTACTGTTGCAAATATTTTTATTAGATTAATGTAGGTTCTCTCAATATTTAGAGAAGAGCAGCATCTTTTTCTAGGCTAAAAAATTTAAAAGTCCTAACAGTTTTTCCATACAAATTCAGGAATTATAAAATTGTGATGTCATTTCCAAATGTTAGGTGATGTGTCACAATTGTTAGTGGTTTTTGTAATTTATGTTAGAAGATTTGTTATTTCTTAAAAATGTAAAATATTGTAATTTTTTAAGCTTTTGTGAATGACTTTGATAAGGTTAAGCTGATTCTGATTTCAAAGTGGTACCAACAACTCGATGCTTTAATCAACTATTAATAATTTATTTGGAATATTTTGAAACGGTAAGTTTGAAAAATATCCGTTGCATGTAGTGTTATGACGCAAGTGTATTTTTACCTAGTAGAGTTATGTGGCCCGAGTGCCCGGCACATGGGTACAAAATGCAATAATGCAATTGGCACGGTAAAAAATTTAAAAAAACTTTTTACTACTATGTATAAAATATTACTGTTGGGTATATACCTATTCATATTTGAATATACAAAATCATTGTTATACGCTTTTTCCAGAATATATTTAATATGTATAATGTATGCATAATACAAAAAAAAAAATTGCGGGGGAAGATATCCTTTTTTGTAATCTTTTAGGAGTTTTATCATGATATATGCTATAACTTAGGAGCTTTATCATAATATATCTATATAATATGCTATAACAGTAGTGTTAGGAGTTGTTTAGGAATTGTCATATTTGTTAGGAATTTTATCATTTTTGTTAGAAATTTTGTCATTTCTAAAAATTAGAATTTTAGGAGTTTTAACATTAGGACATTTGACATTTAGATGATTTAACATAGATTCCTTTTTCTATATTTATAGAATTGAAAATCGCTGCACCAATACGCTAATACGCTATTAAACTAGTGTTCAAATTAAAATTAAATGTATAGACAGAATCTTTCACAGAAACAGTAAAGTTTTCCGAATATTGGGAAAATATCGTTAAATACTGCCCACTTGTATTCTAATGAAACGTGAATTAGTTCTTTCTGTTGAGAACCGTTTAGAATATAATAAAGTGATAGTAAGCATTGCATAGAGCATCACTATTCGTAACATTCGTAATACAGTCTTTAGTTATAAGTTGGAAGTTGTGATATAATTTAGAAAATTCTTTGTAATGTTTTAGTAGATTGTAAAGTAAAAACATCATGCTTCTGTAAAACTTTAGTGTAATTAGAAAATTTTGTGTTCAAGACCTACTCAGGGATGTTTAATTAAAATTTAAATATATTGTCAGTAATTTACGTACCTAACATTTCTTCCAAATGACTATATATGTCTCAAGAATACTTTGTATTGCTAGTTGTCCAAAAATATATATCCTTAATGGTGAATCTTATGCTTTAATGACATAAGAACATGAGAAAAGCACATTTGAAAGTATCCTATACGGATAACAACATTTGTCTTAGAATCCTCAAAAATAATTATAACTTAATCGTATAGGATACATTTTTGTACTCAAAGTATATAAAAATTTATTTGATAACCATTTTTTTTTTTTGATGAAATTTACTTGACGAAAACAATTTTCAGCAAGCAATTAAATAATTAAAATAAATTTCATAAACTATTAATAAAAATGATTGTAATTAGTCGAATAAAATAATTTGTGTAAGAAAAACTTTGTAAAAATGAAAGGTTTTATTTTTTGTTAAATAATTGAATCAATCACGAATAGAAAAAGATAGTTTTTTTTTTTAATCACATTTTAATTTAAAATTATGAAAATTATTTGATGAGTCGTAGAAAGAAATCTGTAAAAAGTAAGAAAAAACTTATTATCCTTTCATTATTCATTTTTTTGTTTTTATTATTCCTTTTTTATTATATATATTTAAAAAAAGAGCAAAAAAAAAGGTTGAATAACCCAACCCTTTATTTTGGAAAAAATGCCATATATTCGTAATTAAAATTTATTAAAAATTTATTATTAACCATACATAATTATGTGTAAGTTATAAATAATGTATGTATGTACATATGTAATATAAAGAATATCTATATGTAGAAGTAGAATATAAAATTTATTGGAAAATTATATGTTTTCAAACAAGAAAATATTATTTTCAAATAAAGTAGGGTACAAAATTTAACAAAAACAAAAACACAAATTCATATTTTCAATTATTTTAAAATCAATTTTAATAAATACATATATATTATTATACATTACATATGTATATATAAATTATTATTTTATCTTTATGTAATCATTTTTTCATATAAAATTATTAAAAATTTAAAATAATAAATGAACAATTTATAAATTTAATGTGAAATAATGAATTTGATATGAAACAATAATGGCCAATAAATATGATGTATTGTGCATATATATTAGGGATAATAAGATCAATCTATCTATCTAATATAGAAGTTTTTATCTATAAAAATATAAATCTATATCTCTATATCTAGATTTATTATAAAATATAAATTTATAAATCTATATCTGCGATTTTTCAAAATTTCCTTTGATAATTATTTGTAGTAGTTGATACTTGTCATTGCTCACTAAATGTTGTCAGCTTGTCTTTCTGCGTTTGATGACTTGAAGCAATTTCTCTGTCATTTTCTATCATTCTATTCACGTAAGATATTCTCAACAAGCGCCAGTATCACTACATTTCAAATAGATCTAATTTATTTACTGTTTCCATTTTTAAGTCCAAATTTCTACACCATACAAACCAGAAAAAAACATTTTAAATAATAAGGTCTTTTATTGAAATTTTATATTGTTTTATGGTTATTGTAGAAAATGCTACTAACTTTAGAACTAACACCTTAATTTCAGACCTTAAGTCTAATTTTAACTAATAATCACATATACAGAGTTGTTCACAGTTATTTAACACTATGAAACAGTTACAACTCGGAATGAGTTTTGCCCTTCTATATTTATTCATCCAGACTGGTTATTGTATTATTAGATTAAGCTTAAATATAAAGTAAAACTGAAAAATTATTTAGAGCTTGAATTAAAATCACGGGATTCTGTGTGGAAATAATTATATTTTTCGGGTTCCGTTAACAAACTTAAAATGTTCCAAATAATGCATGTTCTGTTGTTGTGGTTGAAGAACTTTATTCTTTAATTCAAAACGTAAACGATGTACAAAATTTAATATGGTTTTTAAGTAAAGCTAATATTTAATAGCCAGATATGGTCGCAATATCTATTACAGGTATCTCCAGATGTATATATACATATACCTATACTGTATCTAATGCTTCAATATTAATAGCAAAACCAGTATCAGTAACCTTAACAAACAGTTTAAAACCCACCATTATATATAAATTCAAAATATTTAAATATTTAAGTTAAATATTGGACACAAATCTAAATTGAAAAATAGATTTAGTACCGCTTTATTGTATTTTGTCTAATTTTGACCAAAATTCGTTATTACAATCAAATGTGAATCAAGTACGAATATTTTTGATATTTTGAAAAAGATGGCAAAACATAATCAAAATTAGAGTGATTCTTCGAAATAACGGGAGGCATTTTTATAATTTGTGAAACCTCAACTAGCACCTATACAATATTATATATACCTATTTTATTTATAAGACAACAATTTACAGAATAAAATTATCATACAATAATTTTTATGTTATTAAGTGTAGTACATACAAGTAATTCATTGAATTTCCTCAAAAAAAAAAACAAAAATAGAAAAATTACAAACAATAATTAATATAAATTAATTTTAAACACATATACACTATTATCTATGCAGTGACATATGTGTATATAGAAATATCAATTTTTATCATTTTTTCGTCCTTTTGTATACCTTTCCGTACTTAGTAAAAAAAAAGTACAATATGTATAATCCATCAAAATCATTCATTTCATTTAGGTACTTATAATTTTTCTAAATATTCATAATTTTCCACATTAAATTGAATTTGAAAATTTCTTCCTGCAATTATCAAAACGCAATTTAAATAACTCAACCCCTTGATAAGATTTGTTTAAATTCATTTTCATATTAAAATAGATCAATTTTTTGCTTAATTTTACTTATTAAAAATTCTTAAAATTACTATTTTACAAATTTTTCATTATATTTAAAAACAAAAAAAAAAATGAGAAAACAATAAAAGAAAAAAATGAAAAATAAAGGTAAAGTAGGAAATTATAAATTATTCAAATAAAAGAATAATAAAAAACAGAAAAATTCAAAAATTTACTTCCAACCAAGTAATAATGATAATAATAATAATTGTTGATGATATTAGGAAAACTTTTTGAATTTATGTATGCATGTATATATTTTGATTATAAAAATAATGTGGAAAATTTCACTGAATAAATGGAAATTACAATTTTATTATTAATTTATTACGAATGAATATGCTTAGATGCTTAGATATATGTCAAATGTCATTCTTCATTTTTGAAGAACGCGACGCGAACATTTTTGTAATTACTTTCATCAGGGAAAATGTGATAAGAGTGTGGGGGGGATAAAATAGGAAGAAATTTAAAGAATATAATAATAATAAATAAATTGAAATATATACCTGTATTTATTGTGTGTTTATGTGTGTAGACAAGTAAATGTCAAAAAACTGAAAAGGGGGAATAATAATAAAGTTTTTTTTTTTTTAATTCTAAATAATTAATGATATGAATTTCAAAAAGCAGTAGGGGTGACATTTAAGTATTTTTTTACACATTTGATAGTAAAAAAAAAATTGAAAAGTCAATTAACACATTTAAAACGAATAAAAACAAAAAAAAAAAAAATCTTGGCATCAGGTTAACAATACATCAGTAATTTGCCATCTATTACAATTTAAATTGTAATTAGATTAAAACTACAAATTAAAATAAAACTAATATTGGCTAAAATAATGCCTAATATTGAAAATGTGTTAGGTAGATTAAGCGTTTAGCAGAGCTACAAAGAATATTTTTAATCTAAAGATGCATTAAATATCCATAAGGCGTAAATACGATCCAAGAAGGAGTCAAGTTTGTATATCTTCGTTGTTTTGTGACTAAGTCATTTTGCAAAAATAAATTTAATATCGTATAAAAATATGGGTAAAATTCGATTAGTCCATTTTTTTTTCTAATAATTATTAAAGGACTGGTTTCGTTCATCTAAACACTACTTAAACATATTAGCAAGTATTTATAGTGTTAGAATATTTATACAAGTCTTGATTTTTTTTTAACAATGTAAAAAATTCGAACGTAAAGTCAAAGAAATGTACGAGTATATACCAGGTGCTTTTTAAGAGGGGAAGGAGCCGTTATTTTAAAACTTTAAAAAAAGTTTGTTAACTAAATCGAGGGTGCTCTATCGATTGGTGATATTTTCAACTTCCGGAAAGGACTGCAAATCGGTTTTTTAAGACCAAAATTGCCGAAATTGGCCGAAATTGGAGATTTGCAAATGGGAAAAGATACTTTTTAATGCAAATTCAGATTCAACGTCAAAAAAAAAGAAACTTTTGTATTTTTTTTTAATTTAAAAATAATGGCTCCTTTTCCTTCCATTAAAAACTTAATACGCATTCTCTGGAACACCCGGTATATTTTCGATAGAATTAAATTAAAAAGAAATTAAATTTACAGTCATTCATAATGTGTGGGTAAACAATTATTAATAAAATGTTACTTACATACAATTAAAATTTAACATTATTTTTTATTCACACAAATACTTTAAAAATATTTTTAAAATTTACAAAAAATTTTATACTGTTAGATTTAATGTTCAGAGCAAGCACATGGGACTCTATTAGAGACGAAAGCAAAAGTACATTTTTGTGCAATATTTATCATCATATATTGAAGTTAATAGAACCCGACACTGTTAGAAAATATCATAAAAAATATGCTTTTAGTATAGGTAGATAGTAGTTATATCATACTGAGTAGAGTAGATAAAACGTACTAATTATAATTATGAAAATAAAAAATTATAAAAATTGAAATATATAAAAAGACCAAGTTAATACTAATCATAAAGATAAAAACAAAATGATTTTTACTTTGATTGATTTTATAACTTATTACATCTGTGAGTTATAAAAATTAATAAACCATTTTGATTGATTTAAATAACTCACAGATGAACTAAGTTCTAGTTAATTAGATTTAAATAAATAATTAATCTTACATTTATAAAAAAAAATAAAAACCCAAAATAAAACATAATCTATTAAACATTCAATACAACTATTCAGTGAGGGGAAGAAATGCTAGAACTAATAGGTAATATATAATTTTAGTAATATTTACAAATAACCTTTCTAATGTATTATTTTTAAGGATTGCAAATTATAATAAAAAATAAACCTTTAAAAACAAAAAAAAATAATTTCAAATTATTGCTAGTGCTAAATTTTACTTTTATCAATTTCTACAGAATTATGTAAGAATCAAAATTAACGAAGTTTGAAACAAAATTGAATGTTTTGCAGTATTTTAAAGACTGGTCTATTTTTTTTTTACAGTCTGTTAGTATTACCAGGCATTTTGTTTAAGCTGATATTAATTGGCGGTATGTTTGTATCGAATTTTAATTCCTTTATAGATTGACAGTATAAGTATTTGGGGTTTTGATCTGAAATAAAAGCATAAGATATATATAATAATATAAATTAATATAAGATAATAATAAAGAATATAAGCATAAGATTTTTATATGTATTATGTCATCTATCTTTATTAAATTTATTTATTTTTTAATTTATTTTTTATTTATTTTCGAGCTTAAATCAAGCAAGTTACAATATATGCTAATAATTACAATTTTGGTTAAATTACATATAAAATTATAATTTAAGAAAAAAGAATAAGAAAAAAGAATAACAATAACAATAATAATAAAACAAAAAAAAAAAAGAATATAGAAAAAGTATAGCTAAGAACTTATTCTAATTCAAAAAAAAAATATATATATAAAAAAAATAATAAATAACAAAGAACTAAAAATTAATAATGATAGTGATGATAGAAATGTAGTTAATTTTTAAAATCACAACATTTGACAATTGAATTAAAAATTAATAAAATAAAAAAACGAAAAATGAAAAATTGATATGAACTAAGTTACAATAACATAATGTAATTTATAAAAATTTACATAGTTCAAGGGATAACATTGGATGCACGTTCATTGACACATATATAAATTATTTTTTAAAGACTGCTTTGTTAGTAGTAGGTTAATGTGGGAATTCTATGAGTTACATGAAGACATCATTCTATTTAATATTCATACTTGCCATAGTTAGTTCTATGATAATGTAGGTTAAACATATTATTAGATCGCAATCTGGAATTAGAACAAAAGTTAAGCTCAGCGAGTAATTGAGTAGAAGAAATGTTCCCTTTGATTAATTCAGTTAAGAATACTATATAATCGACAGTTCTGCGTTTTACAATTCAAAATCTGCGTATTCTTTAGAGATGTAGCAAATTCAATCTGTGCTCATATGGAGATAATCTTAATGGATCTTCCCATGGGAGATTGCGTAAAGCAAATCTTAGGAATTTTTTTTGGACCAATTCAATTCTGTTAATATGAATGCTATAGAAAGGATTTCATATCTGGCTGGCGTATTCCAAATTAGGTCTAACTAAGCAAGTGTAAAGAGATTTAAGTACATAAGGATCGTTAAAGTCTTTTGCCCAACGTTTAATAAAACCAAGCATAGAGTTGGCCTTATTCAGTATGTGGGTATAATAGAGATGAAATGATAGCTTACTATCGAAGAGTACCCCCAAGTCTTTTATTGATGCAACTTTGGGAATGGTTTAGTTATTAAGAGAATAAAGAAACGAATTTGGCCAAGAGCGATGAGTAAATGTAATTAGTGCACATTTATTAACGTTTAACTGTAGATTGTTGTTGGTACACCACCTATGAAATTATTTTAAATCTGCTTGTAGTGCTAAGGCATTTTCCAAGGTATTAATTTTTTTATAAATTTTCATATCATCAGCGTAAATTATAATGTGACTGTTATGGATTATAGAAGTAACATCATTAATGGAGATAATAAATAGTAGAGCACCCAGATGACTCACTTGAAGAACACCTGTAGGAGCATCAAATTCAGAAGAAGTATTGAATCTAAAATTGACTGTATATCTACTATTTGAGAGGTAGGAAATCACCCAATTTATAAAAAGAGAAGGGAATCCATATTTTTTTAACTTAAAAACAATGATGTTGTGTGGAAGAAGATCGAAAGCTTTACTAAAATCGGTATATATTACATCCGTTTGAAACCCGTTCTCCATATTATTGATTAAGGTAGATGTGGTTTCAAAAAGATTAGTAACTGTAGATTTAAGTTTAAAAAAACCGTGTTGATAAGGTGAAAGAAAATTAGTACAATGGTCATAAATAGAATCAAATACAATCAATTCAAAAAGTTTGGGAATAGATGATAATTTAGCAATTGGTCGATAATTATTTACATCATTTCTTAAGTTTTTTTATGAACTGGTTTAATAAGAGCAGTTTTCCAAATTGAAGGAAAGATACCTAACGTTAACGAAGAATTAAATAGCATTTAGAGAGGGCCCGATAAAGAAGCTGCACATTTTTTTAGAAATAAGCTTAGAATACCATCAAATCCAGGACAGGAATTATCATCAAGTTTACTTAGGTATTTAAAGACGACAGTGGAATATATATGAGTATTACCTAGTGTTGTTATTGGTACGTTGTTTAAATGACTAAAATAGGATTCGTCTAAAGAGAAATATGGTAGAAAATAACTATCAGAAAAAAAATCACAAAAAAAATCCCATATAATTTTAGGATCGTTACTGCTGGTGTTTTTATAATTTAAAGAGGTAGGATATTGATTGCTTTTTCTTTTTGAATTTACAAATTTCCAGAAGAGTTTAGGGTTAGTTTTAATATCTAGGGACATGCTTTGAACATACTTAGAGTAGAGATTATCCGATAATAGTTTGAATTCGTTAAATAAAATTAAAAATAATATAATCACGACTGTTATTAGTTTTAATAAATTTACGCCATGATTTGTTTTTATTTATTTTTATTTATTTTTAATTTTTTAAGTGTTTTAGTGAACTACGGTGGACAAGATTCATTACTACCATCAATAACTAGAGGAACGAATTGAGAAGTAATAGAAGAAAGAATTTCATAGAAAAAATTTACTGAGGTTTTGAAATTATCAGAAGTTAAAGATGAAAAATCAGTGCAACATAAATAATTGTTTATAGCATCATAATTAGCTTTAGGAAAATTGAAACGAAATGAAAGTGCAGAATCGACTTTAGGAGCTAAAGGTAAACAGTAGGAAAAACAGGTAGGAGAATGATGTTCATCAATTTGTACGAGTTCCAGTGGACAGTTAAATGTTACTAAATTTATCCAATTGGTAGTAAATACAAGATTCAACTGCTTTCCTCGATAATTACAAATTGATGAAACTTGTTGAAAATTAAAAAAGTTAAATGAATCAATTACAAGACATTCAATATTACTACCAAATTCATCTGGAACCAAGTATGTTTCCTCATCATGTGGAACCCATTTAATATTAGTCAGGTTAAAATCACCACAAAGGATAATTTCATCCTTATTATTGAGTGTATTGATTATTGTGTCAATTGTTAATATATATTTAGTATATATCTCGATGCTGGAATGGGGATTAAAACAATTGATTAGAATTAGATTAATTGATTTAAATTCAATTTTAACAGCTATGATTTCTAAATTATCAGATAAATTGCACTGAGAAATAGATAATTGAGAAGAGCATGGGGAGTTATTAACTGCAATTAATACACCTCCACCTCTAGGAACATTACCATAGTAAAGAGAATCATATCTATCATTCCTTTAAAGCGTGAATGAAGAAGGAAAGATCTCTAAATTATTTATTGAGGCTGTAAACCAAGTTTCAGTCAAAACAAAGACATCAAAATCTAAAAGTGCAGAATTTGAGAAAACTATTTTTGTTTTAGTTCGTAAGCCTCTAACGTTTTGATAATAAATAGTTAGTTTCAAAGGTTGTATATGCGGAATGTCAATAGAAAGTGGTGAATGACTAATATTGATTAGATTATTTCTCGTTAGGGAAGGAACGAAAAAACTTATCATGGTTGCGTCTCACACTTTGAGGATGGATAAATCTATTAGGATTTAAAGACTTATTATACGACTTATTGAATTTCGACTGTTTTTCCTTCAAATAAGAATCACTAATTAATTTATTACTGGAAAATTTATAGGAATTTTTAAAATTATAAGATGAAAATGAATTAAGGTTTAAATGAGGAACTTTAGCAGAGCTAGCATTATAAGAAGTACGAGTATGAGTTTTATTGTTAGAATTAATACAATTGTTATTATTGGAAGTTTTGGGTTTAGTGTGGCTATAATTATTAGAATTAGTCTTATTAGTATCAATACTACCAAGCAAATTACAAACATTGGTAGAATTGGTGTTAGTGAAAGATTTATTGTTAGAAGATGGTTTAATAGTTGTTTATTGTAATAGTGATTAATCTCTTTGGAAGGCAGCTAAAAATCTGAAAAGACCTATTGAACAAATTCCTCCAATTAAGACATTGGAGGGAAATTGGGCTAGAGATAATAAAGAAAAGGCTAAATTATTTGCGGAACACTTAGAAAACATATTTCAAACAAACGACGGTGAAGAAGGTGAAAATCTAAATATAGAATCAGTTCAGGAAGAAGAAGAAATCGCATTAACAACCCCAGCCGAACGGGGCAGATTCTAAAGAAACTTCCAGAAAAGGCAATAATTAAGATAACTAATCTTATAAATGCTGCATTTAGACTGAAATATGTGCCGAAATTGTGGAAACTCGCCGAAGTCATCATGATACCCAAAGCTGGAAAACCACCGAATGAAGTATCATCCTATAGACCAATTTCACTGCTGCCTATAATGTCAAAACTGTTTTACGAAAACGAAAAAATTTATCTAAGAAGATTGAAACCTATTATTGAAAGAAAGAATATAATCCCGGATCACCAATTCGGTTTTAGAGAAAAACATGCTACAATAGACCAGGTACACAGAATTACAAACACTATTGAAAAAGCTCTAGAGGAGAAGAAGGTCTGTTCAGCAATCTTTTTGGATGTGGCTCAGGCATTCGATAAGGTGTGGCATAAGGAGTTGAATTGTAAAATGAAAACAATCTTTCCAAAAGAACATTCGGAAATCATAGCAAGCTACTTATCAGAGAGATACTTCTACATAAAACAGGAAGGAGCATATTCCGATCTTAAAGAAATTAATGCCGGGGTTCCTCAAGGAAGTGTACTTGGTCCGGTACTGTACCTGTTGTACACTTGTGATTTTCCTGCACTAGAAAATAATATTATTGCGACGTTTGCAGATGATACAGCGATTCTGGCTGTTGGGGAAAATAATAAAGAATCCATCGAAAAGCTGCAGAGAGCTATAACAAAAATCCAAGATTATACAAAAAGATGGAGGCTAAAATTAAATGAAGCTAAGTCAGTACATGTGGATTTCACAAATAAAAAAATTGTCCATAAACCAGTATATATAAATGGTCAAGAAATACCCCATTCAAATACTGCCAAATATCTTGGTATGACGTTAGATGCGAAACTTCGCTGGAAAGCTCGCATAAAAAACAAGAAAGAAGAACTACAAATCCGCTATAGAAAAATTAACTGGCTCATAGGTAAGAATTCTACCTTAACAATACAAAACAAACTTCTGCTCTATAAACAAATGAATCCAGTATGGTCATATGGCATCCAGATCCAGCTATGGGGATGCAGCAAAAAAAGTAATAGAGATATTATTCAGAGGGTCCAGAATAAAGTCCTAAGAAACATTGTGAACGCGCCCTGGTTCATAAGAAACTATGACCTACATAGAGATTTGCAAATAGAATCTGTCGATAAGGAAATACAGAAATTTGCAAGAAGTCACGAAAAAAGGCTTCAGCACCATGTAAATGTGGAGGTAGTCGAGCTCCTGGATAATAGAAATATAGCCAGACGACTCAAAAGAGTAAAACCTTTTGAGTTAGTGCAGCAATAATCCCCCACATTCTTGAGGACTCGTCGCGCTGGTGATCGGAGGTTGACCCGCTCCCACGTTTAGATAGATTTGTTTTTACGGGATTGGTGAAAAATTGTGTTATGTTGACTGCCAACGAAACGAGGTTTTTCATAAGTCTTACATAATTATAAATTCGTTCGGAGAGCTGGTTGGTTGGCTTTTCGTCACTGATGCGATGGGTCTTCAAGGTTATGGATGAATACGCCAAAGAAAAGTTAGATAGACATCGCTGGATGTAGTCTACATTGAAAAATAAAATAAAGCCAAGAAAAAATTGCTCATTAGTCCTGTAGGACTAGATCGCGATATAGGAAAGGTGTGGTTTAGTGGGTAAGAATCCCACACACAATGTCAAGCTACGGGGCTCATTGTGTCTTTTGAAGATTCCCACCAGCCTGCGTATACAAAAAAAAAAAAAAAACAAAAAAAAAAAAATATGACGGATTTTAATTAAAATTATTTCAAATACTGCCACTAATATAAATTTTTAATTTGTTTTTTGTTTCCCATTTTTTCCTAATCTTCAAACACTATTGAATAACTAACCAAATGTTTGGGAATTAGTAACAAGAAAAATATTCAAGTATAGCATAGCTATGATGTTGTGACACTGACAGTATAGCTATAACATTATGACATTACATGAAGTAGTAGATAACCATCCCAATTCTGTGTTTACATTTCTACCCCCTGAAACTCATTTTAATTATAATTTTGTTCAATTATTGCAATAATTAAATATGTTAATTATTTGAAACCCTTCCAAAAGATATTCAATAAATTTTATTAAAATTATCACTTTAAAATCGATTAACTTTTTCTTTATTATTCAAACAAATTATGCTTTGTTATTGCCTCCAATTAATTTTTCTTTTTTTTTCTACCACCACCATCAAATAAAAACAATTGTTTACAAATCACCATCACAATTTAAAATAAAATTTATTATTGCATTATTGTTTTAAGTCCATATAATTTAACGAACCAAAATTGGTGTTTACTAAAGTCATTTTACTGCCGTCATAATAAGAGCTTTTCATTAAAAAACAAAACAAATAAAAAAAACAATAATAATAATTTGTTTTTCTTTCATCCTTGATGTTTCATAACAATTTTCATTTTTAAGTTTTCAAATAAAAATAACAAACATAATTCTTCCTCTAACCCCAAATAACGGTTAAAATTTTTTGCTGTATTTTATATACCAGATATGAAAATATTTTTTTTAATTTTACCATATTCTTTACAATCAAAATGAAATAATTCCGCGATTTTCATTTCCAAAATCTGTGTACATTTGTGTGTGACTATAAATACCATTTCTTCTTCACACCTTCATATTCAAAACATTTCAATTCTTTGCGAAACACCAATATTCAATTCAAATTGTATATTGTAGATATATACCTACTTGTATATCAAGGTAAAAATGGTAAGAGTATAACAACAACGCCTAAAGAGAATGTATTAAAGTTTAACTGTAAAGTTTGGGGTAGGAAAATTTGTTTTCTGTGAATGTGATATAGCAATATTGGTTAAATGTAACAAAGTTTAAAAAATTGTTTTTTTTTTCTGTTGGCAGTTCCTACTAACCAACCTCTACCATACAATTTTACTCGTCAATATTTGAAAAAAAAAACAGATATTCTACATAGAATACAAAAATTGTTAGCTTTATTTTAATGGGAATTTCGCGAGCAATTGAACATCGTGTTAAGCATTTGAATATTATTACCTTATTGCCATCATCATTCAGTTAAGTGGCTGAATTTATTATGCCAAAATAATAAAATCAAAGAAGAATAATAATGTATAAGGGGGAGCAGCAGCAAGTCATATACTATACAAGTATATTTAAAGAATGGTATGTCAACTGAAGAGATTAGAGAAGAGTGGGGTTGGGGGTGGATGGTTATAATAAAAAGAAACAAAATGAAAATATAAGCCTCCCCACGGGTGAATTATGTATAATGAATAAAATGATTGTAGAACTATGTAATATGTAGCAGATGTTTTACGTACCGGGATAAAGTGTTATGGTATGCAAGAAAATTTCTTGTAGAAGAATAAAAATTTGTATTTTGTGTTTTATATTTCATGGTAGATATTTGAAAACAAAGTTTTGTGAATATTATCAAAGATAGAAAATTGATTTGAGACAGGTTAAGAGTTTTTCAATACTATTAGAAACGGTGGTTAACTAGATTATTAGGTATATTTTTTATGTTAAACTGCGTATCAAGGGATAAATACAGATTATGAGTTGGTAGTATAATTTTTTTTAGAAAATGTTGAATGAAGAAAAATATTTAACTATATATACATACATATTTATGTAGATTATATATATATATATTATTATTAAGAATTAAATTAACGGATTGTGTAATAATTTTTAAGCGTTAAATTACTCGATTGTACTGGAACAATAATAACAAATGAAATATTTCAAATTGAAAATAATTTAAGTTGGTAAAAGGTGTTAAGAATCACGCGAAGTTTCGCTATTTTTTTATTTGTGTTTTATCTTGAAAAACAAAAAAACAATATTTTGGCCTACTTTTCTATATTTTTTCAGGAGGGTGGATTATAAAAAAAAAAAACAAAACAAAATTTATTTTTTATCTACTTGTCTTTGTTTTTATCGAAACACGCCATTTACAACCTATTTTAAGTGTTATAACATAGTATTGATGGTATTGATTTGGTTGTAGAATTGATTTGGTGTTTTTATTCTATTGGTTTTTTTCTTGTTTACTGTGGTGAAAAATTCTTGGGGGATTTATTATATCGACTACATTATTATGTATACATCTTAGTTCGCAGTTCTTTTCCAAATTTTTGTAAATGGTTTATGTCAAGTTATTCATGTCTTTTATTTTTATGGTTTGTTTTTAATGTTTTGATAAATAACTCTTATTGTGAGCTCGGTTTTTGTTTTTTATTATTTTTTTTAAATATCTTTTTTATTGTCACTTTTCTATATATAATATGATATTTATATAGGGTGTTTCAGTTATTTTTCATAATCAAGTTTTTTTTTAGTGATATAATTAAAATTTCGAATAATAGATTTATTTTTATTTTGCAAATGTGGGTATTTCGGAAGCAATTTACTTCCTTTATTAGTGTTTGGAATAATGGAGATGTCTACATTATTTTTTACATTTATTATTTTATCCTAGTAAAATTTGTACATAACCATTAATCCTAAAATTATACTACCTGGAATGGCCTGCATCCTACCTGGAAAACTGTCCTAAATTTTAACTCTAGATTTATGTGCAGTTGAAATAATAAAATAAAATTAAATTAAATTACTATCTGTGGACTATTTCATAGATATTGGCAAGTAACAATTTTGTAAATTACAATAAAATAAAATTCACACAATTGTAAATTGTCACTTCTTGTTTCATAAACAAATGTAAAATCTACAAAATTTGTCAAGGTTTGTCCATACTACTATGTCAACTTTGTTATGAAACCAAATCAAAATTGTGTTTTTCAAAATTGTTACAATTTGTCGGACAATTTGTGACACACAATTTCAAATATGCAAAAAAACAATATATGTTTTGTATTATATAATATTAATTTTTCCACATATGACATAGTACGACATAAATATTTCCAATGTTTATTATAGTCCATGACTTTTAGTAGTTGTAGGCTTTTTCTACAATTTCTTGCCATTTAAAATTTTGCTAAATTTGGAATAAAATATTGCTATAGTTCTTATTTTAATAATAAATAAGTACCTACTACCTATGACTATGTTTTTAACGTTGCATTTTATATTTATATAGATAATAATGTTGTTTTTAATAAAAAAATTTAAATAAATACAAAATGGAAATGAGACTTGTATAAATTATAATTTAACAAATTAATATGAACATTTATGTGATTTATAATTTATAACATTGTTAGTTTTTTGAATGAAATCAAGGCTTTTCCAAAGTTATAGCACCAATATATGATGATATGTAGTTGCATGATGATTTGTATGGTAATATACTGATATGTATGATGATAATTAGTTGTATAGTATAGTTATATGATGATGATAGCAGAACAATTCATCATCATATTCATGTATACTATTTTATTTTATTATATTTCAGTTTTAAATAACCAAGTTTGTATTATTTTGTGTAAATAAAATAAAATAGTGAACTAAATAAATAAATAATAAAAAAATAGATATATAAATATTACCAATGTGGGTATTAAAACCAATAAATCTCATTTAATGTATATGAGAATATTCAAATTAAATGAATTTGTAGTGAAGTAAGTGAAATAAAATAGTGATAAAGAGAATATACTTAAAACGGAAAATATGATGTGGTAGCACGAAAAAGCGATGATGGAAATGTTCAAAAGGCATACAAAATGACAGAGTTTTTTAAATTCTAGTATTTTAGCCTCCAGTATCAGTATTTTTCTAGTACATTTAGTAAAAACCGGTACGATCAGTATTCACCAGTACGACCAGTAAATCACCAGTAAATACCAAAATATTAATGTCAAATTCAATAAATTTTTTATAGATATCTCGGGATCTAAGCACCAGATCAGTTTGAAATAAAAAATGTTTTTGTTACTGGTACTGGAATTTGAACAACTCTGAAAATGAAAAGCAAAAACTTACAGATGAGGATTTTTCAAATAATTAGTCGTATTACTGAAACCAATCTGTGATAGACTTAACTCCAGTAGATTGCTTTTCCAGACTAAATTCGTTTTATCTATCGTAAACACCTTGTATATATAGTATCTAATCTTTTGAATATGTTAATACCTAGAAAATTCCTAAATATGATTAATATATATTTCAAATGGCATGTTCTTATAGTTTAAGTGATTGGTTATTATTAGAATGTTATTTTTAAGTTAAAAGTTAAATATTATTTGCCTTGATCATGGTGAGAAAATTCCAAATTTAGATAAAACATTTTTATTTTAACCATATAATTATGATTTTATTAAGTACATACATATATGCATATATTGATAATGATAAGACATGTAAAAACTGATGATTTGTTGTTCAAGGATATTAAAATGGGAAAATTGTGTCAATATTTTAAATACATATGTATATGAAGATACAAGGTGACGAATTTGAATTCATGATTTGTAATAGAAATATATAAGTAACATAAAGTTTAATAATATTATAGTTTATTGTCATGGTAAGTATTTCTTTTTGTTTTATAAATTTGATAAAAATTTGTCTCTATACGAAAAATATAGATAGAAATACTTTTTCTCTCATGGTGTTATATTTTTAAATTTAGAAATTTGAGTTTTGTTTTAAAAAGTTTATTATATATATATAATAGACACTAATTTTATGACATTTTGACATGTTATCTAAATTAAAATATTATTTTGAATATGAAGGGTATGTAGTATGTAAAGAAGATTGCAATGTGAAAATTGATAGAACTTTATTTTATTCAATTCAGTTTTTGCGAATAAATTCATTTAGAAGGTTACCCTTTAAAGAATTGTTATTTTTGAGTTACAAATAATGAAAGAAGGAAGTATAATAATGTTGCCTTTGAAATATCAATGTTTGCTATACAAGAAAATTATTACTAAAAATATTTGATTATTATGAAGTGATGCTTAAAAAGTGTTCAGCAAAAGTTGCTATATGAGTACGGCTTATAAATAATTTGTTATTTTTTTTTTTGAATCTTATCATTTTTTCTTTCGATCTCATTAAGTTCTTTAAAGTTGTACTACACTATTGCAAAAAAAAGTCGGGTTTTCAAGTACACTTTGTTTGTATTTTAAATCCGTTTACTTGCATAATGATTTCCAATTTTTTTTGCTCACATTAACCGTAAAACCGTTTTTCAGAGGGAGGGTAAGATATAAATAATTCAATACTTTTATAGATAGTAATTAGAATTAGCTATACAATATTTTTTTATTAAAATAAGTCAAAAGTTGGGTCATCTTTTTTTTGTAATAAATTAGTAGTTTAATTAGTTTCTTTTTTTTAGTAATTTTGCTATTATATTTCACAAGAGCTTAATATTAAATGGAGGAAAAATGGCTAATAACAAAGGGCTCATGCCTGCCAACTAAGAACAAACTGGTTTTATACAACCAAATTCAGAAATCAATTTGATCTGTATAATTTGGAGATGCACAAAAAAAAAAACTAATATAGGAAATGTCCAGAGATTTGGAAATATGGTATAACGAGGAATTATTAATCCTTCTATGTATTTTATAGATTTTAATTTAATAGACTGTTATTTTATTTAAGAGGGACTATTCATAGATCTGAGTGACGGGTCATATTTGTAGTGTGGTTAAAAAAATTAGCGATTCTAAGTTTTTGTACTGTTGGAAGATCAGTTGTAAATTGTAGATACAGTATTCGATCTATCAATTCAGAACTATGTTTAATACGATATTAAGGTTATAAGGTTTGGATTGAAATTAATTTATCAATCTGTTGGTTGCAGCAATTTTGGATTTAGAATTAAATGATAATTTTATAACAAAGTAAATAGTAGAATATATACAATGTGCATTAATTAATTCTAAAGATTCTGCTTCTTTTGGCATAATTTTTTATTATTCCATTTTTGTTATTATATTAAAAATAATTTTATTTAAAAAAAAAAATTAGTAACATTTGAATATACATATTTTTTTATAGAAAATACATTTCAATTCAATTTAAGAACACTTCATTAATTAGGACATTGTCAACAATATTGTATTGAGAAATGAAAAATAATTCTAAAGCAAAATAATGAATTATCTTCTTTCTATATATATATGTATATATAAATCTTTTTAAAGACATAGAACAATTTCCTTTGGTTTTCAATTTGAAACCTTTTTTTTTTCTTTTTTTTCTTATAAGTTTACAAATCTCTTTTGAAAAAAATCTGTTCCGATTTGAATTACAACGGAAGCAATTAGGAGCATTTTACCTTTATCAAAGTTCTTATACTTAATTTCATACTTTCAATTTCAACAAACAAAGAAGAAGGATAAGAAAATAATGTCCACATACAACAAACACAATGGGGAATTTAATAATCAAAGGAACCCTTTGAGAGAAAATAAATGGTCTGATGCCCTTTTTTTGTTTTTTTTTTTCAATTTCAGTTTAAATAATTGCTACACTATAAAAAGAATGAAAAGAAAACAAAAAAAAAGATAGGTAGGTAAGTTATAGGTATAGTTACATGTATATAAATTTATATAAATATATATATGGAATTTGTATTTTCATTCATCACAACAAGTCTCATTCTTTACGAAATTCTTAAATCATACTTTATTCAATTTATGTGCATATACATATATATACATATATATAATCAAATGTAATATGTCCATCTATTCATTCAAATTCATCCTAATGAAATCGATCTCAATCTCAATACATTTTATTTTATTTGTTTCTCAGTTCTTGTATTTAGGCCAATCAAATTAAACGAAGAAGCAAAAAAAAAAAAACACAAAAAAAAAAAACGAAAAAAAAGGAAATCTTAAAGGTTGCACATAACACTTTGTGTCATCATCATCATCATTATCAAAAATTTTGATGAAGCGCCACTATTGAAAAGTAATAACAAAACAAACAAACAACAACAAAAAAAGAAAAACAAAAAAAAAGTAAATTTTATTTTTTTGTTTAAGAAAAGCAAGAAAATTTTGTATAGAAAAACCCCCAATACTGCTGGAAAGAAAGAAAAATGACCTGCTAAAAAAAAATTCCAATTGGTTGAACCTTTTTTTTTCTCTTTAGGTTTTTTGTTTTGTTATTAGTAATGTATTTAATATATATATATATATATATATATATATATATATATATATATATATATATATATTCATATATAAATCAAAAAGGTTTTGTTATTATCTCAAGGGAGAAATATGAGAAAGCTAATGGGAATCTTTTATCGAATGAATCTTTCTTGTACAACTTAATTATTTTATTTTCGATTAAAGGATATTCTCTTATCATCGTTAACCTAGTTTACAGTTCAATCGTAAATATAAAAAACTATACGAATAACTATAATGTCGTAATTGATAATTAATTTTTTATATTTTTTTTATATTTCGTAGTTGCAAATGTCAGTAGGATTTATTTATTAAGTATATACGTTTTTAAATTGAACGTCGATAGTCAGAGCAGAGACGAGTTACAGCTAACAAACTTAATTTATTGTAATTTGCATTGTAATGTAAATATAAGTAAATAAATAAAATGTAAATATAAATAAATAAAATTTAGTTGATCTATTTTTAGGTTCCCATTTTTAGGGTCCCATGATTTAACTAACTTATATTATTAGATTGTATTCTGATGATGGCGTATTATCCGAAATCGATCAAGATATTGATTGCAATCAATGATACACATCTATAGTTCTTAATCTTTCTTATTAAAAATGTTTCACCTAGAACCTACAGCATCTAATATGAAAACGCCAATAATATAAATAAAATTTTCTATATAGGTGAACTAAAGCAAAATGCAGTGGTAGGAATCAAATGTGAAGCTTTTGTGAAATATTGCCACAAAAAATTACCGCTTAAGAAATAAAAAAAATAATAATTTTCGTGCCTATATTTTCATTTTTAAACCAATACATATATATAAATAATATATTTAATATAAGAAACAAATACCAAAACGTCAGAAAATCAATAAAATATGAAGCTTTTTAAAAAATTAAAAGTATTTTTTAAAGTCATCAAAACAATTAAAATTACCCAAAAAAATAAAGTATCTATACCTATTAAAATTTTTTTAATTTCTCTGCTTTGTATCTTTGAATTAGTCAGCTTGAAATGTTTCTAATTGACCAATGCAGACAAATTTTCAAGCTAAAAAAAATTAAAGTAAGTTTTTTGAAAGTAAAATATTGAAAATTAGAAAAAAATATACGTATTGTTGGTATGGTGGTAAATCTTTCTTCGCCGTCTTTAAAAATCACTAAAATTACTTCTTTTAGGAAAAACACTAGAAGCAAGATATTATAGATAACATATCAAGGGCAATATGTTGACTATTTCTCCAATTGGTGCTGAAATTAAAAAATTATACCATCATCATAATTTTCATATGGTCTCTTCGTTTTATGCAAAATAAAATTTTAAACCAGAATTTACAGTTGTACATCGGTGACTCAACGGAGCAACGAGGAGAGGAGATTAGAGGAAAAAAAAAATATCCTATGTAACAAAAATGTTATGCTTAAACTGGACGATATGGCAAGAAAAATTAATTATTTTGCGAAAATAGAAAAATTTGTTTTGAGTTAAATGACCTGGAAAGAAATATTTTTTTAATGCTGGACGGGTGAATGTTAATAGCTAGGTAGGGTAGGTAAAATATGTTATTTAAATATTTATTTTTCTTGCTTTATTAATTGCTTCCACAAAGCTTCGCCATGGCACTTTATCAATTAAATTGAATTGTTTTATTTCAGCTAATTTTGTGACGTAATATTCAGTTATTCGTGTTTTTTTTTTTTGTATAACCAAAGCTAATTCGACATTAGTAGTTTTACCTATTGCTTGGTTGGGATAGAATAGGATAAGATTGATAGACTTGGATAATGATAAGATTGAAAAACAAGTATTAGTTAATTTAAAATTTCTGTTACTTAATTAAATTAAGTAATTTCTAAAAAAAAATTTTTTATTTTTTTTTTTTTATTATTCAGATTTTACAAACCAAAAACAAAAAAAATTACAAAAATTAATTCAAAATTAACTTGAAACTATTTTCATATACTTTTTCTTATTTCTTTCTCTAGATAAAAAAAAATCATCAAAAGAGCATATCGTTCCATTTCTGGAATGAAGGATTGTTCCGATTTTTATGAACTAACCTTTCTAACTAATCATAATTACAATTTTGACTCATCACTTCAGATATCTTTAATCAAACAAAATTCCAATTAGTAATTATTGAGACGTAAAAGGTTTTATCCTACCGCAGTTCGAACAGTTAAACAACTTAAACAACTGTTTGTTAGAGAGCTTAAACATCTGTTCGAACAGTTGTTAAAGTTGTGTAACAAAATTTTGATTGACAGCTAAGCATAAAACTTTTAATATGTTGATAAAAATAACTTTTGTGGTGTAAATCTATTTATTTATATTTCGTCTTTTACGATATTGATCCTGTCATTTCTATGAATATGACGACAATTAATATGAACTTAAATGAGGATTAAAGGACATTATAATCACACTTCATGAACCTAATTTTTTGAATGGTCAAAACTTCTAATAAAAAAAAAATGGAAAAGAAAATTAAGGAAACATCAAATATCATTATAGCATTAATTCATAACGGTAAAATTATTCTCGACCTGTACATTCTGAACTTCACCTCATCATTCTCCACCTACTATACATATCATAAATATCTTCAATTCATCAAATGTACTTCTTTAATCATCATACACCCATAAAATGATACAACCCATATTCTCAATTATATATGTATATATACATAGGTAGTTAAAAAAGAAGAAAAGGACATCAAATTATTATTATTATATATTATAAAAGGATATTATTTCATTTAGTCTGACTTTTGGGTAAGAAACTTTGGCCTTTTTTCTACACTGCTTGCTGTAATATTGTTTTTGTTGTTTTTTTGTTTTTTTTTTTTTGCTGTACACAAATCTTCTTCTAAACTACATAATTGCCCCGCATAAATGTGTCATGTATTGTATGATGATTTCTTTAAGGGCTACCATGTGATTATATATAAAAAAAGGACGAATGATTTTTGCTCTCTTTATTTTTTGTTATTTTGGATTTTACTAAATTGAAAAAAAAGTAAAAAAAGAAAAAACAAAATTAAGAAAGACTTTATGGTTGATGATGATCGGAAGACCCAAATGAGTCAAAATGAAAAAAAAAAATAAATAGTATCCAGATCAGTAGCACATAATAACAAAGCAAAAAAAAAACAAAAAGAATAAAAAAAAGGACAAATATGTTGGAAATAATAAAAACGGATGATAAAAAGTTGGACACTAAATACAGCAGTTAAGGGAATCTCAAATATGCATTGAAGTTAGTAGAAAGAAAAAGAGAGAATTTTATATAGGTGTATATATATATACGAGTATATATAAAAACAAAAAATTAATAAAAGAGGTGCGGAAAAAGTCGGTCAGATAATCAAGAAGTAGGACAATAATATAATAAGTAAATAAAACAGAAAGGGATAAATCCTTAAGGATAAGAATTAAATAAATTAAGATTTTATATTATTAATAGATTGGTCTTGACCTTCCTGATTACAATTTATCTTGTATATATGGGACTTTGTATTTGTTTTTTTTTGTTTTTTAGAGTAGGTAATAAAGTCTTTAATGTTTTTAATTATTCTGTTAAAGAACACTTTTTACGAAGGGAAAAAATGATATTTGTAGAAAAGTGTTTTAACTATCATATATATATGTTTTTTCTAACTATTCTGAAAATTTATATACCTATTCTAAGACCGAGAGAATTAGATTGTAAATTAAAGAAAATAAATTTTTTTGTATTTTATTAATTTAATAGAACACTTTGCACCTAAAATTTTCACGTTGATTTGAATTGCATGAAATTTGGCTATATTCTTGAAATTTTTAGGTTATATGTTTTAGGTTACTAGTAGATTGAAAAGTATAATAATAAAATATGTTTTAAAGTAGCTTAGCAGACCTTTTATTTTGTATATGTAATACTTTCAAAGATAATTTCTAACCTGTGATGTGAAAATGTGGTTGGTCACAGAAATTTATAATATCCTCACAGAAATTCATAATATCCTCAGTAGTTTTGACATAGTAGTTATTTTATTTACAATCTGCATACTGGATTAGAAAATGACTACTATCATAGAATTTTCGTAGAAATAACTACTAGCATAAGAAATTATTTTTGTTAATTATTAATTTAAATTTCATTTGATCATCAAAGTTTTAATATGTGGCATATAAAAAAAAATTAATATAATTTTAAAAACTTAACAAATTTATTAATCTATAGGACGATGGAATAGGAATCTAGTTTGCGAAACATGCTATTTAATTTTTTGCGTAGTTGGTATGTCAGCTGTACATATAGGAGTTACAACGTAGGACCAAGCCTTGAGCCACTCCAGATGTAATGGATTCTGGTTCAGAATATACTTCATGACTCAAATTTGTAATTTGAACTTTGTAAAGCATATTTTATGAAAAATTAAATAGATATAATTATATAGATATAAGTATATTATATCATTTAAATCATTTCAAAATACATATCATGTACTTTGGTTTTGGCATACAATTTATTTTGTAGATAATATTTTATAATTAAAATTCAATTCATTTTGTATATAATAGAAAGTAGACCAATGTGTCATGCTTTGTCGTAAAAAAAAAATGCAAATCTGCAGTGCCGTACACTGTTTTCATTTTTAATCATATTATTAAGCTCGCTGCTACTTCAAATTACATATTCTTCTTTCTCTTATATTTTTTGGGCCAAGAATTTTCTAATCTGATATTTAATATTTCATTTGAATATATCTTCAACTACATTCATAGATCATCCCTCGCACTCATATGTTTTTATGGATCGTATGAAAGTTTTATATATCATCATCTTAGTTGTGATATTAATAAAATAAGGAGAAAGAGGCTAACTAAATGACGCAAGCTGGATACAACGATCATAAAACATATAACCACATAGTCCAATTATAACTAGATTCCAGAATTTTGAAGTATTCCTATATTTCTAAGAACTGTTTATATTATATTACAATTTATTCTGTTAAATACCTGTTTGAAGTCTATTAAAAATATTTGAAAAATTAATAAAATTATCCTTAAGAAACCAAATAAACTATTTAATAATTTATTATAATATTAAAATCAAATTATTCATAATAACATAATTAATCATAATTATTTATTAAATATCTGTACAATAAACGTATTTAATCTTTTTTTAATCCACTTGAAACTGTCGCTATACAAGTAGAGTGTTTTATATAAAACCACCATCAAACAAATAAAAGAATATTTGAATTTCATTTACTCAGGTATACTTATATACATCTAAAGTATATAATTTAAATAAATTTAATTTTAATTTTCCCATATTGTGTTCCCGATTATTCTAAACGAACAATACTTTTTGTAGCTAAAGCTATTTAATTATATTTTATTTGTCTTTTTTCCTTCCATACTTCATTCAGTCAGTTTTCTCCGGTTTAATAATATTGTTATGGTATCTGTTTGGCATAATGATGAACATGCTACTACCACTGTGATGACAGTAAAAACAATATTTGTTTTTTATTTTTATATAAAAAACAAGAATAGTAAAATCATTGGTCTTACAAAAATTTATTATTTGAATCTGATAGATATTTATTTATACAATCTATATAGAAATGTTATATTATTATAAATACAATGAATAAAGGGGAACAGAAAAAATATTGTCGTAAGCGGATTATATATTTCAACACTTCCCTTTCGTTAAACAAAAGAATAAAAAAAAAAAAAAAAAATTAGACAAATTTAAGTAAAAAATAACTTTTGCTTAAATTTGGTTTTCTTCACTTGCTTCAGCAATCAAAAAGTCAGGAAAATCTATAGAACAAAAACTCAACAATCATCGTTATCGTTTATATACGATGATTTTATCATTCAAATCAAATCTGACATATTATGCTGGCGTACAAAAAAAAAAACAAAAAAAAAGTTAACAAATGATGGAAAATAAAGAAAAATTATGATGAAAACCGCGAGATTTTAAAACTCTAATTCAATGTAGAAGAAGTAGAGTATACAGAAAGCATTAATTTGTTGACGAAACAATTTGTCAATATTAAAATACCAGAGAATACTTTTTTTTCTGTTGTTTATTTATTTATAACTGAGTTTTACTTTACTATATAGGAAAATAATTGTTAATCAACAGTAGTAGTAAACAAATAAAATCTCCCTATTTTCAAAACCACCGTCGCCGCGTATACATTGGGAAATTTATCAAAATCAAAAAAAAAAATTTGAATAAATAAAAACAAAAAAAAAAATAATCTGAACTGTTGTTAAAAAATACACATAAGAAGGGGACTATATCACCTCAACTCAATATACATGTTAGTTGAGTAAGCATTCTCTGCAGTCATCTCTGTTATCATCGCATAATAATCAAAAAAAAAATATTCACTAGATATTTTTGGAGTTTTTAAATTTTTTTTTTCAAAATTTTATTAATCGTTTTTTATCATAGGTATTATATTTATTTTGTGTAACTCTACCCTGCCAATTATATAACATGTAAATTCGCGTAATATATTGAAAAATTTCCCTCGCGGTTTTTCCAAATGCCTTTTAGTAGTAATATTTTTTTTTAGTTCAAAGTAAATAAAAGATTTAAAAAATAAAAATTATACCACTGATAAACTGATTTGATGATGATGGTGATGATGATGAGTGTATCTTAAAAATAAATAATCGACCTACAGAGTATTTGAGCAGTATTTAAACATTGTCAGATAACAAAACAAAAAAATAAAAATAAAATAAGTGCTTCCTTCCATGTACAATAATGAAACATGAGCAGTTAAAGGCACCACAGACAACAACATTATATAGTACTGAGTACATACTAGACTGATGATAATAATGATATGAGCTTTGCTAATTTTAAAAATCAAAAATCATTTATCAAAACGAATTCACTTGGTCTCACTCTGTAACTAGAAATTGATAGTCTATAAAATGTGCTTAAGGTTATTGTTGATGAATAATTCTGTTTTTTTTTTTAATTATTTTTGTTTTTCTGTTTTCTATTTGAGCTGTCATTTGTCTCATTCGTTTTCTAATGAATAAGCATGTGTTTATGTTTATAGATGGGTGGACGTTGGTCATTTAGAGAGAAGCAAAAAAAAAAAAAAAAATTGGAAAATATTCTGAAGTATGATGGAAGTGATTTAACATCGTTACTTTTTTTTGATAAAGTTGTTATTTTGAAATTATTGTGTGTACAAATAAGAGGTGGTCATCATCATACTGTAATATTAAACTTTTTATATAGCTATGTTGTAATTGAAGAATAAATGATGAAGTTAATTTTTTATCACACATTGTTGTGGCGTTGTTGATGAAGTTTTTGTTTTCTTTTTTTTTTAACGAAAAATGAAAATTTTAAATTAATGAAAAATTTATTCTAGATTTATGAGCTGAAAGTTAGGAAATGATATGTAAATTGAAAATATATCTGTCTATACAAGTTTTTTTTGTTGTTTTATGTTTCTTAATAATAATAAATTTCAAATTGATTTTTGTAATGAATTTTTAATTTTTGATTTGTGTTTGCTTTTTATTTTTATTAAAATAGAAATAATTGTAATTTTTGAAGTCCTTTTTACTGAATATCAAATAATTGGATAAATTGATATATAATCAAGGTGACCCGTAGTTAGAAACAAATTGTTTCATGTAATAAAATGAATCAGGCTTTAGGAAGAATCATAGCTACACATCGTTATTGAATCTAGTTTTGACGAACTGGAAAATTATAATTAATAATAAAAAAAGAAAGTAGTCGTAGCTATAATAGTGAAAATAGTCGAATATTTTCCTTTTAATTTTATTGATATGCTTATTATACAGATACGCGTATTTCGTCTACTACTTGCAGACTTCTTCAGCGTTTTCTACTCGACTTGTTTCTTCGCAGATCATTTGAAACAATCGATCCCGATATATTGCTAAATAAATTATATAGGTATGGTATTAGTGGCTGCAAATTAGAGTGGTTAGAATAGATGTAAAGTTTTATTTTTTTGATGTTGAATTTATGTTTGTTACCTATAATGAGTGTTATATTTTTTTTCTTACTTCTCTTGGGAGTATAGGGCTTCAACTTGAAATTTTCATCTTACTCGATTGCTAGCTGCTATTTTCACTTGTTCTTACGTTATGTTTGTTTTTCCTAGTTCTTATTTTATGATTCTATGCCAGGTGTCCAGGTGTTCGGTGTCAGGACGACCATGTCTTATTCGGGACTATTTTTTCTGATGTTTCTTTGTTCATTTGTCAAGTGGAGTTATTCATACTTTCATACTTTGAAAGATGTATTTGCCAATGTTGTTTAAATGTGTTTTAACTAATTACTATTACATTTCACTATACTTTGGCTTGTTCTAATTTATTTTTAGACAAACTTCGGGATTTCCTTCTAACTCCATAAATCTCTTATATTTTTCGGAGATTTTTAGTTAAAATGGTAATAACGTCTGCATAAGTTTGTATAAATACTATTAAAAACTCTAACTTCTCTTCAATTGTTGAATAAACCTTTCGCCTTTTCCTATTACATATTACTAAATGTTTTATTTCATAGTTTGACCTTTCAAACCAAATAATATTCTTTGATTTTTAAACTTTAAAAATTTCTATTGGTGATTATAGTACTTGTTAAACTTAAATTTGAATAAATGAATTTTGAATATCAGTGTTATGTAAAAAACTAATTTGGTGGAATTAGTATGAAAATTATTTAATTTATTTGAACTGATAAATCCAAAAACACAATTAAAGTAATTCGCATCTGAAAATAAAAAATAATTAATTATTTTTTAAAAATAATTTAAACTTTACTCGACTTTTTCACAATAATACTGAACAGAAATCGATAAACACCTCTTTATTCATATGCTCTAGAATTTTTCAATAAACGACTCCCACGTCCCACTTCCATCCACTTTTCTTTAATTTCACTAATTTCTTCAATTACTCCCACTAACTTTCTCAATTACCCTTTCTCTATATGCATGCCATTTGTCAGGCACAGCCACTCAATCACTAATTTTCAACAATCACTCACTATTGGCAGCAATGATTATTTAATTAATTAATGACGATTGCTGCCAATAATTAATTAATTTTACGTAATTTCCGGTGACATCTATTGGTCAAATCTTGAAAAATTCATAATGCAAATATGATAGAAATATTGAATAAAATGTCATCTCACGTATTCCTTTTTATACATAGAGTTCGAGACTAATTAAACCCTAATTTAATTCAAAATCGCTACATACCAAATTGACAATATTTTTGACAATTGAAATTGGCAATAAAGAATAAACAATATAAAATTTTAAATTATCAATTAAAACTATATAAATTAATGTAAAAAACAAAATATATAATTTAATTTTATTTTTTACTTTTATATTTTCAATTAGAGTTGAGCTGTCATCAATTAAAAACATTTCAAGCTCGAAAATTCCTAGACACAAACCATGAAATTTCAAATTAGTCAACTCTAATTCAATGACTTATTTATATATGAAAATATGTCAAAATTAGAATTAATTCAACTAACTAGGGTTGGTATACACACTCTATTTTGAGTTTTGACGATCTGACCAATATATGCAACCAAAAGTATAAAAATGAAAGAAGTCCTTTTTCGCAGCTGATTGGTTGTTTATTTTCCAATGAAATAGCACAGGTGGAGGGTTGAGTAATTATATTTTTATTATTTTATTGGTTGTTTTATTTTACTAACTATTTTAACAATGAAGAATATCCATTGCTTTGGTTTTTATTCCGGAGTGAGTCATTTTTAGTTTTATAAATTTCGAGGCTGAGCCTAGTTTTCTAGAATCTCTTATGTTATTTATCATTACTATGTCTTCTTTGGAAGATTCTCTTGAATGATGTGTTCTACTTTAGATCTGAATTCGGTTCAAGTTTCTCAATATCAAATGAAACCTTTTATCGAGATATATTGTGTTAAAAAAACCTCAGACAGAGTTACGGGATTCGAGACACTGAATTTAAATGGTTACAAGTTACAATCCTATTTACAGAATTGTAGACAATGTACTAAATAAATCATTGTACATCTGATCTGATCAATGTTTCGCTTGGTGTTCCTCAAGGATCCTAGTCTCCATTAAATTAACATAAAAACTATTTTTTTTTTATTATAACATGATCTTAAATGTCTACAAAAGTTCACTAAAGAATACAGTTTGAGACATTGACTCCATGATCATTTGATCTCCGTTGTTGACTATGTCTTATCGATCGGTTTGACAGATATTTGGGTTTTCAAAAACGGGGACATCGTAAAATCGTAAATGTCTTAAAAAAAAAACTTCAACCTTATATAATGTAAAAAAAGTAAGTTATCAATGTTATCCTTTAATCAATTCATATGAGATGAAGCAAAATGAATCGAGTGCTCCTTGGTTCATTTATTAATTGAAAAAAATAATAAATAGAAATAGTAGTAAATAGATAGTGAATTTCTAAAATGGTTTCACTCTTACAAAATATCATTAGTCGTTCGAACTTATGACAGAGATCAAATACAAAATACATATACTTATTTTTCAGTAAAATATAAAAAAACTATTATCAAACTGTAATACGGTCAACATATTTATAGGTAAAGAACCCATTAAATGAAAAAAATATTTATTTATATATTGTATAAGTTAATAAATATATAAATAAATACACCATAAAATTCACAAATTTTATGAAATCTAATTTTTATGAAATTTTTGAGAAATCTTACTAAAATAATTAAAGAGCATCTAATTTTTAACTAATTAATTACATAAAAAAAAATTTAATGTCGGCGTCATTTCTTGTTTTATTTTCAAAATTTAACCAGAGTTAAAAAAAAATTCTTATTCTTATGCTGTTTTATACAACTATTAATTTTTTATTTGTTGCTAAAAAAATTAAATGCATCAAGATAACGCTAATTAAAAGATGACAAATTTAATATATGTTAGTATATAAATGTATATAATATAATACTAATATAGTTTACAAAAAAAAAATAAAATGGTTTTGTTTTTGAATTTTATAATTTCATAAATTCAAGGTTAATTTTAGCACAGTTTCTTGATCCAAAACAATAAGCTTAGAATGTATAAAAATAAAAAAAAAAAACAGCCATGTTTGAATTTTGCAAATTAATTCGAACTGGAAAGTAAAATAATAAAAAAACAAAATATATTTTAAATTGCCATAATCATCATAAAATGCTAATACAAACGCGACAATGTGATAAAACAATTTAACACACAAGAATCATAATTTAGGAGGAGAATATAATCGAAATAAAAATAAAAAACAGAAAAAAAAAACAAAAAATATATTTTATAAAATGACGACATCATAATGGTTAATTAAAAAAACAAATTATTTATTCTATAATGTATTATCAAAATTGCAAATAATTTCTACAATGTTTTGATTTTCCAATTTAATTTGTATGATCATTTTTATGATTTTAAATAATTCTATCAGATTTCTATGTCACTATGACAGATTAAATATGACCGGGCGTTTTTGATATGGTATTAAATATTACCATAAATACGATTAAATACCGGAAATAAAATTCTCTGACAATAGATATTATTAGCCATGTAGAATAAATCTTTTTGCTATGGGATACTAAATTATGTTGGAAATTAAATGAATAAAGATTATATATACAATAAAAAAATTCAAATATTAATTACTGAATTGGAAATTATAACATAATCATATTTAAAAATGTTAATTGTCAATCTATACTTATTTTATATTTTAAAATTATTTTATATGTATTTTTATTAATATTTAATGTAATTTAAGTTTATTTTTATTACATATAAATATACAGGTAAAAATTTTGGTTTTGGTCTCTCCTTTAAAGACATAAACTAGTATCTACTATCAAAAGTTATATACAAAATTATGTACTTATTTTTGTATACTATTAATGTATTATTATGTAGATCGAATATATGGTAGATCGCATACTCGCAATCGCAACACATAATATAGCAATAATAGAGTTGATCAAGAACATAGACCTGCAACTCTAAGATAATTAACGAATAGTACAATAGATTTGAAAAGATCGCGTTAACAGAAAACTTTCCAAAATATACCAGGTTTTCCAGAGAGGATTGGTGATATTTTCAACTTCCGAGAATGACCGGGAAAGTGTTTTTTAAGCCCGAAAATTACAGAAATTGGCCGAAATCGAGATTTTCAAATGTGAAGGGGTACTTTTTAATGCAAATTCGAGTTCTACGATAAAAAAAAAGAAATTTATGTAAAATATTTTTTTTATGTTTTCTTAGTACTTTTCTTTAAAATTAATAAGAATAAAACAAAAATGCTCCAAATTTTTCTTTGGTGAACTAAAATTAATAATAACCATTTTTATGAATAAATTTGTTTTTCATATTATAATATTTTTTTTATCTCAGCTTTGGGTATCTACATAGTTTAAATTAAAAAAAAAAAAACAAAAAAAAAATTTTCGTTACGAAAGTTTCTTATTTTTGACGTAGAATCCGAATTTGTTAAAAAAAGGAACCTTTTTCCATTTGAAAATCTCGATTTCACCCAATTTCGACGAATTTTGAGCTGAAAAAACGCTTTTCCTGACCTTCCCGGAAGTTGAAAATATCACCAATCGATAGAGCACCCTTGATTTAATTAATAAATTTTTTTTTAAATTTTAAAACAACGGTCTCTTTCCCTCATAAAAAGCTGCGTGTAATGAATAATGAAAGAAAAATTCAAGTAAACATCCATGTCTCAATCAGGATTCTATTTCCCGGACCTTTTGATAAAGAGTCAGATGACATGACCAATAAATCGCTTAAGTTTGTATTGCTTTAGTTTGCCTGGAATAATTTTACGATTAATAATTTTGTCACTATTATTAGAATTTTTCAGATTTAGTTCAGTAAATAAACGTTCTATAACTGCTTAGGCTTAGAGTCCCAAAACAACATCTTTTAATTACTTTTGATAAGCTGATTTCCCTGTACAAACTGAATCATTTTCGAGGAGAAATTAAATTATATTCAGAAGAGATTGACTCTATATTGAGTTAATTTAGTTACAGTAAGAAAAAATCAATTAATAATTTTGTTGCCTAAATTATCAAATTTGTTGGGAAACAATGTCTGTTTTTATATTAAATATATTTAGTAATTAAGTTTTTTAATGAAAACGAATAAAATATGAAAATACCTCCTCTTGTTATGTAATCGTGTCAATTAAAATTAATTAAATTTTTTTTCAATTTCATATAATTTTTTTTTTGCACCTTCAATTCAAAAAAAATTAACAATTTAATTAGATTTATTATGAAAATTACCGATATAATTAAATTACAAACTTTTCTAACCTCCCATAATTTTCTCCCTTAAATACGTAATCGTTATTTTACAGTTAATATTTTCAACTTTACATACATACATTTAACTACGAGTTGTTCTTTTATTTTTTGTTTAAAATTTGTTTTAAACAAAAGAAAAAATAACAGGCATCTGACATGCAATCAAAGTTATCCATAAATATTTTGGCAGTTTCAACTTGTTCTTGATTAAGGAAGTCAAGGAGAATTAAATTTAAAATTTTTATTTTTTTTGTAGAATTTAAAAAATTTTTTTTTAAAATGCTTCCATTCCATTTTTTTTTTATTTTTTTTTTGAATTTTTATTAAATTAGCTTGACTAAAGCAATTGGTATAATCATGACATTTCATGAGTGAAAACTCATTCCATATAACACCATGACAAAATAAATGCAATTTTCTTTTCATTTTTTATTTTTCTGTTTTTATTCTATTTTTCGTTTTATTTTTCTGTTTTTATTTTATTTTTATTTTTCTGTTTAGCTTTCAACCTGTCAGACAAAATTACATATGAATACTCGTATGTATTGAGTTAAAGAGTTGGAGGAAAATAAAATGTAAAGCACAAATTGTTAGTACATCTAACTTACTGTTTTTTTTTTTTTTATAAAGTATGTAGACATCAACAATTTTTCGTGAATTAAAAATACAATAAGTTAATAAACAGTAGCATAATAAAAAAATAAAAGAAATATTAGGAAAATTCAAAGGAAGAAAATACGGAATTTGGTGGGAAATTAAAGTTCACGTATCATTCATTAAATTTTTGTAGAATTTAACGTTTAAAATTCAAAGTTCACCTACATAAATAATAATTGGAAAAATGGGCAGAAAAGATACAAAAAATACAGGCTGATTTCTAAATAAATTTGATTTAAACATATACGAAACTGTGACAAGAGATATTACATAATTGAGTAGAAATAATAACATTTCAAAATTCGATACAAATTTATTCTGATAGATATATCCTAAATTTTGCAGTGTTTTAATTAACTAATATTTCTAAATTTGGCGCAGTATGTAGAATGTTTGTCTTTCCGAAAGGTCTCTTCCTAGGTTGAATTTCCGATGAAGGCAAAATAAATGCGTTATGGGTTTTTCGACCTTGTCCAGTATAAACAGACATTTCAGCATAATCTGATTCTAAAAAATATAATTGTTATCGCGGTTCAATATGACTTATGACCAAAAATCATATTTAAAAAATTAATGTGGACTTGAATAAACATAATATTTAATAATCTTAGCACTTCTCATTTATTGTAAAACCAAAAATTGTTTCCGATTGTAATAATGCTACAGTGAAAATAGAATAAACAATTATTAAAATGATAGAGTTTACTTTACAACTTAAGTGTTTTTGTAAATCTACTGAAATTTCTTAAAATATACAAAACTCATTTATTCAAAATATATGGATGGGGCTGTATACCAAATTTGTTAGTGGTTAAAACAGCAATGAATGGTACAACAAGTAAAAATACAGAAAAATCTCAGTGTAACCCATTTGAAATAAAACAAGATTGGGTCGTTCCCATTCTTTAATCTAATCTTAGGAAATTATCAGTCGACAGAAATTCGGTATGAATTGTAAAGCTAGGCAAATAGTTAGGTATGCAAAACGCATAAGCTGACCTGTAACAAGAGCCAAAGAGTGGTATTTGAAACGAAACCAAAAAATCGAACTGGTAATAAATGAGGAAAAAAAAGACAATGGTACAAAGCAAGAATGGACTTTATATTAGAATAGTAATCTTTTAATGGGCAAAATCAAATACCTGAAACTGGAAAGTGAGTAGATAGAAGAAATTAACTCTTGAAACTTTCAAACGAATATAGAAATTTTTTCAATCAGGAAAATTTTCAAATCAAGATGTTCTCACAAGCAATCCAAATTCAATCTATATAAAAAACTTAATCGTTCAATTACCAAGCTATACCAATAAAAAATTAGACAATAACTCAGGAAATAGAAGAGAAATTGAATAGGTTCGAAAGTTAGTTTATTAAGGTGAATTGAATTGAATAAAATTGAATCAATTTTTTTTAAAGTTTATAGCAGGGTCCTTTTCTTGAAAATATTGTCTATAAAATAAAGTAGAATCATTAACTGTACCAAATATATAAAGAATCAGAACTATCGAAGTATTTAACATTCAACAATTCAATTTTTACGATGGATGGGGCGGGGCGTTTGGAGTGGATAGCTTAGAACTGATTTTCTTTAAATGCTCTTAATTGAAAAGTTTATAGAAATTGACGACGACTTGGACGATTCAAACTGAGATAGGGCTGCAGCGCCGTGAAAAAAAATAAAGATGAAGATGAATTGTGTATAATTTTATATTTCATAAAACAAAAAATGTTTCTTAAAGTGTTGTTTTGCTTAAGAAATTAAGAATATTATACTACAGATTTAGAAATTTATTACTTTCCAAATATTGTAAAATTAAATTATTTTTAAAAGTCGGATGGATCGAAAAGTCTTTTAAAGAGTGTGCCTGTCTATTGAACTGGTACTATATCTTTATATTATTACAATTTTTACGTCAATTAAATATTATGAGTTTCCCTGTACTATGTATACAACAATTTTCTTGTAATTTATATATAATATTATATATCAAACCGGAAAATACCAACCAACTAATCATATCGTCTTTTTATAAATGAAATGAAAAAGTTCTCAGAAAATTCTTGTGTCGAATTTCAAAATAACATACAAACAAAAAAAAAATTTCCCTTGTAAATTGCTTTAATACACCATGAAAAAACATTCCATCTCATCATATTACATTTCCATATATCTACTTTATATCAAAAAATGGAACAAAAGTGAGAATTGGGAGAAGGGGGAATGATTATATAGCACCCCTTTATCTACTATTTCTATACCAAGTTAAAATATCATAATAATTTGATAAACAGTCATGGTTTTGTTTTTTTTTTCATTCACAACATACCCTGTTAATATAGTAAATGTACGATTTAACGAAAACAGCAACTGTAAGCAGCAGTGATTACCACTTTTTTTTTGTTTTTTGTGTTATGTTGTAAGCTTCTTGTTGCAATATAAAAACATACATGTGTATACATATGTATTAGGATAGGAATAATAAAAAAACAATGTTTTATTTTTTTTTATATAAGTATAAACGAGGCCCAAGGGGGTGTGTAAAAATAAATAGGTTCATATATATACAAATTGTATATATATATATATATATATATATATATATATTGTAGAAATGAAAGTCAGTCAGTCAGTCATTCATATTTTCTTCAGTAATTTGAGTATAACCTTTTTATATTCTATATTTGGTGCGCATAATAACAACAACAATTTACAAGAGCAATAACCGTTTCCAGAAATGTTTTTTATTTCTTTTTTATGTATGTACAACAAAAACAGTTTAAAGTTAATTTTAGGAGCACAAGGAAGAGGTCTGGAATTTGAAGAAATCTTTTTTTTCGCGCTTTTCATACATGTATGAAATTATCAGTATGAAAATCAAGGATATACGGAAATAAATGCTTTCAGAAAATTATAATACACATATCATGTATATATATATATATAAATGTATATAAAATATATTTTTATATTCATTCTTTAAATAATTGGTGAATTGGGGGTTGTTTAGTAAATTGCTTAACACGATTATATTCAGTTGCCCTTAAGATTGCTGCATTTAAACACTAGAGAATTTCAAATTCGAATAATTCTAATGCCGTGGCAATTTATTTATTTATTTTTTTTTATTTAATATTATTTATTTTTAAAATATTTTGAAATTGAAATATGTGTATTAAATAACTATTTCAAAATCTAAATATAGTATTTTAAGAAATGAAAAACAAAAATAATAAATTCTGACATTGTGACAAATTAAAAATAAAAAATTTAAAATATAAAATTTAAAATAATATTTAACCCCTTAAGCGTCAGTTAGCGGCGTGTGGTCTTCAAAAATATTAATATATGTACATCTTTACAAAACAAAAAAGCAAACCAAATAACAAAAATGAAAAAATGTCATTTTCGTGGAAATTGTGTTGCAAATGAACGAATTTATTAAATTTTGTGGTTTAAGCTGTCATGTAAATTTAAGTTCCTTTTTTTGTTAAAAATTGTTGTTGTTTTATTTTTTCTGTTGATTGTTAAATTATTGATAGTATATTATTATTTTTGAATTTTTTCGTTTTTTGTTTGTTGTTTTGTGTTAATTAATTTTTAAACAAAAAAAAAAAAAGAAAAAAGTAAGAAGAAAAATAAAAATTAATAAATCAGCTGAACAATTCATTGAATTTAGCCGGTTACTGGATTACTTCGGATCGTTTCTTTTTAGATGGAAAAATTGTGTGATTTTAAAGGTAAATAAGCAAATTTTTTTAATATGATTTTTTTTGCTTTTAATTTGTTTAATGAGAAGTAGAACAGGAATTATGCGAAAATTGGTTTTCAGTTTTATAATTGTTTTTTATTTTCATTTTCGATTAATGAAAATTTAATAGTTGTAATAATCGATAGTAGAAATTGGATTCGAAATCTTACTTCTTATTAATTTAATTTAACTCTGGTTTTTTTTTAAAATGACGTGGAAAAGGAATTAAAAGTGCTAATTTTTTGAATTTGTATAAAAAAGTACCCCTTCCCATTTGAAAATCTCGATCTCCGCCAATTTCGACGATTTTTTGTTTTAAAAAACCGATTTGCGGTACTTTCTGGAAGTTCAAAATGTCACCAATTAATAGAGCACTCTCGATTTAGTTAATAACTCTTTTTTTAAATTTTAAAATAACGGCTTCTTCCCCTCCTAAAAATCTGATACGCATCGAATCAAAATTTAATCAAAATCTGGCAAAAGTATTGTTTTTCAGAATATCATTTTTACAAAATACCATTTTTTTCGAAATATCGTTTTTCAAAATCTTGCTTTTTTTATTTAAATTTTATAAAAATTGTGGAAAAAGGAGATATGTACACCGTTTTTGTCTCCAACATCAGCTACACATAAAATATAATTAAGGTAAATATCCTGGAATTCAGATCCGTCAGTATAAATTAAATAAATAAATAATATTCTAGAATTAAAACGATATTTTGAAAAAACTATCTTTAAGAAACGAGATTTCGTGACACTCTCCAAATGGCCATATATGGAACTAGTTGAACATGGAATAAATAGAACTCAATAGTATTAAATCTAAAAAAATATAGAAATATGGATAAAAACATTGTTTGTATATAGTTGAGACTTGAAGGGTATTTTTGTACTTAAATTCATTAGGTATTCTAATTACTAGGAGGGATAGCTAAAAAATATATAGAGTGTTTCTGTACAATAGTATAATTTTCCGATATGGTTCGGGTGGGTTTCGAATTCGATTAATTTTAATTATTTGATTACAGTATGAATTAGAGGTACTAATTTGAACTTGAATGAAATAAAATTGAATTTAAAAAAAAAATAATAAAATCAGCTTAGGTTGTTAACATGCTATTAATTGGACAATTAGACAAAAATGTATGAAACTTTTGATGACATTGATTTTTTGAAGTCTTCTGCAAATCTGTGAAGTGTGGTGCCAATCCAATTCTATTCTCTACGTTTAATAATTTTATTAATTTCTTCAATTATTGTTAATGCTCTCAGTTTGTTGTCGGAAATTTTTTCTAGTCTTCTCTACTACAACACTTCTAAGAAACAATGGAGATTCTATTGATGTTCTTATCTATAGATTCCATCTTTGACATTGTATGGGGAATTCCTTTTCGTTAATTTTCTATGGGGTTCAATCTTTCTCACTCACTTAGTCGATTGTTTGATTATTCGACTACAGAAGTCACGAATATATTTTTCTTATGTTTAATAATTTCTGAAATACCATCACAGTACAAACCTAAATGCTTTTTTGTTTTGTAATATTTTTGTGTAGCTTAGGTAGAAATAACTTTTTTTTGTATAATCCAGTACTAACGCTTCGATCTTTAGCACTTACGTAGCGCTTACGGGAATATATTAGGTAATATGTTAATTACGATACTGCAATTTATTATAGAAGCTAAAACTAGTAATATTTTGTACATAAAGAGGAACTAGTAATGACTATTTATTTTTTTTATTAATTTTCCGATACCTGCATTAACTAATTAAATGTGAAAAATTTGTCAATTGAAAAGTAAGTTCCATTTTATTTAAGGTATTACTATATAATAAAAAAAACAGAAAAATATTTTAATTAAACATTCATGCCCCAGGTGACATTAGCATTATACATTATCGGGCGGCAATACTTTTTCATCATAAGTTTGCCTTAAATATTTCAGCTCAGAAATTAAGTTTTATTAAAACATTCATGCCTTAAGTGAAATTTTAATCCGCTCCATTTTGGTTAACAGTTAAATCAAATAATTAGTGTATCATGTAGGTCAACTCATCGGTTGTCATTTACGCCACATGCTTTTATTTTCATTTTACAATAGTATTAAAATGTTTACCGTTATGACTTATGTTTACATATATGACTGTGTAAGATATTAATATTTTCTCCCTGATTACTGGAATTGCTAGTTTTAATTGAGCAGATTCTAGGAACAAATAAGCGGTTGCTATCTCTTGAACTATTAGTTTTAATTGAATTGATTCTACTAGCAAGTAAGCAGTTGGTATCACTAGCATTACTAATTTTAATTGAATTGATTCTTGTAGTAAGTAAGCAATTGGTATCTCTACCATTGCTAGTTTTTATTGAATTGATTCTAGTAGTAGTAAGCGGTTGGTATCTCTAGCATAAATAATTTTAATTGAACTGATTCTAGTAGTGAGAATTCAAAATTTATCTTATTTTGGTAAGTCCAACCAACATTTTTTTAATTTCGTTTTTTTTTTTTTATTTATAATTTTTTATTATAATTAAAAAACCACAAATATTTCCGTTTTGTATTTTTATACATTTTTTACTATATTAAATTTTTGGAATTTTTAATAAGAAAAAAAAGACAAAAATATACAAAAAAAAAAAATTAATTCTGGTGGGTGGCTTTGGCCGGCTATTGTAAATTAATTTTATTTATCTCATTCATTTATATTATATTTTTGCACGGTTATTTAGTTTGAAATTGAATTTTTTTTTTTTTTTTTTTGTTTAATGAAATTTCTCATTAGTGTTGTTAAATGTTGTTGATATGATTTATTTGAATAAATTAATATGATACATTAGGCCATATACATTGTACATAATATTATTTAATTATATAACACATATATGTATAAGTTCGATGATTAAATTGATGAGAACTTTTTTTTTGTATTGTTTTAAGGATTAGTCATTCAGTAGTTGAGTTATACATGAATTTAAATATTAATATCATTAAAATAAAAATTCTTAATGGTGGTAACTATTGAAATAAATTTAGAATTTCCAGGAAAATATTATTTTATAATACAAGTGTATTAATTAAAATGAAAGTTTATTTTAGTAATTTTAAATAGATGAAAACTTTTCAAATGGAACTTGGTCCATTGAAGAATTAAGTAGAAAAAATAATTCATGAATATTCATTAATTCTATACACAAGGTGGTCTAAATGACATTACATAAAGAAAAATTTTGAATTTGAAAATATTATAATTATAAGAAGTTCATACATATATAAAAATATTTTAAGATAAACTTTGAAAATTTATGTTTGCGATTTTTTAAAGATTTTCAATTGAACAAAAATATGACGAGTAAAAAAATATGAATCATTGTTTTTATTCTGTTGTGCAGTTTTCTTTGGAGTTGTGTACTTTTAACAAAAAAAAAATAAACTACATTTTGGAAATTTTTCATACCACAGATGTGTAGTAAGAGTTTCGTAAATAAAAATTTTTGGTATTTTTTGGTAGTGATATATTTTTCATATTTTTTTTTTACAATAATAGCCAAATATTTCGTACTGTTGCCTAGAAAATGTTGAAGGGATAGTTATATACTAAAATGAGAAAAAAGAAGAAGAAAGATTCGGTGAAGAGTTTCGAACTAAATTTACTTTAAATTTTTGTAAGTCAAAATGTAAATTAAACAAAAACATGTAAATTTCCATCCTATATGCCCAACGGATGGGGTTACAGGACAATGTTGATAATGAAACATGTAAAACTGTACCTTCTTGGTAACATTTTTAGTGGAATGCAATTCCACCATCTAGATGTTTTTACTATGAACGATGTTTCATAATTTGTCTTGAAGTATTGAAATATTTATATTGTCATTACTTGAAGCCATAGTGTATTTGTGTAGTATTTGCAACATCTTACAAGTTCCTGGACGGAATTTATTTAGAGGTAGAAGTTGTGATTTTAGTTTTTCCGGGCATGTGTCAATTCCTATAATAAGCAAAATAATCTATCAAATATAGTTAATGCTCCAATTTTATTATAACGCTTTTGGTGTTAACTAAGATAGATGTAGCTTTAAACATTTTAAGGAAATCGAAGGATACTCATCAGTGTATTGATCAATAAAAATCAGATCATTAATAAAAATGAGAAAAAATATTTTGAAAAAGGACAGAGCACTGTAGTATATCAGCATAACTTGATAGGATGTTATTCCACTAAGAACACTTTCAACCCCATTCAGTGGGTCCAATATATTTATTTATTTATTTCATAAAATCTAATGAGAGCATAAAGCTCATATAGAGTGTAACATATATAAATTAAAACTTAAATATAGTCAAAATAATTAAACAAAACAATTATCAAGTTCAGTGCAAATATAAAAATATCTTCATATACATATATAAGCCAATATATTCAAAATATAATATATATTATAGGAATTAAAGAAAAAAAAAATGAAAAAAACAAATTACAAAAGATAGTTTAGTTTATAAATTCAAAGTAAAATAATGATTCAACAACAATTATATATTAAAATAATTATATTCTAAAATTAATTTGAAATGCTCAATATTGTTCTATGTATAGATTTTTTAGATTAATTTTTAATTTTGAAGTTCACAGATTTTTCATAGAATCTGGTAATTTGTTGAAGGCAGAAGAAGCTGTATTAATTATAGGTTCTAATCCTTTCCAATTGTGACTGGCGATAAATCTTAGATGGCTGGCTGATCTCGTATTATGGCTGTGTATGTTTACATTTGTAACTAGTTTTGTATTCGATTTTATGATGCTTGTTCTTATACTGTTAATGTGTAGAATCTGGATCATTTCCTTAAAGTCTTTTACTTTTAAGATCTTGTAATTCTTATGTATTGTGTCAGTTGGTGTTCTAGCATGAAGCATAAATAAATTTTTTATGGCTTTATTTTGAATGATTTGTAAAGCATTTAGATTTTTTGAAAACGTATTGCTCCATACGCCAATACCATATGTTATCTTGCTATGGAAAAGACTGTAAAAAATAGATATTTTTGTAGCTTCAGGAACTCTAAATCTAATTTTTTTAAAAACCCCAGCTATTCTACGTGTTTTGGTTATAACATCATTTATATGCTCATTCCAATTCAAATCTTCATTTATTATGATACCAAGGTATTTGTATTTCGTTACTCGTTCTACAATTTCATTGTTGTATGTAACGGATATCGTCTTTCCTATGGCTTTAAACAACATAATTTTGGTTTTTGTTGTGTTGACTGTGAGTTTGTGTAGACACATCCATTTGTACACATTTTTCATGTCCTCGTTTATTATTAATTCTAAGTTAATGTAACTGATATGTGTGTACACTATAGCTAAGTCGTCTGCAAAAAAAAAGGCTTTTCCATATAAGTCTAACTTTGAGAAGATACTTACGTAGCATGAGAACAAAAGTGGTCCAAGTGAGCTTCCTTGAATTACTCCATAATCTACATTATTTTGTTTACTTTCATGGCCTTCACATTCAGAATATTGCTTTCTATTTTTGAAATATTTTTCTAACCATTGATGTTCTCTACTTTGTACACCGCACTCAAACAGAATTCGAAGTAAAATACCTCTATCTACAGAATCGAAAGCTTTCGTTAAGTCGAAAAAAATCACAGCCAACTTTTTTCCTTTACTTACTTCGGTTTGAATATGTGATATAATGTCAAATAGAGTTGAATTTGTATTCGATTGTTTGGTAAAGCCATATTGCAATTTGCATCCTAAATTATTATCTACTATATAATTGACCATATAGTGAAGTAAATTCCTTGTAATTTTTTATTGATTCATTTAACTTAAAATTATTTTTTTATCAGACCAACTCGGTGCATGTTAATCAGCAACATAAGCTTGTATTTATAGGATAAACCAGAATTTTACATGTTACCATATCTAAATATTTTGATACTAGTTACTCAGCCCGTTTAAAAACGGGTTCCAAGTAAAAACATACCGAACTTTTTTTCGAACATAACCACTCAAGTGGCCCCAAGAAATTTTTTTTCTAGAAACACTTTTTTGTTATAATTTAAAACAAATTAATAATTTATTTTCCATCCATTTTATTTTTTTTCCATTTTTCTTTTTTTTTCACAATTTAATTGGAAGGAAAAAATTTAAAAATCAAAAAATCATATAAAAATAATTGAAAGGAAAAATATTTTTTTTTTAGTAAAAACAAAAAATGTCAAAAAGCGTCGTTTACAAACATACAACTCTGGTCTTTTATATAAATAATTACTCTGAACGTCAAATTAACATAAAACAAAAAATAAAGACAATATAGCAGAGTATGGCATTCAATTGTTGGACTGGAGCAATAAAAAAATAATTAAAAATTAAAGAATACAATATTGCGAGTAATCGTAAATATACCATTGTTTATACGGAATGCAGACGTTCATAGAGACCGAAGTATATCAATAATCGACGAAAATTTTATATTCGTTATCACTGGTCTAAACTTCAGTATCACAATAATATTGAAGCTTCAAAATTTCTTGAGTTTTTAAAAAAGTAGATATACAGTTGGCATATTATATGTAATGGCATGTTACTTTATATGTGTAAGCTTTTAAATTTTCTTTTCAATTATTTTAAAATTTTGAATTCTTTTACTCACATTTCATCTTTGTTTCAAATTGGTACAATACCAGATTTTTCGATTGAGTTCTGTCTAAATATTTAGTTCTTCTTTAGGAAAATTTGACAAAGGAAACTTGCATTTTTTGTGATATTCTGTTGTGTATTCTTCATTTTATCCTTTTGAGTTTTATTTTGACAAAAAAAAAAAAAAATAACCACCACACCATATCGGATCAACTTATCTCCAAGATAATCTAAAAAGAGCTGGATCTAATGAGAATTTACGCTGGCATAAAATTAAAGCGTAGCGAGTAAAATTTTTAAATACTAACCATTTAAGCTTTATAGACTATACGAATAGGATTTGAGTTTGATCAACCATCGCTTTATATATTTGCTGATATAACTACTAGTCATAAATTGTTTTATGTCACCGAATATTTCATCGTCTTTATAATAAAAATTTGTTCTACACCATTTTCTAATACCTCTAGATCTAGAGATTTGATAATTTCCTTGATTAGAAAATTTGCCTTATGACTGAGTACTCTGCACGATTCACTTTATGTTTATATTTTTATTTTACTTACATTTTTAAGGGGGGAGAATAAATAATTAAGCAAAGACTTATTTTCTCAATCAATTTCTTATGTCATTACTAATTGTTACGTTAAGTACCGCAAAATAAATATATGTAATTCAAATGAATAGTACATAAAGGTATTTTTATTAAATTCAATTTCTATTTGTTAACACTATTTTTTTAAAAATATATAAGTATAATTCTATTTTAATAGATATATTATTAAATTAATATAATTCGAATGAACTATTTCTATTATTTATTTACTTTTTGGTTGCAATAGCTAATACAGATCTGGATGATCCTGGATCTGGCACTATACTATTCTACACAAACCTCGGTCATAAACCGAAATTTCTATTAGTAATGTAAAAATTGTTAAAAATTGGATTAGTCTATAATGATAATGTTTTATTGTAATATGGGATTCCAATGCAATAACAGTAATTTTCAAATGAAGTCATGTCTACAAATTAAACAAAATTAAATTTATATAAAAATAAAAAACCAAATTGGTAGTCTTTGGTTTTTTATTTTAATAATTTTACATTAATATAAAAAAAAAATGTTGAACCTGACCCTGAACCAATTAAACTGTAAAAATGATAAATTCGAACTTAAACCTAAATTTATATTATTTTTTCTTTTCGAATTCAGAAACGAATTATTGTTAAACAAATTTGAACATTTATAATATTAAACTAAGAAATTTATTATACAAAACAATTTTCAGTAAATTATTCTTAACTTAATTTCTAATTTTTAAAATTTAAAATTTACAAAAAAGGAGCAATCAATAAAAGTTCATTGTACAAACCCAGAATAAATAAAAATAATAAAATAATACAACAAAAACAAGAAAAACAAAATATTATTTTTGATTTATTGTACAGTAAAAACTGAATATAAAAACGTAAAAGAATAACACAATAAATAACTCGTTACAAGTATATACAATAAAAACAATAAAAACAATAAAAAAAATGCTTTATTTCCAAATAAAATATTTCATTTGAACAATATCAAGAAATTACAATCAAATACTTGCGTTGATGATGATGATGATGATAAAAAGAAAATAATGATGATGATTGTTATGATAATGTAATTCATTTCCATCTATGATGAACTCCATATAAACTTCATTTCGAATTTTGTAAATCTCTTTTCTTTTTTATTTTTTTTTCTTTCTTTTTTTGTTATTTTTATTAGGCAACAAATCATGAAAAACCATCACCATATCAATGTAACTTTAATGTTTGTCCAAATTAGTACCATTATGAGAACATAAAATATTTACAAGATGAAAATAATTTAATGACTTTTTTTTCTGACTCAATGTACATTCTGAAGTTCTTATTTTGAATATAATATGTAGTAGTGGTGGGTGGTGGTTGATAATATTATATAGACTCTAGTTATTTATATACATATTATTATAAACATATTTTGACATCATCCTCCAATTTACTTGTCTTTAGAAGTCTTTAAATTATTATTAATAAATAAAACTGTCTTGATTTAACTTTGAAGTGGCGGCGTTAAGTACCCTATGGATATATTACATGCATGTATGTATCTATGTTAATATAGATGGAAAACTTAATAGAATAACGCAATCCATCCCCCCCCCAACTTCAAGTAATTTTCTTCTTTTATATATTACGAATATAATCAGTAAAACATCTTTTGTTTATTTTCAATTTTTTTTTTAAACATTAGTTTTGGTGTCATTGAAGCAAAAAAAAAAAAAACACAAAAAAATTGAATTACTTCTCATCGTCTAATAATATTTAAACTATAAGGATTTTTATAAGATCCTTATTTTTTGGTTTAAGAAAATATATTTTGTTATTATCTACAGGGCCTTTTAAAGAAAAAATTACGCCTGATGCGGTTGATATTTTTGAGGCCCCGTGTTAAAAATTTTATATGAAATTATAATTTATTCGAAATGAGTTTATTATTTATTCATTTTCATTTCATTTCATTTACTGTACCCATATACTGTACCTGCATCAGATTAACTTTTTATGTTTTTTTATTTTTTCCTATAATTACATTTGCAAGTACTTATCACTATTTACAAGTACTTAATCTATCAAACTCTAAAGTTTGATTTGATACCAATTTAAATTTGTTACTCCAACCTTTGGAGGATATTCTTTTATTTTTATTCTAATGAGTCTATTATTCGTATTAGAACAATAAGTTTTTAAATTGTTGAAAGCCTAACAAAAGGATTTCGATTCGAACACTATTATGACTTGAACTTATTATCATACTATGTTAATTAACTGTGCAGCATTTTCATTTAATGTACGTATATTTTTGAAGGTACAAGATGTCAGGGTAGATCAAACCTTCATTGCAGAGATGATATATGTACACACACATTATGGTACAAGCTTTTTGTATTCAATGTCAGATGGCAGACATGAGTAGTGTACATATAGTGTATATTCTGGTACAAACTTTTGGTAATTAAAGGTTTATATCTACGGACAAGAGCGTTTTTGATTTTTTGGAACAATTTGGCATATTCAATTGAAGAGAATGTGATGTGTGTAGGCCTAAGACCGACATGGTCTGTTTGTCTTCTAAGTGAGTAAGTAGCTTTTCTGAACTTCGGATGATAAAAAATTCATTACTAATAGTGTGTTGGTATTTTACTAAACCCACTGGATGATGCCATTTTGTGATGCCTAAATTCCATATAAGAGTATAAGATTTTGTCTTGAATTGATTGTATTAGTTTTCTGCGGTCCTATCGATTAGGCTGTACAGATGGAAACATACATATGGAAAGTTTTATTTCAAATAATAGTCTTATGTGCTTTATCAAAGCATAAAACTAACAAAAAATGTTCACAGCTACGTTATCAAATCGGAAGGAAATAAATTGGAAAATTCATTTTAAATATTACAGTTATAAAAAAATTATAAGCTTGATTTCAAATTGAGTAATACATTTTATCATTCTTACTGTCCTGCAATTCCATCAGTATAGGGTGGAATACGTTTTATACTATTAAATAATTTAGCTGTGGAATGTTCTGTAGGTAAATATTATGATTATTGTATTTGAGAACAATTTACATTATGACCATTTATAAGAAATGTAGTTAACGGTTTTCGGTTTTGCAAGTAAATATTTAACCCTTTCACTACCAAATATAGTTTTCAATGCAAAAAATATTCTTTTTCATCTTAATTTCACTACGGAAATCTAAAATAAATAAAATGTGTGGGAGTTTTGCCTCAAATTCACTTCTTCTTCAAGTTTCCGTTTATAGTTGGAGTTAAGTAGAGTTCTAAAGAGATCTAAAAATAGCATCAAAGTCATTCCAAAACTAAATTAATTATTTTGCATTAATCGATATTCATTGAAAATTGTTGTTACTTGTATATTTTAGGTAGTATCTATAGTGGCTGTCAGTATGCAGCGATACAATTAAACCATTAGAGGTTCATATTTGTATTTCTTAAGTCTGAATCAAATTTCTCATTGGTCTATTTATAATTTCTATAAAAATGTGATAAACCTATGTTCTTTTGAAATGTGGTTAAAGGATACTGATGAAACAAATTATCATAATATTATGTCATCCTATGAAGGAGTTACAGGAAACTTATAATGATGAACAGACACCAAAAGTCTAATGAATGATATTTATAGTTTAGTTTGTTTATGTTTCCAACTCTGATAAATAAAGAATATGAAATATTATATATAGAAGATGTTATCTCCTACTATATACATTGTATATATATACCGTTATTGTTCTATGGTGTTGCTCTCATGTTATTTTTATTAATAACAGATTTTTTTTTATATACCATTTAACAATTATATACGCAATGACTGTTTTGTTGATATACTTGAAGGATTCCATCAGTATTATGTTCTCCTATACCATCACCACTGCCACCACCATCATCATCATCACCCCATCAAATGCCATAAAAAGTATTTGCTATATTGTATTCTCATTCCAATTTCTTGTAATTTTGTCGACATATCTGTTAATGGGCTTTTAATGGGTCATATCCTTCAGATGCTCATTTTGTTTTTTTGTGTTTTGGTTCATCTCAAAGGAAGATTGTGTGTTGGAGAAGTTGTTGAAAGTTTATTTTTTTTTATTCATTGTTTTTATAATAACTGTTATTTTGTTTTTCTTTTGTTTTCCTTTTGTGACTCTTGATTGAATGTTGGAATTTTTTTTTGTTGGTTCCTTTGTAGAAAATATCCTTGTATAGCATAATTTTCATTTTTGTTTCTCACAGGATTTCATCATTATTTTATTCTGATGATGATTTTATATTTGCCTTCAGAGACATTCAAAATTTATATTCATAGTAAATTTTTTCTTTCATTCTTTCTATGCTTTTTTTCTTGTCTCTCTCTCATTTTTATTGCAGTATTATTACACGGTTTTTAAGTACATTTTATTTACTTTTTTATTATATTTTTTTGTTTTGATTTTCTGCTTTTTGTTTGTTGTGTTTTCGAGAGGTTTTTAAGGGCTGAATTCAACTTTATTTGTCAAGGTCGTTTTTTCTTAAATGTTTGTGTACATATCAAGTTTTAATGTTGAATGTTTGACGTGAATTAAATATATATGTACAAAATATATATATATATATATATATATATATACTTTATATATGTAAAAGTGAATTTTAAGTTGATTTTGTGGTAAGAATTACACTTACTAGGACGACATTACATAAATGAGGGTGGGAAGTAAATAAATTTAACAAAATTTATTGACACTTCGATTGGAAATTGTTCATACTCGCATATATTTGAGGTCTTGTACACAAATATTTGATGATAGAAAATTTAATGGGTGGAAGGAAAAAATTAATTTAATATAATTTAAAAGATGACAGGAGTTGGTACAGAAATAAAAATTATTACTTGACATCCGAATGATTATTATTGGAATTTCTAATTAAAATATATTATTGAAATATAAGAGTAGTCGAAGGAAGGAAGCTATTTAATGTTCGTAACATATTACATTGTTGATGATAATAAATTTACTTTATTATAAAATTAAATTTCATAATAGATTTTTTTCACAATATTTGTTTTTTACTCATAATTGAACATAGCTAATCCCGGTATAACATTCGTCGGTCAAATTTTTGGATTCCTGTCACTGCTTTTTGCATTAATTCATCGAAATCGAAAGTTTGATAGACATTATTGCCGTATTAATATATTAGACATTTATATTTAAAATTAAATTCAAATTCGAGAATTGAAAAATTTAAAATAAAGGTTCATAACTATATTCATATGCATAATTTTTTCCCAATATCCAGGGTTTTTGGTTTTGACTAAGATTATTTTAATTTCATCCAGAATATTTTACTAGTGTCAGAAAAATTTTCAAATTAGATACAATAACTTTAAAATCATTTTAAATATTAAACTTAAATTCGGGATTAAGATAAATAAAAGTATAGATACACAAAAATATAACTTAGATATTTGTAGAGGTAAAATTTAAACTGCAATAATCACTTAAATAATCAAAATTTAAATTGAATATATCTCACATGGTTGGTATCAAGGTTTTATTAGATATGTTAAATCTTACATAAATTGTCCACGTTAGTAAAACTTATCGCAATTGAATACTGAAATAGATATCAAAATTATAATTCTTTTAGTATTTTTTATTTACTTATTTTCTATTAGATGTGTTTGAAAAATGAATTTGAGTTCAAATTACTGGGTTCGATTTCTCTAAGATTTGATGAAATTTAAAAGCAGTTTTTCATTTTCATTACATTTAATTTTTTTAATAGGTTTCGTAACTACATTCTTCTACTGATTTATAAGCTGAATATAAAAATATTTTCTTTTATCGTTAAATTTAATGTAATTTAATCAAAAGGAATCAAACTGCGGATATTAAAGTCAACAATCTAGTAACATTTAACCTGTAAATCAAATGGAGGAGTCCGACGAGGGTGTATTTTTTTGCCACTGCTGTTCAATCTGTTGACATAATCTCTGAACATATTTTCCAAGACGTAATTAATTTAATAGACAAAGAGCTCAAAGTAAATGGAATTTACATCAGCAATATCTGATACGCGGATGACACAAAAATACTAGCTGACACTTGGATGATATGCAATATCAAAATTTCTTACACCGACAGAGTCACGAACATAGAAGTTCTTAGAAGATTGAAAATAAACAGATAGACAGATATCTAACATAGAAAAGGTATCAGGGCCGTGACAGATATTAGAGCCATAACAGAGCTGGTTCAACGTGCCAGATGTAGAGAAGAGTATGGCAACATCATAGTAAGCTTACAGTGATGTGTTGAGTGATCGTTTAACAGACAGTAGTGGATTATCAACATAAGAAGAAGATCATTCTGCCTTTGTATTTCGTTTGTGGGAATCAAAAAAACAAAATATACATATATATATTTACAAAATATGCGTAGTTTTTCATATTCTATTAACGACATTCAAATTAGTAGTCAAATGGCCTAACCATTTTAATATCATGAAGATTCTGTTTGAGTATAATATTTGAATAATAATTTAGGAAACATAACTAATGGAAGAAGAATAATTAAAATTAAGATGGTATAATACCAGGGCATCTGTCTTGCGAAACAAGTTATGAAATTCATCTAAACAGAAGAAGAAGGTGAATTATTGAGAAATTGGTTTAATTTTCCACAACACTTTCTTAAATAAATCCCATATCATTGAAAAATAATTTCATAACAGTTGCTGTAATAAACAATATAAGTGGTAGGAACCACTTTACACTTTCCATTTAAAAAAAATTTATTTTGCATTTCGATCCTAAATAATTATTAACCTAGTTCTATCAGATTTCCACCTCTTCTTATTTGGTACAATAAATTTAATTTTTTCAATATCACACAGGAAGACAGTATTTAAAATATTCAACTGATCAATACGTTATTATCATGGTGATAATCATCATTATTATTATTATAATCACAATCATCATCATCATCATCATTGTTGTAAGATCAAAAGAGTCCTTTTGATATTTTTATTTTGCTTTTTTCTTTATATATTTTGATTTAGAAAAGAAGGAAATCATTTTTGCATTCTCAACATTACGCAGCGTAGAAATAATACTTAATAATGTAAAGAAAAAAAAACAAAAAAAATAATAGCATATGAAAACAAAATATTTTTTCTAAGAATTCTTAGAAACGATATCCAGCTGTCTTCTGCAATTAGATCCAATTCGATACGGTTTGAAAAAAAAAAATTAAAAATAAAACTATTTTTTTTTAAAAGGTCCCTATAAGATTTTCTATTTTATCGTTTGTACGCATATGTTTTATATAACTAAAATTTTATACCAAATTAAAAAAGTTGGTAAATTAATTTGGCTTCGGTTGTAGTGACGTTATTAAGCTGTCCAATTCATTGTAAGAAACGAGTTTAGAAATAACTTTATTGTTGTTTACAGTACAATTTAAAAATAAAAAAAAAATAAACAATTTACTGCAGTTAACACAAGCCAATCATAATATTTTTTTCAAGGATCTAAGATTATTCACTTTGTTAGTGGGATTTGTTCTTCAGAATGATTAACCGATATTTTTTAGAAAACACCTCTTGCAGTCATGTCTTTTTTCCAATATCAATAGATTTTAGAAAAATTCACAACCATAAGCTATAAATTAATTCAGGATAAATGTCGTAATTTTAGGTTTATGCATTTGGACACACGGAATACAATATGTTTTGCATGGTCTCAGTGTCAAATTTTAGACTCAGCGAAGAGAAGATTTAGAATTAAGATTTGTTTAATGTATAAACTATGAATGATAGTTACTTTTATTTCAGAAATTGTCAAAAATGTTTTTTTGGGTCATTATTGAATGATCCATTTGCATGTTTTGTAATTTTAAGTCAAATTTATTTGTGTTTGCCTTAATTAGGATAGATTGCGAATAAAAAAAATTAAAATCTTATCAGACCCAACATTATACGAACATTTCTATTTTAAGCAACCTGAGTGTGAAATGAAGACTTCTGAAAGAAATTTAGTGAGTCCTGATATCTGACATATTTTGGGCACATAGATTGATGATAAAAATGACAAAAGCTGACAATTGAAGGTAGAACAACGTGCCAGATTAGATTTCTAGGACAGACCAACAACAAATTTTAGCGGGAAAAATCGAAACAGAGTCAACAGATTAGCACAAGACAGATTAGCCTGAAAATATTATTCACAGGTTCGCAGATATATTTGGTCTTTCAGACAGTTTGGGTTTTTATTTTTTTAATGCCAATGTGGTTAGGTTCACTGAACATTGTTTTTTTAATAATACCAGAGCGGTATATCAGTAGAAAAGAAATATTACTTTATAACACTAGAGGTAGATCTTTTTTCATAATACCAGAGACCTTAGGATCAGTAAAATACAAACAGAAATACAGTAGTGAGCATATTATGCAAACTCTAATATAATAGGAATCGTTATTGTCACATCAGTCTTGTTGAAGAATTTATTTTATGATTCTGCTGGCTAAAATTCATATTTATAAAATCATATTTATTCATATTTATTTATAAGACGATGAGTTCAACTGAAATGAAATAGGTTTGTATTTTGGTCTAAAAAAGAGATAAAATTGTTGAATACCTTTGCTTAGATATGTCGAATGAATAACATTGTAGTTATCAGTACTTTAGTTTTTCTTCGTAGGACTTCTGATGGATTCCTGATAGGTGATTTCCGAATCAGCTTTTGACTTTTTGAGCATATACTGTTTAAATAGATTTTACTGGTTTTTAAATGAATTTTTATTTATCGAATAATGCTGTACTCGAATAACAAATTTTTATTTCTTCTTCTCTTTTTATACTGTTTCAGTTCTGAAATCAGAGAATAACGTCAAGGATTTTTTTACTATGTTGCAAAACTGTTCAAGGCTTTTCACTGTGTAAATCAATTCTCCAATTATTTTAAAACTAGTTCAATTTCTGATGTTTCGGAAATTTCGAATTTTTTTTTAATTACATATCTCATCATCATCATCACAGTTCGGTGTGAGGTTTTTTCCATTCTTCTCTATCTTGAGCGACTTTCAATCTATTAATTCCATAATCTTTCGACGGTTGTTCTCTACTTCGTCCAGCCTTGATCTTATTGTCAATATTGATCTATCTTTTGGACCAGTGTTGTACTGTACTGCATTTAATATTTTTTTTATTCTTTGATTATTCATTTTTACCACATAATCTCAAAATAAATTTTGTCGGTAAATTTTACAATATTGTGTCCTCTAATTAGTGCTTTTAACTTCTTGTATTGTACGGCATTGCGTCTAATATTTTTTTTTGCATCATTTAATCATTCAACCCACCAGTCCATTTTAGATTTTGTGCCTTAATAAATTTTATAATATTGTGTCCTTTAATTAGTGTTTCTGGCTCCTCATTTAATCTTTTTTAATATTCACCATAGTTATTTATTTTTCTGCTCAAATATTTTTCTCAGCATTCTTTTTCCAATAATTTCAATTTATTTTCGTCAGTTATTGTCATTGTTCAGTTTTCGCAACTATAATATGTTAAGAGTAAGATTGATTGTATTGTGCTTTTATTTGTTTGATTATTGTCCTGTTTTACATTTTAGCTTTGAAAGGACTTTTATATGTGTTTATTTGTTACTCTATTTTTTGTTCCAAATTAAATTTCAAAGGCATTTTTTTTAAATTGTGAAGGATGAACGATGGTTTGCTGTGATATAGAGAATGTATTAAAAGTATAACAGCAAAAAAAAATTAATAATTTTTTTGTTTATATCGCTTTTCACTTAATACTAAAAATGTTCGATAGTTCAAAATTGTCTAACCCAAGCTATTGCAAATTGAGAATTGCCAGCAAGAATGATCCAGTCAAACAAACATTCATAAGAAATATTCATAGGAAACTAAATATTTTTCAATATAGATTTCTCGATTCAACTGTTGTAATCTATTGACTATAATTTTAAATTTTTTTTTTTGTTATTTATATTTTTTTTCATTCTTTTTTTTTATTATCCTTTTTAATGGTTCTTCACATTAAACACTGCAACAAACAGAAAAGAAATATTATATCCTTATAGGATAAAATTACATTTATGTAGTTATTGTTGTTGTTTCGCCTTCATATTTTTTTATTGTTTGTGAGTTGAGTTGCACTGATAACGAAACGTTTCATTTTATTTTCAGTTTTTTTGTTCCTTATTGAGAATAAATGAGCATTGGTATGTGAATTTTATTTTATATACCTATATATGTATATACAAAAGTATATATAATTTTCAACTGATGCGTTTGTATTCTATTGTATTAAGCATTAAAATGCAATGTATATAATTCTAAATGCATTTATTGTTCTTTATGAATTGATTTCCTTAATACTGTAAATAAATATAATGAAAATTATTCAGGTTCTAAAGGAAAAAAAATTTAAGTTAAAAAAATATTACAATGTGTTTCACCTGTAATATATGTGTACGAATATATATGGTAGTAATAAATATATTTTTTTGTTTTAAGCTGAGGTATGAAAAATTACAATGGGTATTACAAATTTAATTCTTCGTTAGTAACGCTTTCGGTATATCATTTGAGAGCGTGGTTAATTTTAACACATACTAGCACATCATTTGAAGAACAAAATTATCGATACAGCCACACAACACAAAATTTGGTAATCTGAGAAGGGAATGATATGCTATTTTGTAAAACTGGCACCATTATATACGATTTTTTTTTTGTCCTAATGGAGTATTCAGTAGTCCCTAATTCAGAGTATTCAGAGTCCCTAATGGAGTATTCAGTAGTTTAGTGGATCTGCTCAACATATGGCAACGATAGGTCCCAGGGTGCAGTGGGGTTGTCCTGTGTAAATGTAATACAGATCAACTTGCTAGGGAGAGTATTTTGGGAATCCTTCCGGAAAGGAGAAATTTAGTGGCACCTCCAGCTATCTGTAATTTACTGCGTCGCAAAGATGCAATCAAAGCTTAAAATTTCAGATGGCCAAGTAGTCCAGACTGCATTATCACCAAGGAAATCTGGCCTTTGCTGCTTTAACCAACTATCGTTGAAAAGGTGTAACATCAGTACTATGGTAGAAGTCATTACGGATCATTGTCTTATTGGCAAACTTGCCAAACAGCTTAGACTCCCATCAATCAACTTTTGCAGAACGTGTAGGGGGAGGAAAAGGACGAAACGGTTCAACGAGTTCTTCTAAAACGGATGCTTCTAAACGGTTCAACGGATGCTTCTAAACGGTTCAACGAGTAGATTCTTACGCAAGGAAAGTTCTAGTGGTATTTACCTCACTGGTCTAAGTGAGTCGTTGTATTGCGGACAGTCACTATTACTTACCTACCCATCTATTTTTGTTTAGTGAAAAAGTATTTTTGAAGACTTAAATGATAAAATTAAAATAGCAACGATACAGTCATCAATGAAAATGAAGCTGTTTGAAAACGGAATTTTTAAAGTTATTGAATTTGACAAATTTTTTGACACATCTTCCTTACCAGCCATAATCAAAAGAAGGAGTTCAAATTATGCTTCTACAAAATTTCAATCAATCAAAACTGAACAATACTAGGTATAAATATTTAAGTATTGCATCCTTATGTTAATGAAGCTCAAATTCAAATAAATTTTAGTTTACTTCAGATTTTTAACTGGACCCAGTAACATGAAAGCATTATGCAACATTTAGAAACAATTTTTAAAGTTCAAGTAATAAATAAAACACTTTTAATCGGGTGATTTTGTTAGTATCCTATAAAGGAGACAAAATTTGCTGTAAATATACAAATATTTGTTTTTCGTTTTGATTTTTTGTTGCCAGGATAAAATTATAACCTTACAGGATTTATATTTTTATTTTCTGTTTTGAAATTTATTGTCTTTCTCTCTTTCTCACTAATACATATTTTGTTTGATTATAAATATTGTGTACAAAAATACATTCGTTTGTACAAATGTGTTCAATTGATTGTTATTTATTTATTTTTGTACTTTTGTTTTTTTTTTTATTTTTTATATTTTTTTTAAATTTAGTTGAAATATTTTGCAAGTGACATGCATTTTTATTTGAACAAATAAAAAATAAATAACAAAATTTACAATGCCCTGTTCGCTCAGGTTTGAAGAGAATTTTAAATTGATTATAGTTATAGCTGAAAATGTTGCATTGAACAGATGGAGTTTTTGTTTTTATTTTCTTTATATTTGTTTTTGTTTTATTACATTTGATCGATTCTTTTTTTACACTTACCACCTGTTAGATGTCAAATGATGTAAAAAAAAACGGGGAGGGAGGATTCTGAAGAAAATCGTGTGATTCTTTTGGGAATTTTTAAAAATTCATTGTAATTGCATAGTTAAAAAAAATTGATAAATTTTGAAGAAAAAAATAAAATTGCAAGAAATTTATTTTTAAATTAAGTTCAAGTCAAATAAATATTTTGTTGTTGTTGAAAGACATAAACAATTCAATTAGCAATGAATAAGTTTTTATTTCTATAATTATAATATTTTTTATTAAATCAATTTTGTATGCATTTTTTGCTAATGGTACAGTACAGTCATTAATTAGAGAAATTTAAATTTTGTAAAAGTAGAAGTCAAGAATTTAATATAAATTTAGATGAACTTATAGAGACATACATATAGGTCAATCGTGGTTGTCAGTTATCATTATTACTTATCAGTATTTATGACTAGTTTCAGAAATTCTAATACGTCCTATCGTGGTTGTCAGAACTATCAGTTTTTCTGATCGATTATAAATTTTATTAAGCGTCATTGGTTAATTGGTATCGTGGAACTTAAAATTTGTCATATTTTCTGATATTTTTTATAATCTGCATCAGTTAAATATTTTTAAAGTGCTAAAAATAAATCTACAAAAAAATGCATGTAAGCATAATTTTAAAATTATCAATTAAAATTAATTTTGTATAAAAAACTTGATAAAAACTTGAAGTATATTTTTAAAAAAAAAAAAAAAATCTGACTTGAAAAGAAAAGAAAATTATCGAAAACTAAAAGAGAAAGACGGGAAAACTAATAAAAATTGGAACGGTGAAAAGAACATTTTCAACTTATTTTGTTTCACTTATATATTTGTCTTTTTTGAAATTATTTTACTTTAAACTTCTTTTGTATTTTATTTATATTAAATTTACACATTTTGTTTCACAAAACTAAACAAAAAAGTTAATTTTAATTTTTCATTCAATGCAGCTGATTTTTGAAATGTCAAATTCATAACAGAATGTATCAGTATCAATACCACGATCCCATTTCTGATAAATTTTTTCAGTTATAAGTTTACTGATAACTGACAACTGACGATTGGATACAGATACAGTGTCTATATAAACAATGTCTATGTCAAAATTCAGAAACCTAGACATAAATTAAATTTTCGACTTTACAACTTTCGCAACGAGATCATGAGGAATAGGCCTAGTTACAGTAATTACTTAGCTGGGAGTAATTAAATAAAAGAGGGGCGTGTGAAAGAGTGAAAATTTCTAGGATTATAATAGTTGTATATTATTAAGTTATTAAATTTATTGTGTTGTCCTTTGTGGTTATTTATCTTGGTCTTTTTGAATTGGAGTCAAAATAATAGGATAAGAACCTTAACTGCATTCACAGATTTTAAGCCATTTATAAGATCAAAAAAAGACGAATTTATTTACCCGTCTCTTGAAGTTTCTAAGTCGTATCTTTGTGTATTTTTGTGTTAACACATAAGATGGTAGGGTGTTCCATAGTTTTGACGTTTGGTTGATGAAAAAATTTGTATATTTCACATTACTGGTTCGAAAAAGCTTACGGCAATTTTATGGGAAAGAGCTGATCTGTGAGTATCACATTGGAATGGTTGAATTTTAAGTATAATACTTTTGATTTCGTCAGAACAATTGTCCTACAGATATTTATGAAGTAGAGGGGCTGCTCTTAAATTACGACGATGACTTAATGATGTTTTGTGTCTTAGCTGAAATATTCACCTGGATTTATCTTTTGGATGTTCTGTTCTTCTATATTCAAATCTGCTTATTGCAACCTGTAGTGCTTCGATGAATTTTTGACATCACAATTTTTTTTTTTTAAATTAGCTAAGAAATTGTTCAAGGTGCAAAATTAAGTCATTGTGATTGAAAGTCAGATAAACTGAAACTATGATTGTAAAAAAATTATGAATTTGAGACTGCTAATTTATTCATTATCAATTATTATCAAAATTTTGGGGTACATAACTTAAAAATATTTTCTCGTTACAAAGACATTAAAAAATCCTGAAAATAATTAATTGTATATTAAGTGAAACAGCCACAACAAAAATATCGTTCTATGACACAATTTATTACTATTATGCCACATAATTGTATATAAATGTAATGGTAGTTTGATTTAGAAACAAATATTTCAAGGTGATGGTTAGAAATAATATATTTAGATTTTTGTTTCAAATTTTTATTTAAAAAAGAATAGTTTTTATCTAAAAAAGGATATTATTTTAACATTTTTCGTATTTCAGGATACAACCGATATTAATTTTTCATTACCACGTCCATTTCTCAGTTAGTTTCAATTAATACGATTTGATCTTGCACAGTTTTAGCCATAAAATTAGTTAATCGTTTTATTGGCTTTTCAAACTTGGAGGGTTAGTCTCAATTTCCCTGAAATATATTTGAAAATTGTTTTATTGAATAATTTTCGTAAAATTTGGTTGTTTGACATATTTTCGCCGACAACATTACATGTACCTACATTACCTACTCAATGATAAAATATTATAGTTTGATATTGCGATGTCAGTAGTCATATCAAAGAATATTTCATAACTCTACTTCCCATTAGTTATTTTTTATTTTTTTTCTTATTATTAATTCCAAGAAATATTAGGAGTTTTTCTATCAATATAAATAAATCGTATTCAGATAATATACATCAAATAGCTTATATCTAATAAACAGGGTGTTTCCTACACTGCTGCTGGTTAGTTGTTGGTAGATAACATTTGTTAAGAAAACTTGGGGTAAGTTTTTCAAGCGAGCAATCCCAGAGTTGAATTTCATAAGTCTAAAAGGTTTTAGGATTTGTTGGTATAGCAGAAGCTTGCTTTTACTTTAAGTCAGTTTCACAGACTGTCTACCTAGTAACCAGTACATTTAAGCATTTTAAGTTTATCTCTTCTCGCTTTCTCTTTACATGAGGTTTTCATTTGAGTTTTGCATCAAGTGTCATGCCTAGTATCATGCCTGTCAGTGCTTTCACATTTACCAATTTAATCATTAATATACATACGTTCATGTTTAATATGTTTATTGGTGAAATCAATATATATACTGATTTTAGTTCACTTTATTTTCATCTGAAGGTCCAGTTTTGAATCTTTTCAATGGTAACTCTCAACTTTGATGTTGTTTCGATGCTTCTATCACCAATTGTTAAAATTGAAAGTTTTATAACTTAAAGGAAATTTTTTAATAGCAGTTTTATTTTTTCATATCTCTTCTTAGACCGAAGCTATCATTCAATTTATAAAAACTTAAGAAAAGGTAAAAAATTACTTTACAGGCCCCCTGAAAACAGCTCGTGGATTAAATTAAGTTGCATCGGAAAGAACGTCTCAACAATGGTAAAACTACCTTACAGGCCTCCTGGAAACAGTTCGTGGATTAAATCAAGTTTCATTGAAAATTTTACTTACTAATGAATACCTAACAATAGCAAAAACTACCTTACAGAAGTAAAGAAGAAAAAAATGTAGGGATATAAGAGAGGAAGGGATGGTTGAATAAAAAATATGGAAAATTCATTCTAATTCACTAATGGAACGTCTAAAGAATGGCATATAGATGAACACCCTGAAAGTAATAAAATCAAATAACATTAATATTTATATTTTATAATATTCTATCTAGTGTAACTGATTTGATAACTATCGACTTATAATCCTTTTTTCCAATAGAATTCCTATTCAAATGTAGGCCAAATAAAATTAATAAACCAACAGATTATGTTTTTGTATCTTTTAAAATTGGCTGCCACAAAATACTAACAGACGACAAACTTAAATATTAAAACGTTTTATGGTTCATTTAACGATGCTTTCCAAAACTATGATGACGATTCAATTGATATGAAAAACTACAAAAACAAAGCTAAAAAACAAAAACAAAACATTTTTTTTTCACTGGAAATCATTAAGTCATATATTTTACAACTTAATATAGTCAGATTGAATGAATGTTTCACATCTGGACACAAGCAAAAAAAAAACGACAAAAAATTAAATAAAAAATGATGACAAAATGATTTTAATCCAGAAAGATGAAAAAAAAAACAAACAACAAAAATTGGGAATCATAACAAGAGTTAACAAGCACTATTTTTTTGTTGTTTTTATATTTTTGGTTGACAAAAATCCCGTCTTTATGTTTCGCAAGTTATGATAATGAACTAACAACCAGCACTCATATTATTTTTTATCATATTTTTTGTTTGTGCTCATCAAATTATTATTCCCTTTCCTAATCCTATGGAATAATCTGCCCAAAATCGTTTTTTTGTACTTAAGTTATACAACACCGTACACGTCTTCTTATAAAGTTAGTTTGACTTTTTTTTTTGAAAATTGAGGAATTATAAAATTCACTATAGAAAAAAAAGAGGGAGACTCTTAGTTTTTCCATTGATTGAGAATTTAGTGTTTAAGAACAGTGAGTATTTGCTAAATACATTTTTAAACGTTTTTCATATCAAATTTTATTTTCCAACTTAATAATTTTTATTTTCTGCGGAATGAAAAAGAGATTTTTGCCATGTGATATCCGATTACAATAAGATTAGTAATAAATAAGAAGAACAGAAATGAAGAAGAATAAGAAAGGAAGGGAGGGTTGAGAATGGTAGATATTAGTTTGGTGTATTTTTGTTTTTTAAATTATATCGAGATTTTAATTAAAATTTAAAATAAATTAAAAAGAAGAGTTAATAAAAAAACATTTTATTTTATTAATAACGATTATTGAATATTGATGGATGATGATTAAATGTAATTGTTAAGTTATGAGTTGACTCCTAAATACAGTTTCTTTGTGTTTTTTTTTAATTGATAATAATTAATGAAAAATGGGTGTTGTGGTGAACTGGGATAGCATTGATTGATTAATGTTCATTTTGACTTTTTATATACAAGTTGCTAGAGAATATTGCCAATTTTAGTATTAAATAGTTTTAGTTCAAATTAGCCCAGTAACTTCAGTTCGACTTTACTTTATTCACTTACTTAAAAACACTTGCTTAGTTTGATTGTAAAGTATTTCACAATGAAAATTGAGATGTATTTGCATGTGCAACAAAGCAAAAGGTTGCGATTGAATCGTGGTGGGGTTCCTGAAAGTAAGTCCGAATATAACAGCAGATTTAATGCAATCAGTACTAGTAGAAATAGGCCCATACATTTTTAAAGGACCTGGAGCTTGCCTTGCAGATTTATCTGCAGACCTACTGAATAAATAAATAAATATCTAAATACAATACAGATATCTGGGATACAATACAGATATCTTGGCGTGGTATCACAATACTGAACTTGGTTATAAAAATATTAGCACTCATTTTCCATCTTCCAGAATAGAAAACATAATAGAAGATAGCCTGAGAGATAAATAAGCCGGGTTCAGAAGAAGAAGGGATGTACTGAATATTCTTATATTTTAATAATGATTATGAAGCAATCTGTTGAATCGAATTCACCCCTATATCCATTAAAATATACTAAATCTTCTAGTCTTTTTATTTTACATAAGAATCTAGATAAGAAGCCAAAAAAAAAGAATAGAGTTAGCAGTTGATTTCAAAATCAATACCAACAAAATAAATGCTTAAGAATTAACGGAGAAAATAGAGTGTCCCGTCAGTACAACCAATTATAAAAAGTCATAAGAGATGTCACCATGAATTCATTTACCTAGGTAATATAAATTCTACAAAAGGACGTACTAAAGCAAATATGTAAAATAAGTTAAAATTAGTCAGAACAGCTTTCCAAACTTTTTGGACTGTGCGGGAATAATCTCACATTGCCAGGGGCAATAAACTTAGACTATATGATGCCTGCGTGAAATCAACGATATTGTATGGCAGAGCGAGACGTGGCTAACAAATAAAAAATATATGTATAGTGAAAATGCAGGTTTTCGTTAACGAGATGAATAGTAATGCGTGTGAATAATATGCGAAATATTCTGGTCCATAATAATTATAATTTTTTTTTATATAACTGCTTTTACACAGAAACTTGGCATACACAACTAATACAATAGTTTTCTCTTTAGAATTTTTATGATATATCTACTAATTTAAATGTTGAAATCTATATCTATTGTAGAATAAACTTCGCCTTCATAATTGCATATTTTCACTTTATTTTTAGTGATACCCAAATTTTCCCAACTATTTTGTATAATTTATTTTATTCTAGTGACAAAAAGTACTGTATATCAGATAAAAAGTCTACAAAGATTTTTGTTTGCCTTCGTCGGGAATCGAATGATATAATAATTAATTCTGGGAAATGGCGAAACAAGAACCAATAAGCTTTCAAGTAATGAAGAGAAAATTGATTGGCCACACCTTCAGAAGACCTTAAAATTATATCGCAAGACAAGCAAGGCATTGGATCGGAATCCGCAGGGTAAAACTGGAACAAGTACACCGCTGGAAATATGGCTTAGATCAATCTATAAAAAAATAGAAAACATCAACACAACATGGAGTGAAATTAAATACTAACACAAAATAGAGTTAGATGAAAGAGCTTTGTGAAAGCCCTATGCTAAAAATATTATAAGGTTCTTGGTCAATTTCACTATTAATTATAAAATACGATTTAAATTGATTAGAAAAAACGTGTCTAAAATAGAAAGTAGATCTGAAACGTTTTTCCAGGTCCACTATTTATTTTTAAATGTATTATAAGGCTTCATCTACCGAAAAGTATTATATTAAAACTTTATTTATCTAATTTTTGCCCATCTCTAGTTATGATGAACACATATTATAATCTTGAAATTTAGTTTGTGGATACTATGTGGAAAATTTTTAATTCTTAGTCAATCCATATCCAGGCAATCATTTTATTTTTAAATTGTTATTTGACATCCAATTGATAGGTTCTTCACCATCAAGTAATTAATTAATTTTAAATAAAAATTGAGAAATTAATATGTTAAATATATAGTTTTTACTATAATTTTATTAATTAATTTTTAATATCTATACAATTGTTAATTTAAGTTTTAATTTAAACTCAACATTTTCTAATTTATTTCAATTCGAATAATTCTTTTATTTTTCTAAGCCCAGTTACTTAATACCAAAATATATTTAAAAATAAAAAATAAAAATATTTAATACCAATGCCACAAATTTTCATAAACTCGTTTTCACCAAATATAACTTACCAAATATATTTTTTATAAAATATTTAAGTATTTTTTTAATAATGGAATAACAACAAAAAAAGAAAAGAATAATAAAAAAAATAAAATAATTGAATTACAATTTTGTATATCGTTTTACAATTATACAATTACACTAGTATGTAGACAGTGAACTTAATTTTCTTCCAAGGATTAAATTGAAATTTCTCTTTTTTTTAACAACACAAAAACAAACTTAACCTTGACATATATCAGCAGGACATGCAATAACAATACATTTTATAGCATTTTAAATGAACATTCTATTAATAAAAATTTTTTAAATCCCTTCAGCTTTAGCACATTTTCTTCCATTCATATTATTTTTTCATAATAATTCTTTTTATTAACAATTTTTTTCTTTTCTTTGTTATTATTTCAGATTGCATAAACACTTTAATTCTCTGGCAACAAAAAACATAAACGAAAATAAAAAGGATCTTCTATTCTTCGGCACTTATATAACACTTTTGAAGAATAATTTGAACAGAAAGAGAGAAAGAAAGAGAGGTCTGAATTGCATATGAATATCATATTTTCATAAGAGGTTCATCCACTTACTTTTAACAAAAAAAAAAAATAAAAAAAAAAATAAAAAATTTTAAACTATGAAAAAGAACAGTTGTAAGTGATATAAGTGGAACTCTTATAGGGTATAAAATAAATATTTCGTTTAGGCACTTAAGGAAATTAAAATTTCTAAACTCTAAGAAAACAAAACGAAAAAAAAAACTGAAAAATTAAAAAAAAAAAAAAAACAAATCTTGGAACTCAAGCCGAGCTTCTTTATAATTTCAATAAATTTAAGTATATAAAACAAAACGAAAAATAAAACATGCTGTGCACTCGTATGCGTCTAGTGGAGCGTCGTTTTGCTACAAATGAAAATTCAACAGCAACAACAACTAATAACAATAATACCGGTATTACACACAGAATTGGTAGCAGCATGATAAACACAGAAGGTGTTCCACCAACACCTCCATTGGGTGTTGTACAACGACCATGTATTCTTAGAAACCTAGAAGGTTTTATGGATTCAAATGGTGAATTTAATACACCTCGGACATTATTCGATCGTTCAAAAAAGTAAGTACATTTTATTTTTGAATTTATTTTGAAAAAATGTTTTAGAGTATGGTAATTATTTTTATTTATTTATTTTGATTTCAAATGTCTTATGAGACTAAGATATTGTTTGTAGACTTTATTAAGTTGCTTTTAAATGATTTAATTATTCTATATATTGTTTTATATTAAGCTTCTAAAATCTGTTGAACGTAAATAATCTATCTTACTAGTTCTATCCAAAATTAAGTTGTAAGTTGAAATTATCTACATATTCGATTTATGTTCAAAATTCAAAATTCACTTTACAATATATATTTCGCCATAACTAATTAAGTCAATTAAAATTACAAAGTCTAATCGTCATGTTCCTCATACAACGAGCTACTTGGTGAATACGATGGGATTGTGGTACTACACCATTGGGGAGTAGGAGGCGAGTACAAACTACTTGATGAAGAATAAATGTGAGGGGTTGGCATAGAACTTGTTGGAATATATTTTGTGCTGTTTGGTGATTATGAAGACAAATTTGAAAAATAATGTGAATTAGTTGAAAAAATAATGCGAAATCGTGGGTGGGTTATATAATATATTTATAAATGTATTATTTTTAGACCTGTCTGATATAATTAAGTCTTCAGTAGAAATTATCTACATACTCGATTACTGATAGTATGATTGATCTGTCTTGACTTTTGATCATTGCTTTGTTGTTGTGTTAGCATTTAATTATTATATGCTATATTATTATATGCATATATTTTTTTATTGTACATATGTATTTATTTTTACACCACTCTCTCTAAAATGAATTAATTTTTGTTATCATTTGTTTGTACTCTCAACAAAAAATAATGCATAGTACGCTGTATTCTTTAGCGGATTTGAGGATCATGTATTACAACTAAAGCTTTACTTTTTGTTATATTCTGTTTAATCCAGTTGTTTTTTGTTTTTGTTTGAATAACTTAACCATATGATTACTATTTCAAGAATATTTCGATAAAAATTAAATTTCTGATTATTACATAGATTTTAGAAAGAGCAAACAAATTAGTTGTTAAAAGAGTGGGAACTATGGTTAAAAATTATATATAAATTAAATTAATATATACTTACACATGTAATAAATTTAAAAATTTAAATATGGGGATGTAAATATTACCAGCTTTCAAAATAATGAAAGTGAAATAATTAGCCAAACAGACAAAGCGTACTACAGAAATAGAAGACGGGAAGACCTACTATAATATGGTTTGAATATTGGACGCCTAGTATATTAATATAAGTAGTAAAAATTGCCTAAATTAAGAAGAAAAATTTATTGTCGAAAGCACAGTTAAAAAACCAAAATAATTGAAACAACTTCATTTGCATTCTTTTCAAAATTTCATAACCATGATTTTCAGAATTTTTTAAGTCGTTCAATTATATACAACTTTCTGTGAATCTGGTATGTAAGTCAGATATCATATAATAAGTATTCAATATCAGTTGGTATTAATAAATTTTTCAATTATATTAAAGTAGTTCAAAAACCATATTAAGTTATATAGTAAATAATAATCAAACATCATACGAGTGTCCAGTAAATAGGTAACTATTTTAAATAGTTACTCCAGTAAAAGGGACTATTAATTCCAATCAAACCAGTATTTAATTGTATCTTTTTGATGGTATGACTCGTCAAAATTATTTGCTGTTTTTCGTTATTTTAGGATATTACTCGTTGAAGGAGTTCAATATTAGATCCACCTTGTGTGATTGAGAAAGTCAATCTGATCACCAATTTTGTTTCTTAATATAATTTTTAAACGTAAACGAATACCTACCTATACAATTTTGATATATTTAATTTTGAATATGCAATTTCTAAATTACATTTCAGTATTTTTCTTTAAATATTTTTATAATTTATTTATAACCCTAATATTTAAAAAAAATTACATTTAATTTGGTTATTATGTCGTTATATTTAATTCATTGCTTTACATACTGTATCAGGGAGGCTTCCATATTAAATTTTTTTTCCGAACATTACATTTCGTATTATTTCTTTGTAAAATTACAATAACAATTGAATGTTAATTTTTTACGATTTATTTTTTTTTTCTTATATTTTCTGATATTATCTTGCTGTGTTCAATAAGTTTAATGTGTATTATGTTTGTTTTGTCAAATTAAACTTAATGGAACAAAGTAAGCCTTGTGTGTAAGCAATTTTGTTTGAAATCAAAATATAAAGAGATTTTTTTTTAGTCTTCTGATAGAAGTTGAAGTGAAAGCCTGTTTGTAGAATAATTTTGCTTATTAATTTTTTTAATTTGTAAAATTATGAATGAAAACATTAACATTTTTTAATGCGGCACTAGATATAAATAGTTTAAACACTCCCCTTCCATATTGGTAAATTAAATTTAGTCTAAACTCTGCCAGAAGTAATATCTTTTGAAAAGAAAAATGCCCATTTGATTTACACATAAGCTGGATATTACTTTTACTCAAATTTTTTAATCTACCGGCCTGTTAACAATATACTAGGCAATGTTTAATCTATACGTAGTGAAATTAAATATTTTTTAATTTTCAATTATAAATAAAATATTCAGTACGATTTTTTTTATCAAACTTCCCAGAATGTCAAGGAGCGGGCGAATATTAGTATTATATTATTATTATTTATATTTATTATACCTTAATTTCATTATAAAATTTTTCTTATTTATAATTTACATTAATAAAACCTTATAATAATATACATATTTACACTTAATGATCTTACATTTTTATTTAAAATTTTAAATTCATATACAATTATGTATTTCCATGAAAAATACAATTAAACTAAACATATTACCAAATATTAAAATGAAAAAAGCAAAATACATATGTTGAATTTCTAAATCTAATGTTAAATGATATGGTTCATGTTGTTTAATATGTTTTGATCTTAATTTTAATATATGATATAATTTTGATTCTCTATGCCAATATTGATGTATACCACTTTCTTCAACCATTTGTATTAATTTATTAAAAAATATCCAATATGGCCATGATGGTGAATTAAAATATGTTGTATACATTGGAAATAAACATTCATTTAATTTATAAAATTTAACAAATTTTTGTCCATTTATTATATCACTTGTTAAATCAATATAATTTAATATAACTGAATTCTCTAAAAAATAACCATATGATGTATTCTCATTATTTAATAATGTTCTAATATTTATTCCAATATCTTTTGTTATTTTTAATGCTGGCCTTGTTAAGTTTTGATTTAACATAAATGTATTCATTTTTTTGTCCAATTTAAATGTTATATTTTTACCTTTAATATCATCAATTGTTTCATATACTTTTATTTCATTTGCTGTCATCATATATTTAATTAAATATGTTTTAAATGCATTTGATATAATAAAACTACCCAATATCCATATACCAATTAATATTCTAATATATAATTTTGTTTTTGGTATTTTAATTGAATATTCAATTAAAATACCATATGGTATTATAAAATAATCATTTTGAAAATTTTTTATAAATAATTTTAAAAAACCTGATATTGTAAATAATGTACAAATAATTGCAAACCATGTATATAATTTAAAACATTTTAATATATTCCAAAATGGTACTTCAATACCATGTGTTGGTAATAATATACAATAATCATCACGATAATGTGTATATGTAAATAATAGATTAACATCAGAATGTGATGGTTCACGTATTAATACTAAATCAATATATTGAACATAATTTTCATGATAAAATATATGCCTTTTCGCGTTCAATTGTTTTGATATCAATTCAGCTAAATGTCCAACTTCACCAATAAAACGTTCATTTAATTCACCTTTATTAATTAATATTGCTTCTTCTTCTAATGGTGACAGTGCAATACTATATTTTAATGTTTTATTAAAATTTGGTATTTCAAATACAGATGGAAATAAATCATGTTTTTCGATATGTTTGATATTTTTTGTAATTTTTTTAAAATATGGTAACATTGGGGGCCATTTTATATATGTAAACATTTGTATTTGATTTTGTTGATAAAATATTACTAGAATATTTACTAATAAAGAATGTTTATTTAAAAATTCAATATTTTGTGTTAAAAATTGAAAATTTAATGTTTCATTTATATGTGTATTTTCAATTAATTTTATATAAAATATTTTATGTGATGTTGCAATTTTATTTATTGATGAACGATTTCTTTCATGATATTTATTTTTTCCCCTATACACATACAAAATTAATGATGTTGGTATTTTTCTAAATTTAATTCTTTGAACATTTTGATTAATGCATAATAATTCATCAAATTTGTCCATCCTAAAAAATATATATACATATAATTTTCACATACATTATCTAAGGATATTAAAAAGGATATTAAATAATTATGTATTGTATTACCGTTTTGATTTAATTTTTATATCACATTTACGTAAATTAGGTATTAATTGATCAACTATAGTTGTTTTGCGATCATAACAAATTAAAATTTCATATGGTTGTATTATACATAATATTTTTACAGTTGTTTCAATTAATTCAATTGATTCTGTTGAAATATTTTGTAATGAAAATTCAATTTTTTTTAAAGAATAAACATTATAGGGGAAAATTATTTGTGAAATTAATAAAAAAATGAATTGAAGTTTCATGTTTAAGAAATTTATATCAACTAAAATACAAAATACATAACTTAAAATTTAATAACCGATAAAAGCTCAATTAAATAATATTGTAATATAATTAAATTAAAAAAAAAAAAATAGTTTTTCGTATATAACCAGTAAATAAGTGTTTGTCGATATTATTTTTGGGAGTATTACAACCAAGTAATATTATTGACATATAAACAAATTAATTTGATTAGAATATTAACATTCTAATCAAATTGTATTTGAATGGAAATTTTTATATTTTTAGAATCAGTTTTGTAATTACATTTGAATGTTAAAGTATATATGTATATGAACTAAAATAGTATCTAATAAGTGAAAAAAATAATTTTATATGAATTTTTTATTGTTCATTTAACAAGAAAATTTGTTATTAAAAATTTTATATTTAATATGGGCGTCAAATAAGAAGTGGTTATTAAATTGTGTGTATTAAATTTCCAAATGAAAAACTGTTATTATGTTTGAAAAACAAATAATCTGTGACTTTATCTGTGACTTATATCGTATATAAGTGGATTTCTACCTGAAGTTGACTTTTGAAACTTAAAAATCGATTAAATAGCGATTCTTTTCCCGACATTGACATTATTATTATTCCGAACTATATACGACCGAACCACGTAGTTGTTACGCGATTTGACTACTACTCAGAAGGTCCAGGGTTCGAATCCCACTCAGGACATGAATGTTGTAAAAGTTTTTTTTGAATTATTCTTTGGAATTAATTTGGAATATAATTTGCTTATCACTACAATAAAATGGGACTATGCTATATTATATGAAAGTGAAGTTAATCTACAATAGATAATTTTTCACATTTAAATTAGTATAGATATATCATCAGTTCAAAAGAAAAAACTATTGTATACAATTGTGTATGCCAATTATTTGTGTAAAAGCAGTTAGGGTGTTCATCCTATAAACTTGGAATTATATAAACAAAATGTTATCTGACATATCACATGTTTGTTGTGTTATTATTTTTTTTTGTTTAGTAAATATATAAATATTTTATAAACTATTGTACTTTATGAATAATTGAATTATTAATATAAAATCTAAATTATAATTATAACTATAATTATAGTTGTGTTAGTATATCAGATGATCGGATTTTTAAAAATACAGAGTACTTTAGGCTTAATTTGAGTTTTTGAGTGTTGTTAGATGAAAATATTCGTAACCATTGTTAAAATTAGATAAAGTGAAATAAATGAGAAATAAAAATTAATTGGATATAGACTTAAGTTTGTCTGTATAACTATTTCATAATTAATTTTGTGTTATGGTGTTGATATAATTTGTGTATCAAGCTTTGTTATGTTATAATAACATACCAAAACTTGACGACTATTTGTAAAGTTATACACGGCCCCATATGCATTATGACAGTATAAAAATTATGTTTGTTGTTTTGATTTTAACCATTATGTTACACTGTCTGGTGAACAAAAAAAAGTACGGTACAATTATCTGAACCATTTAAAAACCGATTTTTATTATTATCCTTAAATAATAGCTATTTAAAAGGAGACAAAGCAAAACTGAATATTTTAGCAAAATTTCTTAATTTCTCCCCTTGTAAAACTCATTTTAATATACAAAAATTTAAATTTATTAAATTTCCGCAACTTGACCAGAATTTAAATTTAATTTTTTTTTAAAATAAATTATTACTTATGGGTTGTTGCCTAAAATAAATCCATAAAATAATAAAATGTACTACCAAGGATTTGAAATTGAAATGATAGCAAATAATTCATTATAAAATTGAGTACGATTTTTTATCGAACTTGGTCGAATTTGAAGTGGGAGGGCAAATGCAAGTTTTCTTTTAATTTATGTTATTCTTAATAATTTAAATGCTTATTCAAGGTGTTAGGTCCTATTTTGCTCAGAAAGTGGACTTGTTACATATGAAACAACTCAAACCAATTAGAAAAAGTAATCGACTGTGCTTGTCGGTAGAGATTGACTTTCCTTTAGTAATTTCCTTCAGAAAATGAATTGGAATCTCTAGAATTTGACTTTGCTCTCTCGGTTAATACATTGTATACTCTGGAGCTTCACAATTCAGTTTAAGACTTATATTTTTTTAAAAACTTATATTTTTTTTCAAATAGAGATTTTTACCGTTTTTGCCATAATGGTTTGTTACAAACAATTGTTAAAAAAAAACAAATTCCCAATAGAGTCCTCAATTTGAAAGAACTTAGCGCTATTTAGTTTTCAAATTAAATTAATATTTTAAAAATATTAAACTATTATTGAAAATTTAGCATAAAAAATGCAAATTAGTTTATAGTCATTACCAGTTTGTTCCAAAAAATAAATGCATATAAAAAAAAAAAAAAAATACCAAAAAGATTTAGAAGTCCTTTAAATCCTTCTTAATGAGTTCCAAAAAAAAAAAAAAATTGACTAATTTATTGATGAAAACCAAAAACAAAAAAACAAAAAAAAAACTTAATAATTTAAACTAATTCTGTCTACACCAATAAATTTCAATACAATGTTGTAGCATCAATAGCCGAATACAACAAAACCAAAAACATACTAAAAATATTTACGAGAATTCTATAATTACAACAATGTTTCATAAAAATTAACCGAATTTTGACCTTTTATACATGTATGAATTAAAATCTTATTCAGATATTATTATGAAGAGCCATCTATACATAATCAAAAACTGAACAAAACAAAAAAAACAAACTCTCCTTTCATTCATCATCAAAATATGATGGATTTGGTTGTCTTGTTTTCGTTTTTTCGTTGATTCTCTAAAAATGAACAAATTATAACTATACACACATAGAGACGTATACAGAGTATTTTGAAAGAAAATTTGAGGCAGTTAATATTTTTGTATCTTTAATTTTCTATTTAAATGCAACGGAATGTAATTTTTTTAAAGTAAACGTGGAACCTAAGTTTATCAATTCTTTTGGATCTAATGTGCTAATATATTTCATATTGATTTCATTTTTCTATTATCTTTATTTATTATTAATTCCACGTCTTCATTGCAACATCTGATCGTCGCTGACACAATAATATGTCAAACGTAGGTCTATAGTAATTCAATTAAGCCTGTATAGATAACAAATCTATATGCATATCTGTTTTCTAATATTTATTAGGTATCTCTTAAGTTATTAAACATGTAACTCACTTACCAAACCCCCTGACCTTAGATCTTATCAGATTTGAGCTGTTGAATTGAGAATATGCATGATATCTTGTTGTGCATCAGAATCAACATAGGTCTGCACACAAAATATTTAGTTGATCACTCATACTTCGGACAATTGGTTATGATAGCCATCGCCTACGGTTTTTGTATGTCATGACAATTATGTGTATATTACAAATTATAATCTGGTCCAGTCGTAGACGTATACAGTTTTTGGTTTCTTGTTAATTTATTTTTACATGCTATTGAATACTTTTTTCGTTTTTGGGTGAATTGAGTTCAAGTGCTGGCTAGACTATTCGGATGTTATTATTCGAGTATTTGTTCGCTATATCATATCCTGGAACTCAAAAAAATCTTACATGCATACCAAAAATTAACTAAGGTTTAAAAGAAGAGATAGACTTCGATTCGGTTTGAATTCGTTAGGTTTTTAAGTAAAAATAGCATTCATCGAGACATAGACGTGCAATTCTAGGATAATAAACGAGAAAGTACAATGGATCGTAAAAAATCGCACTTACATAGTGTAGTTAGTACAGTACGTACTAGTTTTGTCTGAAATAAAGGCATGTAAAACTTGTTTGAAATTGTGAAACTGTGAAAGTAATGTACTTCATTTTGTAGAAATAGAGTTTACATCAAAGTTATTGGGGCTCATGGCTGCATCCCCTTCTACTTCCCTATTTGAATCATATATCTACAATCATATATGGTACATGTAAGATGACGAATATTTATATGACAACAACATTATAAGTTTTTAACGATTTTTACCACAGCAATATTTAAAATTATTTTCAATACAACAACAATAAAACAAAAACAAAAAAAAAAAACAAAAACACAAAAAAAAAACATTTGGGTGCGGAAAACAAGACGTTTTTCTCATGTTATTCTCTATTATTGCTGTTGTTACTGTTGTTAATGTTGCTGCTATTGATGGTGCTGATCTTGAAAGATAAGTTTATAAATTTACAGCATCCAAAAATAATAAAAAACAAAAAGAAATAATCAAAAATTCATTCTGATCTGATTTGGGCAATATTATAATGCTACTCCTCTCAACTCAATATGATATAACACCACCACAATCATTATATCCAGGTGAAGTCAGAGAAAAATTATGAATAACAATAACAAAAAAACAAAAACAAAAAATTGTATTTTTAATTTTTTTTTTAAAACTACAAATTACGAGCAATTAATCAATCAGCTAAGTACCAAAAAAAAAAAAAAAATTAAAAATAAACCAAAAATTACCATAGCACGAAATTAACTTTATTTTATGTTGCCAAAAACAACAAAACAACAACAAAAATAACAACTCAACTAAAAATAAGAGAAAATGATACAAATCATAATTTTCTGCATTATGGAACCTCGATCATAGAAATTATAAAATTTTTGTTTTGGTTCAGGTTGCCTGTCTGACTTACTGACTGACTGACTTGTTAAGTTATTTATAATCTAATTTATTTGTACTACTCCACTAACACGTATATATAATGTAAATATGTATATAATGACCTTTTGATATTGTGTATATAAATTTTTATATTATATAAGTTTTTTTTTTTTTAAATTTTTGTTAAATTTTTTTTTTATCATAGAAGTAGTGTCTGTATGTCTGGCGTTTATAGAGAGAGATTTTTATTAACGTAGTACTGCAGAAAACATGTAGAAATTATAATACATATGCATTTCAGTTATTTGAATTAAATTTATTTAATTATTTATAAAATTGTAAATGTATAGTGCAGCTTATTGTACTGCACTCTCAACTATAATTTTGCAGTTTTTAGTAAGGTTTATGAACAAACTTTAATATCTATTGAAAGAAAGATTGAAAGAAAGACAAAAATTAAAAAGTCTGTAAAAAATAAGGATAATTCGATTTTTTCCATTCAAACTTTGATTATGATTGTTAAGAAAATTTTAAAAAATTTTAAATTATAAAATTTGAATAAAAAAATCTAATAATTGGATATTAAATACTTTTCACACTAGTCTCTCTGTACTGCATAATAACCTCTCTGTACCAGTATCTCTGTACAACTGCATACCTTTCAACTATAGTCTCTCTGTACTGCATACTACTAAAATTTGTATTGCAACCTTTGTAACATTTACTAATCATATTTTTGTACTTCTATAACAAACAATATTTTCTCTCTAAAACACTGGAAAACTTGAGTGTGACAAAACAAGTAAATTAATTATCCGAAATTGCTTACAATAAACTGAACTTGTCCATGGAAAAATTTCTACAAAAAAATTACAAATGTGACAATCCAACTAATTGTTATAATTATAACAAATTTAATGTTTTGGTGGATTTAAGTTCAGTCAAATTAGCACCACTAAAGTTGTTACATAATTACCTACCTACCTTTAGATAGACATACTTATGATATCTCGTAGTTGTTTTACGAGATTTCCACTGAATTTCGGCACAAAATATAAAATAGAATGCATCCTTACTGTTCGCATTATGTTAACACCAAATTATCGAGTTAGTTTTTGATAAAAGTTATATTTATGTAACTTCAATATTCATTTAATGTAAGTGCAATCTTTTCTATACGGCAATTCAACTAACGTTCTAAATTTTTAACTCTTTTTTTTTGATAATATTTTGAATCAATAGAATATAAGTTATGACTTTGATACAAAGTCAATATTATTGATAACTTATTATTAATCGAATCAAATTTGGATTTAAGAATTTATATCTAATTATAAATGACGTCATTGCTCGTTTAATTAATTATAATATACCTATCTAGTTATATAAAAAAAAATATATATATTGCAATTGGCATTTAAAATTATTATTTCTTACTATTCATACATTATTATATAACATTAAAACAATGAACTAAAAACAAAAACAATAAAAATAAAAAACCGAATTATAGAGTCCTTGAAATTTAAAAAACTAAGACGAATTATTTTTTTTGAGTTCAAATCAAGAAAAAAAAATACTTGATATAAAATTAATAAATATTTAAAAAAAAAAAACCAAAAAAAAAACTAAAATAATAGTAATAATGAAAATGTCAGTAAACGCTTAGCATATAATAATTATTCTAATGTCATTTTGACATTATGATTGACAGCACAAAATACAGACTTTAAGAAATTATTGTGTTTTCGTTTTTGAATAAAAAGTTTTATTAGGAAACTGATACATTTTCAAATCGAATAAAATACTTTGAAATTTATATACAAGGTGTTCCCTATTAATAACGATAACAGGGTGTAGTTAGTTTAATCAAGATAAATTTAAAATTCTGTTGAAATGGAGATTATTATTAGATGTTTTTCAAATTACAGTCCTAATAAATTTCTACTGGTTTTTACTGGTTTTGTTTACTGTTCGTATGTGTTATGTTTACTCTGAAATGTGTTATGTGAAAATAAGATCCAGTACCAATACCAATAAAATATTTATGGTTGACATTGACTGTTCATACTGTTCATGACCTACTTATACAAATTTTGCTGGTTATGGGAAATTATTTCGAAATTAATATTAAAAAATTTTAGTAAAGAAAAATTGGTGCTGGTACTGGGATGTATAACATGTATAACTGGAATATGAATAAATGAGATTATACCTACCTAGTGCAAAATAATTTATTCCTTTGAAAACTGAGGTTTTGAAAATTATATATTTTTTCAGTATTGAAATATGATAATTTTTTGTTTAATTTTTATAAAAAAGATACAGTTCACTTTTTCATAGATGTCATAAATAGTCTCAAAATTTTTAACTTCATCTATTTCACGGCTTTTTTTAGTATAACAGTACAAATAGGGACGATAAAAAAGAACAAAAGTTAAATACCTTTAAGCTAAATACCTAAATACCAAAAGGCACAATTAAGTTCTAAATGGGGTACAGAAGTAACTGGAATGATCTTTTCCACCTACCTACTTATCTATCTTTGGTCTAGTTTCTAATTTTATTTTTTAAATGTTATAAAATTAAATTTATAGGGTAAATAATTATTTTACAGCGGTAGTTTTGTGTGCTAGTCAAGATTTGGATAAAATACGGCATAAAGGACTGTTGTTCAAAATTAAACAGTTATTTCTTCGGTAATACTTATTATTGTTACGGTAATACATTGTGAAAAGACAGTTTTTGGTAAAGCATTAAGGTTTTTTTTTTCAATTAAAATTATACATTTTAGACAAATAATTTGACCAAGTCGATCTAATCAATTAATAATTTATATTTTGAATTCTTTAAAATTAAGCTTTGACCACAAAATATATTATTACTATATATTAATTCGATTCGAATTTTAACTTTTTTTTGTTTTGTTTAATAATACTCAATAATAAAAATCTATCGAGTTTTGTTAATTATTTCTTAACCACTTTTTTTTTGTTTTATATCGAATTTATTTCTTTGAATATGTCACCCACTTGATGCATGAGTAAGTCTAATTAATTTTCATCAATTAAATTGATTAATTTATTTATTTTTTCCAAAAAAAAAAAATATTATGTTATACATATAATATTTACTATAGAAAACAATATTTATTATGATTTGAAGTTTCAGTGTTATTTGAAATTATAACAGAGTTTGTTTTATTTTCTAAAGAGTTTACAAATAATTTACTTTTTGTGTAATATTCAAGAAATTTTGTAATATTTTATTAAAATTGTTAAATTAATTCAATGATTATTGGTTAATTTGATTGATAAATTGGAACAATTGTATTAATGAAAAGTTTTATATATAATATACTTATATTATTAAAAGTTTAGTTTTTCAACAAATATTCCGTACAACAAAAATAAATAGCTAACTACCCTATTTTAGTAGTTTTTAAAAATTTTAGCAGATTTTAGTTCTTAAATCCAAGACTATAAGATAGGGTGTTTAACTGCCTTTACACAGAAACTTGCACAATCACATATTATAATACGTTTTATAATTATCATTAGTATCATTATATAAATTTTGAACTTTTGATATTCAACACTAATTTACATATCGTCACCTGAAGTTTTTTTTTCGTATCCCTCGAAAATCGGGTATATGGAAATCGATTTTAAAGTTCAAAATACTAAAACAAAAAATGGAACCAAAAAGTAAAGTTTTTGTTATTGTTTAATTATTAGCTGGATTTATAAACTGCCTCTTGCATGTCAAAGATTGAATTGGGTAGAGCTAAAATCAAAATAAGGACCATTTTTGTCAAAATCATCTTGTCGTATGCTTAAAAATATTATGCTTAAAAATGTTGCCACCAAATACAGATGACACAAAAAAATTAAGTTACTACAATATAATTGCTTTGAGAAGGTGTTCTATTAAATTCATAATTGTTTTTGTAGTTGTTGTTTTATTTGTAATATTAAAAATATTATAATTGCCACCATTGTCTGCGTTTGACAAAATTTTGTTTGGATCAAACAGAAATTGCAGAACATCGGCGAAATTGGTTCTTTTTTGCATTATTGGATTTATCAATTCATATTTAAATTTATTTTATAACCATAATTTTTATTTTTAGAGCTCATCAAACATAAATTTTAACGTCACATGAACACTAAATAAATTTGCGTCTTCACAACAAAAACAAAGTGATTCGATAATCAATTTAATAGGTTGTAATGTTATGATAATATTAGATATACCAAAGAAAATTCATTCTCTGTAAAGCTATTTAGATCGATGAGACTTTTTCTGACACAGCTTTTTAACTTATAAAAGTGTTCGAGCATTATGAATAAATTGTCGGAATTACCGGTGAATGGAGTAAAATTTTAAGTGATTTTTGAAACGATTTATCCGCTATTGCACTCCCTTTTTGCAAATATGGCATTTTCAGCTCAATTTTTAACATATTGTGTTATATACGACAGTATAACTTCGGGGTTACTTATCAATTATTTTATATAATATGGAAAACTACATTTATATTGTATTAGAGTATAACATCTCCTTTATAACACCATAGTTTCATTTTATTTTTAAATGATAATCATATGGTATTCCAAATTATTTTTTTTTTAAAAGATTAACCCTAAGCTGGATTCGAACTAGGTAGCTTTCAATCAGTAGTCAGATGGCATAACCACATTTATTTTATATTTCTTAATTTCTTATTTCAAGAGTATTATTTTTATTTTCTGAAACTATAATGTGTCATAATTTCTTTCATAAATTTATTTTAATAACTAAATAGAAAGTTCTACTTCAACAGTCGTTTTCAAGTTTTCAAAAGAATAATCTGAATTTAAAATATTAAATTTAAATAATTAAACAAAAGAATTTTATTGTTAAATATCGAGAGAAATAATAAAAAATTTCAGGAATAAGAAATAAAAATGTTAATTTATTATTTCAAAAAAAATTTTAAGTCAAAAATGAAACATAATATTATACATAACTATATATATTAATATTTAAATTATCCTTAACAAATTGGTTTAGACCTCCCATCAACCACATTCTAATAAAAATAAATAAATGTATAAAATTATTTAACTTTGAAACAAAGTTGCTTATAAGAATCAAATCATTTTCTTTTATAATAATTTTCTTTAATTTAAAAATTTTCATAAATTAAATTCGTTTTGCCTACTAAAATGATTAAAAGAGTCAATAGCAACACTAATTTTTATATATAGTATATACATATATAAAATCCGGATGCAACAAAAACAATTTTAATTTTCAATACAATGTTGCATCGTCGCGCAACACATTACTGTTTTAGTGCCAAAGAATTAAAAAAAAAAAAACAAAAACAAAAAAAAAGATAAAAATAAAAAAAAATTAAGTTATCATAAAAATAAAGTTTTAAAAACATTAATTGTGAAGTTTTTATTACTAATAAGTTAGTTTTTTTTGTTGTTGTTGTTTTGAATAAATAATTATAGACCGATAGGATGATGTTAATTTGTATATTTCTAATTTGAAAATTTTAATGAGATATTCTGCTAGTTTTATCTCGTTACAAGACAGGCATGGGCGAAATGTATTATTTTCCCGATTATTTTCCCCTTTGATTTAATGGTTTTGAAAAATTAACTGGTAATGAAAAGTTGTTATATTGGATTGAGTTTTCATTTTCAATGGTAATGATAAAAATTTTTTCAATGCATTGAAGAATTTTTCATTTTCAATGATAATGCTGATATCAATGCAATACGTCATTATCACGATCATTTTAACTCTATGTTCAGAATACACAGCTTTTTTTTAAAAACATAAAAAGCTACCCATGCGATTGGTATCGTCATCTGCACGTCAAGTGACAATCATCCAGCGTTTGGTGCTGTAACTGAAAATATCTTCCGTTCGATATTGTCATCATCATAAAATTTACGATCAATAGATGGACAACATTTTTTTTATGTTAACCATTTGACGTTTTTGTTAAATGTTTATGAAATATTTACATTTCCCAACGAAACCAAAAAAGAATTTAAGGAAAAATATTATTTTATTTAAAATATAAAGATTAAACAATCTTTATTGAATAATATTACAATTTATAAAAGACCAAAAATAGAAAAACAACACAATAACGGAAAATGAAAAAAATAATTTGTTTTGAATGTGATTTGGAATTTTAAATTAGAAAAAAATATAAGTACATACATATGTTGTTTATTTACATTTCTTGACATTTGAAAGTGGGAATAAAATATATCATCATTAAATTGGTCAATAATTTTTATATAGTTTCGAATATTTAACATCTAACTTGATATTGTGGTTTTACTTTTAGTGAAGAAAGTGCAAGGAACTTTAAACTTTTTTATTGAATCTTTTATTTTCTTCTACTTTAAATTTTAAATTTTCTTCTATAGTATAATTCAATGAAATAATTAAAATATTTAAAAAATATATTTTTAAATCAATTTTTTTGTTATGCTTTTTCTCAAAACTGTGTTGGCTATACATACATGTGTTCGTTAAAATCAAATGACTTCAATGAAAAATTTTCAGTTTCCAAAATGATCAAAATGATGGTCACTAATGTGAATTGATCGATCGATTGATTGACGACCAATTTGACAATACTGAAAGCATGATATAATTCAAAGCAATTAAGAAATTCACTGCATTCAAAAATTCTTTGCAATCAAAAAATTCATTATCTATGCTTTTATCATTATCTTTGGAAATAAGAAATTCAATGCATTTTTTTCTTATACCATGCATCTAGTAAAACATTACATCGTAAAACCTTTGTACTGATACATGATTGTTTAGTTTGGATTATCGGATGATGGGAGAGCACAATATATTCCTGCAGTCAGTATAGGTGTATATACCGAGTGTTCCAGAGCATGCGTATCAGACTTTTAAGAGGGGAAGGAGCCGTTATTTTGAATAACGGTTTTTTTTTATTTTAAAATAACGGCTACTTTTAAAAAGTTGATACACATGCTCTGGCACACTCGGTATATATATTTGTTTTATATTTCATTTTTATTCTCTTAAAAATTCATAAAAATATTTTATAACTAAAAAGTACTATAGCTAACAAAATTCAGGTTTTACATTAAAAATATAAGAAGCGAAATGAAAGAATGTAAGAGTTATATATTTTGGATGAAGGTGTTTATATTCGTCTTGAATCTTTGAAGATTATAGCAAGTGGGTTAGCCCGACATTGTAAAAAAATTTTTTTAGGTAAAATTATCTGCTCGTTTTAATTAAGTAAACTTAATTTAACTAAGCCTTTATGTTCTAAGCTCCATTTTATTTAAATTTTTACCTGATTATACTCCAAAAAAATATTTTTTATTATTTATTTTATACCAGTGATAAAGGGTACTGGATAAGGTCGAACAATCCATAAACTATAAATGCTATATTGACATACCATTTTTTTGTTTCGTCGGTAATCGAATTTGGGATCCTTCGTTTGAAAGGCAAGCAGTTTTTGAATCATCTAGGCATTTCTAATATGTAGAAATGAGTATTTGAAGCCTCTTTTATTCCACAATAGAACTATTTGAGAAATTAACATTTTAAGTTCTTCAAAGCAAGTGTGCATGCCTACAAGATATCTATAAAATATAGGGTATTTTAGTCTTGATTTAAAAAATATGCCCAATTAATTCAAATTCATACATTTTGCAGTAAATTCTGATCAATCTATTTACAATGTGAACATTTTACTATCAAATTTATCTTCCTGCCCTAAAAGCGAAATCTACAACTAAATTAAATATTATAATGTTTAAAATGTTTGATCTTTAGAGTTTAAATTAAAAAATAAATAAATAAATAAACAATCTTTTATACTACACACTTACCTACTGTTCTCAAATTATTAAAACCTAATTTGCATATTTACCATAAATTAATTCAAATTAATTGTTTTAATCTTTATTGATTTCTTAAAAGATTTTTATAACTTTCTATCATATAAATAAAGACAATAAAATTAAATAAAAACAAAAAAAAACTTTCAATTTTTAATAACTAACTAAATTAGAACATTTAATGATTATTATCATTGTCATAATCATAATCATCATCAATATCATTTTCATCTTAAACAAAAAAAAAAACAAAAAAAAAAAGAGAAATAAATTTTCTTTTCTTGTTGATCGTGACAGTAAATTTAATGACTTTTGACCCTGGCAAAATTATTTTTATTTAAAATATGTATGTATGTGTATTGTGTGCGTACATACTTAAATATATATTTTTATATAGTCATAAATATGAAAATGATGATCATAAAACAGTAACAGAATGTTTTAAATTGACAAAAAATAATAAATAAAAAGTAAGCAAAAACAAAAATAAAAAGCGTGATTATCAAGGACAATGTATTATTTAGAATATAAAATTCGATAACACTCTAGCGGAGAATTTCATAAATTAAAAGAAAATAAAATCATTTTAAATGTCATTTAAAAGGCGTGTATTTAAACTTCACATTGAATTTTATTAATTTTATTATTTTCAGCTTTAGTTTTCTTATATTTTCTGTTTTTTTTTTTCGTGTTCCTTCACAGATTAAAATAAACCCTCTCTATAAATTCATAAAAATGTTAAAATAAAACTGAAAAAAATCGAATAAATTAAATGTGGTAGATAATTGACCGTGAAAACATTATCTGAAATTAAAAAATAGAAAATAAAAAAGTTTGTAATTAAATACGATTCTCTTGTAAGGAGATGGACAATGACTCTTCAGAATGAATTGAATTATCTTTATACTCATAATAATATGTTAAATGGAATTAATGTGATGAAACTTAATTAAAATGTTATGATAATGGTTGTATTTATAATTGGGGAGTCAAAAACCTTTTTAATATGAGTTAGGTCTGTTAAAGAGACTGCCCTGTATCCTAAGTAACACCTTAAAATATCCTTCCCACCACAATAAAATTATTCATGGCTGTCTATATATGTATTCTGGTTAACTAAGTATTCGAAAGTGTATATTATGTTTTAAACACATTACCCCAAAATGAGGATGTTTAATTCCCGTATGAGCACATGTTATATCTGTTCTGTAATTTTTTGCACAAATTATTTTAGTGTATATGAGCTACTTTTTACTTTACTCCTTGATAAGGTTAATATCATATCCAAATCTTAAATCTATTTGTCATTATAATTTCTTATCATTTTGTTTTTGTTTTCATTGGAAATAATTAATATTTGTTAAATTATTAATACGATGTTACGTTTTTGAATTTCTGAAAAACTGAAATGTAAACTGAAATTAACTTTTTATTTTATATTATTATTATTTTTAACTAGTTTTTAAAAGTACCTACTTATATTGTTTTTTTTATCTATATTGAATTATTGTAATTTTGCACTGATCATCCATAATCTTAGCTTTTATATTGCTTAAGTAATTTATGTATGTATACTCTACATCAACTTTTCCCTTTGAGATTAATTTGAATAAATAAATAAATAAAATAAATATTGTCCAGCCAGATTAGAAACTGTAAATTAGAACTACAAACAAAAAACTAAATTTATGTCACAGAAAAAGCAAATTTCACAAATTGAAAAAATTACAACAGCGAAAAACAAAATTATAATATATACATAATTCATTTAGTGAACAAAAAAAAAGTAAAAACTATGATGAATATATAATGAACATACCCATTGATAAAGAACTGTTAAGCCGACTTTATACTAATTGATTTGGATTTCGAAAATACTCTATATATACTGTACTGAGCTTGGTAAATTTTTTTAACAATGCCGATCCCCAATAAGTTGCCTATAGAGTTCGGCATGTAGCTCTACACTGTTCTTTTACTGAAAGAGAAAGACGTCTTAAACAACTTCCGCGACGAGAAACAATTAGATTCATATATTTCAATGATCTGCCAATAACTTTATCACACACATAAAATGGTTAATTGTATTTTGTATTAAAGCAAGTACGTATCTGTTCTTTAAAATAATATTTACTAAGTGTGTGGTGGCTCAAATTAATTCAGAAACTAATGTTTAATGTCTAATGTCTTATGATTAAAATCACTAATGTTGTCATGCTGTCGTCTATGTACAATAAAGCCAGTACAGGCATTTATGATAGATTATTAGTTGATTAGATTCACAAGAAGACAAATCTGTATATACTATATATCACTATAAGTAAAATCTGGAATTCATAAAGTATTCAAAAGTTTATGTTTTATCCATTCATTAAAAAAATAAGAATATTTCCATAGTCTGATGCTTTATAAATTTTTAGATATACAATCAATATAATCATTCCAAGTAAAGGTTTTATTAAAAGTAATTCTTATGCATTAATGCGTAGATCATATGACTATCTATTCCACCTATATGACTATCTTGAAGTTTGCATAGACCTGTTCTAAATGCACCAGTTTAAACTTTTTTTTCAATTTTATTTAAAACCTACCTTTATTGTCCGCCATTGCCGCCGTTGCATTGTATCTTCAGCGATGATGTTGTCTGCCTCATGTTTCCGAAATCTTAGATTGGAAGATTTCCTGACTCCAATATTGTTTTCTAGTATGTATAAAGGTTTTTTTTTGTCAAGGTTTAAAAGCAGCAATATTTTCGCATTTAAAGAAAGCTTTGGAAAATTAAAAAAAAAAAATAGATGGGATAGGTTGGAAAAACAGGTGTTTTACAGCATACTTCTATTTTCGCACAATGAATTTCGTATTAGAAAGTATTACTCTGCAAATCGAAATTCAAAAGCTTGGCAGCTCAAACATCGTTTTTACGAATTTCGTGAACTCGAATATTATATTTTCTAAACCTGTAATACTTCATTCGTATATTTTCCAACATATTTGACTAACAAAAACAAGAATAACATTTTTTGTTATTATAACAGTTTGAAAATTGAGAAACTTTCGTTAGTTACTTTATTGACTTTTATATGCTTTCAAATCTCGGAACTGATGAATTTTACAGTTGAATCAAAAAATTTGGAACAATTTTAGAATCCGAATTTCATGCATCGTAGAGGGCCAAAACTATTTCAGAGTGTTTATTATATTTTATTTTTATTAATTTTTGGTTATGCAGTTAATTTCAATCGTATAAAACTATAAATACTTTGATTATAAGACCTTCGCATATAAAAATTTTTATCACTGATTTTTTTCTGATTTACCCAATTGTATTTTGAGTTTCAACTCTTCAGAAAACTATCCAAACAAAAATCATTAAATTTCAAAATATCTATAAACCTCAATAGCGATTTAAATGCACCTCGATCAAGTGTCATTAAGATAGACGCGAAAGACAGGCAATCGATAAGAATTTGTTCGATATCATCTTGCTGTGTATCAAGACTTCCACTGATCCGGTAATTATCAGTACTGACAAATCGAAGATGCTTTGCATATTTATTGAACAAACACTGTTATGTAATATATTGATTTTCATAAATCTCTGGAAGTGGCTCAGGACCTTGCATTATGCCAGTCGAAATTTACGTGTCTTGTGGTAGTCTTACAAACAAGTTTAAGTGTTTGATATATGTTAGGTACAGTTTGAAGTCAATATTTACTCCATTTCATACACCTCTGCCACTTAACGTATGTGTCTGTTTGAATAACTTATAGGAATCTATCAAATTTAATATGTAAATTTAAAAGAATCATTTTTTGTCAGTACGTATTTCTTTGCCAACTTTCTTGTATAGAACGGAAACTAACTATATGTGGAAAACTAGAACAAAAGTCAGTAAATAGGTCTTCCTTAATATGTAGTTCCATTTTATATAAGTTATTATAATATTATTTACCTTTTACAAATCTTTATTTATTTTGTAGTATGTATCAAAAAACTTTGATTCCGGACCTTCCGATGCAGATTACATTACTACTATAAAATATTGATCGGTGTTTTTTTAGTTTTTAGTATTTTTCTATCTAGAAATTTTTTTTGGTTAAACTTATATTCAACATCCTGCAGGAAAAATAATTTCCAAATTTCTCTGACTTTAGTTGAAACTTTTTAAAATTACACTGTTTTTCTTATTATAGCAATTTGAAGCAAGTTAATTGTAAAATTAATTGGAAAAATTAAAAAAAAATTTCATAATAAAATCTATAATCTCAGTTTTATTAAAGTGCCATCAATATTTTCTCAGATAACCTAATGAATTTTTTTTTATACTTAATTGGCTTTAATCTGAAATCGAAATTTGATTTATGATTCTTAATTAATACATTGGAACGCTTGTTAAACTCTAATCAATAAAATTTAAATTTACATAATGAATTTATGTTAAAAAAAATTAATTGCTGACAACTATAGGAAAAAATTAACATTTTTATAATGAAAATTTTATAATGCTATATCATATGGAGAAGTGGAGGTATTTTTTTTATAAAAGACCAGTAATAATAAGGCTAGACTACAGGTTCCTTGGATCAGTACTTTTTAGTTTGTATATTATATACATTATAGATTAGTACTAATGTATGTGGATATTTTTATAAATGGTAGATAAATAATATATATTTTTGTTAATGAATCTGTTTGATATTTCAAAATGCTTTATTTTCTAGTTGAATAAAACCTTTATTCTACTCGTTTCCAATAAGACTAAAAATTATAAGAAATAAGACATTAAATAACATAAAATAAGACACTAAATGAGAATACATTATAAAAAAAACAATTTGTATGTTGGAATGTATGTGCTTCTAAGAAAGAATTAATTTATTTCAACAGGTTCGTTTACAAGTATATTTGACTGCTTTATTTTTCAGACCACCAACAGAATCATTGCTTCATCAATTTAATTCGGAACTGTGTGTATTTAAATTTCGTACGAACATTTAAATTTTCTGGTTGTTCAAATTTTGTCCTGTAAATTTTATTGTTTTTTTGTGAAAAATTGAATTAACTTCCGCTTTTAGTTCCAATTTACTGTTTCTAATGTAATTTTATTTAAATTTTTTAAAATTATAACAAATTTCATTTTATAAAAAATATTTTTCCCATTATTTTTCAATTGTTTAATTTTTCAGGGTGCAAGTAATTGGTTGAGATAGTAAACTAGACCGAGATAGGTGCCGTTTTTTTTAAAAATTTGTTTGGCATTAAATTACTGAAGAGATGAATCCATGAACGCGATATTTCAACACTCTTTCAATAAATTTTAACAAGTTTTTTAACTTTTGAATACAGTTTAATTTTGTCATTGGAGGATTACATCATTAGCTGAATTAAAAGCAATTGCAATTTTGAACAAAAACATGTAGAAATGTAACAAATTAGTTATGAAACTATTGGTAATTAAATATTAGAGCATGCTAGAATTTTTGAACTTAAGTTTTCATTTCGGTTTTCTATATGTGTCAAAATTCGTATCTGCATTATGGAAAAGTTAACGCTTCTAAATCGCTGAATTCAGAATCCCCAAAATACAAAATTCCAAAAAAGAAAAGTAAATATTGTTGCAGTAAAAAACGGTTCAACTTATACTAAAGTCTTATGTATCTTGCATCTAGCTAGTCTAGGAAAAACATGGGCTACAATTATGATATTCTGTGTCAAACTTAAATATTTAATTACAAAACCAGTTTCTAGAAATAATCAGCTTAATTCACACTGATTTACATGAGACACTGAAATTCATAATTATTTTGATATGAAAACAATTATTTAAGAAGAAATATTAAGAACACATTACCAAATAAAATAGAACTAAGGGAACACCTTAATTAACTTGCGAGAAAAGTAATACATACCAGAGAAGTAGATAGTTATATTGATCTAGACCTCGACTACAGAAACTGTCTCATCATTGTACAATCAATGAACAAAATCATACCATGTTAGTCCCAAATGCTTATTTTCATATTTTAGATGTGGTAAATTTTGTGATTAATCACAGATGTTTTAAAACGGGTCTATTTCCCAATTGTTTTGTTAGTCAGTATTGTGTATAGCCTCTTCGACATTCTTCATGTAAATCTATTCACCTTGTTTGATGCTTTTGGATGTTGTGCTGGGCATGACAGAGGAAAACTTTATTCTATCCAAAACCGATGATGATGATGATAGTCATTATTACGATGATATAATTATGATGTAAAAATTATTACAAATTGATGATGATAATGATAATAATGATGATAATGATGATAATGATGATAATGATGATAATGACGATAATGATGATAATGATGATAATGATGATAATGATGATAATGATGATAATGATGATAATGATGATAATGATGATCATGATGATAATGATTATAATGATGATAATGATGATAATGATGAAAATGATGATAATGATGATAATGATGATAATGATGATAATGATGATAGTTATGATAATGATGATAATAATGATAATGATGATGATTATGATAATGTTTATAATGATGATAATGAAGATAATGATAATAATGATGATAATGATGATAATGATGATAATGACGATAATGATGATAATGATGATAATGATGATAATGATGATAATGATGATAATGATGATAATGATGATAATGATGATCATGATGATAATGATTATAATGATGATAATGATGATAATGATGAAAATGATGATAATGATGATAATGATGATAATGATGATAATGATGATAATGATGATAATGATGATAATGATGATAATGATGATAATGATGATAATGATGATAATGATGATAATGATGATAATGATGATAATGATGATAATGATGATAATGATGATAATGATGATAATGATGGTAATGATGATAATGATGATAATGATGATAATGATGATAATGATGATAATGTTTATAATGATGATAATGAAGATAATGATGATAATGATGATAATGATGATAGTTATGATAATGATGATAATAATGATAATGATGATGATTATGATAATGTTTATAATGATGATAATGAAGATAATGATGATAATGATGATAATGATGATAATGATGATAATTATGATAATGATGATAATAATGATAATGATGATGATAATGTTGATAATGATGATGATTATGATAAAAATAATGTTGATAAATATGTTAAAAAGATCAAATTCAAACCTTTCATATATCACTATTTATGTTGGTGAGCTGTCAAATGATAAATAAATACAAAACATGCAATACAATTTCACCAACACATCAGAAATGTCCACCCCGGAAATTTCATTATCCAAACTACTTCAAAAATATTTTTAATGAGACTCAACCCAGTTATAAGAAGTCGAAAACTCATACTAAAACACTAGTTTGCTTTTCTGGCACTAGAATATGACACGTGAACATGGCAATAGAATATGGCACTATAGAACAAGTTCATCGAATTGTGAATTAAATAAATTATTACTTGGAGCAAAAAAGAACTCTTTTACCCCATTTCTTGATATAAGTCAAGCATTTGACAAGGTGTGGCCTTTAAACTTTTGATGTAAGTTAAAAAAAAATCTGCCGTACGAATTTTTTCGAACTACTGAGATATTAATGCTAGTTGTAATATTATGTAATAAATAGTGAAGTGTTATCATAGGATACACTTCTTCAAGCCAGTAGAGTACGCAAAATTATTTAATTTATTGAATTGTAAATCAATCAGATTGTAAATACATATTAAATGGGAAGAGAGAAAAATATGAAAAACCCACTGTAATCTATCTGTCTGGGGGAGTCATAACAGCCACCGTACAATCTTCGAAAATAATAACGATCATGATGATTATGATGTTGATAATCATAATAACAATGATGATTATGGTATTGAATAATGATAGTTCAGCTCAGTAATGTCCTCACCACAAAAAAAAAAAATAAATAAAATATTAATTAATTAAAATAAAATTCATTTTTATTGTATAAGATAACAATCAATCTTAATTTATAATCTCGTTGATTTTCAAATATAGAATATAAAATCATAAATTAATTTTACAAGAAATTCTTTATAATAGTTTTATTTTTTTTAGTGTTATTTTTTTTTTTTTTTTTAGTAAATATCTAATATTTTCTTGTAATACAAGACATTTAAATAATAGATAGATAGATAGATTATTGTGGTGGCGCTTCTTTAACATAATATAATATGATAAGTTCACAGGGTAGCAAATATACATAATCAACGAATCAATAAAACTATGTTATAAAAATCTATAATAAAGCTACTACAAAATTCAAATAATTTTTTTTTAATTCAATAAAAAAACAAAAAAAAAACAAAATGCAAGTAGTCAAGCACACAGCTGGATGGAAATTGAATCAAATTAACTCTTAAACGCTTCCAATAAAAAAATAATTTTTTTTTGGGGGTACTCATAATGTCTTATGTATTTTTTTGATTACCATATAGAATCTTGTCAAGATGAGAATAGTATCTTATAGAATATTTAAAAAAAATCAAATATATAATTTTTCATTAGCTTCCGTGAATGGTTGTTGTTTTTGTTTTGTTTTTTTTGCCTTCTTAAGATTTATCTATATTATTATACAACAGTATATTGGTGGTTATAGTTAAAAAAAAACCTTAATCAAAATGTATCGATGATGAAACAGCTGGATACCATCAACCTTTCAATTTAACGGAGAAAATTTAACAGAACAAGCAGAACAAAAAAAAAACAAAAAAAAGACATATTACGGCGCCACAAATGATATAAAGAATTTAAATCAAATATTCAAAATCATTAGAGATACATATTAGGTGTATCTATAAAAAAAACAACTTACGAACATTTAAGAGTTCTAAAGTTGATAGTTGAAAATTAATAGAAAAATCTTTCAAAAATTTCATCTTTGGTCTCTCAATATGAAATCACAGCATTCTGAATGCTACTGGTTTTTTTTTTTGTTTTTTTTTTACTTAATAATATTTTTAATAGATTATCTGTGCTTTGACAGATTGTCTTCTTTGTCTCTAACTTAAATTTCAATTGAATTTTATTAATAGTTTTTTGATTTGTTTTGAATTCGTAGAGATGTAGGTCTTGGTTGTTCTAACCTAACCTAGTTATAAATATTTACTGATTGAAATATTAAATTAATAAAATCAAAGTGAAGAGGACCTGCTAGCTCTTGAGATCCCTGAATTGGCTTATTCCGAAGAAAAAATTAATAACAAAAATTAAAAAAAAAAATAATTTTAAAAATATGACGTTAGATATTATATTTTATTGCAAACTTGGGTGGTAATGAGGATTTGTTTTTTACATAATATATTAAATAAAATAAGCTATATAGGATCTATAGGTAGTTTTATTATATAAATGCTTCTGTTTTTTGATGATACAGCGTAGCGATATATACCATAAAGTCTTAGGAAATACAATATAATTCTAAGAAGAGCTATTGTATAATTCTAAAGAAGAGCTATTGTATGTACTTGTGTATTCCAAATCTCTGTGCAAAAGTAAAAATAGTTAGGGTGTTCATCACATAGACTTTAAATTATATAAAAACAAAATAATAGCAAATATGGCAAAAAAAACTTCGTAATTGCAAAAACAAAAAAAGAATAAAAATACATTTAAAAGTAATTTGTTCAATAGGACAAAAAAGCCTAATAGACATCCTCAAAATAAACGATAATTCAAATCTACGTACATTGATTTGGGGGAACTTAAAATATCGGGACCTGTATTTTGATAAATAAAGACTATAACGTTACATGGTTAACATAATAAATAAAACAAATTAATTTATCATAATTATAATATCCCTTCATCCTTCATCAACCGAAAATCGAAATTATCAGAAAACAAGAAAATTAACAAGATATAAGTCTATTTTTCAGGTGTTGGTTACTTACACCACTACATTCTCCAAATGAATAAATTGCCCTTATTGTCACATAATATAATTACAAATTTGTCAAAATAAGCTACTTAAAATGGTATTAATTTTATTACATCGCTATCCGCCTTCACACAAATGATATGATAAATCTTAAAATTAAAAAAAATACATAAAACTATCTGAATTTTAATTATTTTAATTCGTTTTAAGAACTATGATAAAGAAAAAATTCCTGATAAAATTAGTTTTTCCATTACTAAAATCATTTCAAGCAATTATCTAAAAGCTGAATTATGTTTCGACTTGCTATTTGACCACTTGCTTGTTATTGTATACGAACAAATTTATTCATCAAAGTGGGTTGACCAAGATTATACAGAGATAGTTGGAAATAATATTGATCAGGAAGTCTCTATAAAAGAAACTGATCATGCGATTGTTGGAAATTTCAATAAATCTATACAAAAACCATTTTGGCTACTCCACTAAAAAGTATGAAAAAGATATTAAAAATATTTCCCACTTTTAATAAGAAAAAAGTTAAAAGTGATGGCTACGACATATATTGAAAATAAGAGATTGGTGAGTGATGGGTTAAGTTTAATAGAGCTGCGAATCTATTAATTAGAACTGTCAGATTTAATGCTTAGGTCAAGTACTTCAGACGTCAGTTAGAGAAGAAAGTTTACTATATTTTTGCGCAATATTTAATCATCATTTATTGAGATTTTTAAGACCCGACACCGTTAGATAGAAAAATAATAGACATGGTGTTAGTAGATCGAATATAGATTATAGAGTTAGTATAGATTACAAAAATTTAAAATATATTAAAAGTTAATATACTAATTATAAGATTTAAAAATAAATACAATGAAAGTAAAATTAAAACAAAAAAAAATCATTTAGCTTAGCATTACCTTACGCAGTCTACTTTTAACTGTCCTACCGCTAATGTGCTGGCCAAAACAGCTTGAATTAGAATTTACTTTACGAATTATTCTAGTAATTAGCTCAAATTTGCCGTATTCTGTAGGGTGAAATGGAATGAGATTATCCCGATTGGTTCTTTGAAAAAGGCTATACCTAATTATACGAAAAATTAGGCTTTTCAAGAATATCTCCGAAGCCTAACACTAACTGAAGACGTGATGGGTTATTTATTGTGAAAGCCTATTAGAAAACTAAAACAGCCACAGCAGTTCAATACATCAATACCAATTAGTAACCAAAAAAAAGTAGATTTTAATAATCACAATTTCTTTGGGTCTATAGTACTATCCCTGACCCTAGTATATCCTATTATTAATCTTTCAATCAATATAGAGACAATTTTCAGTAATCAAACGTAAATATTCGTGTTTTCTGAATTTTAGCATTATCCATGACTAGAAATGCAATTTAATTGAGTTTTAGAGAATTAACAATATTGGCCAAAATGTTGAATTTACAGTTTTAGTTCTAAAATTTTTTATTTGTTTTTCATATAATTTCATTTTGTTAAAAAATATTTGGTTTGTAAAGCAACAATGTTGTATAACCTATTTACTTAGCAACTTCGATTGTCTTATGGCTTTTGACAGATTTTTTCCGTATTTAACATCTTCTTTGGTGCTTATACTTCAGTTGGTGGCAGCAAGCATTGATAAATCTGCTTAATTATTTAGCATTACTCAAATATTGTTTGGATTTTTTTTTCAACTGTAGTTATGTAGTATAACGAATGTGAAACAAATTTTAATATAAGTATATATATATATATAATATACATATATGTATATTGTAATACCAATTAATTTGTTTGAGTTTCAATTAGTTTATTCGAAGATATAAAATATATATCTTCCATCATAAGCGAAGGTTATCATAGCCAATTTCCCGAAGTTATTACAAGCGGTTTTTGAACTAATAACCATTATTTCAGCTTTGATTGGAACATTACATATCTTTCACTTAACAATTAGTAATAAAAACTACTTTGAGCCTGATGCAAGTACTCCAAACTTTATAATTTTACAGCTGAAAATTCAACAGTCACATCAGTTTTGAACTAGAAGCCGCCTCAGAAATTCAATAAAATTGTGCATGTGTAGTTGTGAACCAAATGTTAATTATTTAAACATACAAATTAAATATTAATTTAATTAATTATAAAAATAAATATCATGAATTATTATTATAAGAGTTTAACCAGACTAGGGTAGCACTAGGAAATAACCACAATTAGAAATAAAATAAGTCCGGATATTTAGACCCGAAGTCTCTTTTTATTTTGCGGAGTTATTTCCTAGTGCCAAGTAAAATCTAATCGTATCTGCAGACTCACAATGTTTTGAAAGCTGAAAAGTCTTATATTAACGTGATTGTAAAAATTCAAACATTAGCGAATGATTGTACAAAACAGAAACGTGAAATCGTTTATTCTCTAGAATGTATATGAGATTAAAAGAATTTATTTTAAATTATATCTTCTTCCCAATAATTCATTAACCAACTTAATTAATGAAATAATCAGTTCATGACCAACAATATTTTTTATACCTTTTTGTTACTATATGTAATCATAATTAGGTTCATAATTGTGAACTGAACATTTCTGTAACCCATAAACAAATTTGTTAAAAAATTATACCCCTCGTTTTTGTTTTTTTTTTTCGTTTTTCAAAAATCTCTGGAAAACAAATTTTTTCTTATCAACCTTTTACTATCATTTAGAAGAAAATTTATTTCCACTTCTAACCTTTTTCAGATAAGATTTTGATGCATTCTAACAGATGCTCTCATCATATACTTTTGTACCAAATTAAACTCGAAAGAGATCTACATAAAGTGTATATAGACTTTTTGTTTTTAATTTAGAAAGGAGATTTTCAAGAGAAATTGTAATGAGAAACCTAGTATATCTAAGAAGTGATTATAGACTAATTTATGAACCAAATTTACACTATCATATTTACAAAATACCTTAGATGAGAAGAAGAAGAAGATTATTGATGTAACTTTTGTTTTTTTTTATTGTTTTATTCTTTAAATTAGAAAGATACATATTCTGAATTGTTTGATTATCTGATATGGAGGGAAAATAAAAAAAGAAAATTATACCTCATATGTTTAGAATTAAATGACATTATGTATTACAATATTAGGAATGAAGGCCCCAACATTTGAAAATCTTTAGGAATTGATTATAATCATCGGTCCAATCATCACGTATTGTACAATACGCACTATCTTGATTTTCTATTACAATATATTTCACAGAAATTAAATACAAAACTATAATGGAGGATTCTGTATTTGAGATATATGAATAAGTATATATGTATCTTGGAAATCTGTATCAAAACTATAGAAACTAAGAATAGTAGTTAGATATCAGAAAAAAAGAAATCTAATATGACTGTTTATTTGAAATATTTAAAGAATTAACCAAATAACTAAAATTGAATGAGTTAGATTTTTGGGTTGAAAATGTAAAACGAACTTGTTGAATTGAGTGTTTTAAAATCATAGTAGCCTAAGGCTAACCCACATACAAAAAAACATAAAGAATAATTGTATAAAGATAGTAGACATCATCATTATATTTAATCTGTAAATTGAAAAAAGTACGGTACAAATATTTGAAATTTTACCTCATGTCTAAGTCATTTTAACATACAAAAATTTTAATTTATCAAATTGCTGCAATTTTAATTTTGCACCCATCGGGCCATCGCGAGAACTAAATTTAATTTTTTTTTTAAATAAATTATTACGTATGCAGTTGTTGTCTAAGTTAAATCAATCAACGAATTAAATATACTTATACCAAGGATAAATTGAAATGATGAAAAACAATTTATAATGAAATTGAGTACGGTTATCAAACTTCCTCGAATTTCGAAGACCGGACGAATACTAGTTTGTCTTTATTTTGTTATTTATCTATATTTTTAATAATGAAACTAAAAAATATTGGTCTGCCTTAAACCACTATTTTATTTTAAATTTTTTTTTACCATTTATGTTTAATAGCAAAGTGGTTTAACCTAGAAATATTAGTCTTTTTTTTAATACTAGAATAAAATAAAAATAGGTTATACATATTTTAAAATATAGTTTTTACAAAAACTTGTTTTCTAGTGTTAAAATAAAATAAAATTTTCACTATTATATTTAAAATATAGTTTTTGCAATAAAATTCAAATGTGAGTTTGGTGACTATGGTTCTGAGACATTAAAGTGTTGTCAAGCTGGATCAAGATATGCATGCTTATAAAAGACAATTGGTTGTGTTCGAATTCCACTTAAAATGTAGATATCTATTCTAATGTTTTCTATCTGTCTGGTTATAAGGTAAAAAATCATAAATTCGAATCCAATACTGGCAAATATGTTTTGATGTTTTCGATTAAAGTTGAACTTTTGATGACTTTTGATGACTTTGATTAAAACTGGACTCTCTGTAGAAGTTATATATATGTAATCCACTTATGTATGCTATTATTTGGCTGTAATTAATTATGCATCTGGTTACGAACACAAATGGCATTAATGCGAGCTTGATAATAACTTTATCTACTCTAAATGAGACTAAAACTCATCAACTTTCACTTTATGTCTATCGAGCATAAAAAAACACCTTCAAAACAAGTAAACATGTAAATGTTTTGATAGTCCTTTTTATGGTACAGAGACTAAAATAGGTTAAGTTTTTTATACGTGATTTGAAACTTAAAGTTGATGAGTTTAAGTCTAATTTAGAGTAGATATAGTATATTAATGTTTTTCATATATAATGTTTCGAATGGAATGATCGAGATACACGTTGTGTTGAACACAAAAAACATGAAGGATTATCCAAATAAACAAATACGCAATAGAGAATGTTATGAAACTGAACTGAAGAGTTAAGGTGCAAATTACTTAGTTACATAGGTAACTATTCGATCATGTAGGTTTTTGGTCTGACTCATAAGCACTTTGAATTTTTGCCGCTGGGCGGCTTCTTCCCAGTTGAAGATACGAAATTGCTTCATATCTGCCAATATTTCTTCTCCCTAACGAAGGTTTAACCTTTTACTTTCGCTTCGCGGTTTCGAAAATTATCTTAGATGATCATTTCCATCCCTCCACTCCACTACGTGACCAGTTAATTATACAGGCATAGTTGATTTCAGGAAATATTGTGAAGAATTCGTCAGATATGGGGCGAAGAATTTTCTTCTAGAAAACGCCAATTTCATGCTGATTCCATGATTCTGATTCGTAGATCAAAACCGGAAGTTATATCATTAAATGAGTCATTAAGTGAGTGCAAAAGTCCCTAAAACCAAAAACTAAAATAGTTCACAAAAAATTCTCCTGTGTTTAAATCTTTGGTTTTAAAACCAATTTTTTTAAAAATATGTAAAAATAAAATCTGATTCAGAATGTCATATAAAATCAATATTGTGGAAAAATGGTCAATTCAGATTTTGAATTCAACTCTAAAATTAATACTTTTGTCCACATTTCCTACTGCATACCAAAAAAATAAATTGTGAAATTTTTATCTAACAAATAGCGATTTTTAAAGGAATGGTGGGTAAATGAAAAATGGCAGTCCCAAACCCCCACCAATTCAATTATTGAAACCCTGGGTTTTGAATTCAATAGGTACATAGTTTTAAATTTGAAATAAATTTTTAAATGTATAAAAATCATTAATAGTTCCTTGGGATATATTTTTTGGGATTTTGTAACTTGGAATTTAGAAATTTGGGATTTAGCTGGACCCCTTCCATACTACCCCCGAACGAATATTTTCATGGATTAAAAATGTCATTAGCAGAGTTTTATGAAACTTCTTAAAGTATATTTAAACCCTCTGAAACCAAACATTTTTCGGATATAATTTTAGACCTAAAATCTTGTAAGTATAAGTAAAGTATTTCTTTACACAATTCTAGATATAGTTGTATCACTTCTTATTGCCAAATTTTATTTCAATTACAAAACAATAAATTTATAATACAAACACAATTCTTAAAAATAATTTTGTTTGTTAACACAAATAATAATAATATTTATAGATACAATGGTGACATAAAATGTCTATTAATTAATAATATTAATTAATAAATCGCACACGCTGGGTGGCGCAGTAGGTAGAGCGCCTACCTTTCTTGTAATTATAATTTTTTTTAAGTGTTAAATATTAAAATTTCCATGTCATTTTAATTTTGATAAAAAGAACTAGTACGATTTTTTTTTATGATCTTGACAGTAACTTAGGTAGAATCACCTTTTCGTGCTTAATTTAGTACGGTACTGCAATTTTACACTACAATATCTACAACAATTTGAGTATTTATTTTAAAAAATTACTGGCTTATCTCATTAAATGTGGAAGACTACTACTATTGGCAGGAACTAAGCCTTCTTAAATAGAATAGTTTCATTTTATTTAATTTGTTACCAGATTATATATACTCTCAATTATTTTTTGTCATTTATTATATCCCAATGACAAAGGGTATTTTAGACCAGCTCGAAAAACCAATGAAGCATTTTTTTTTTTGCTTCATCGGGAATCGAACCCGGGACCTTTCGGTTGAAAGGCAGGCGCTCTACCTACTGCGCCACCCAGCGTGTGCGATTTATTAATTAATATTATTAATTAATAGACATTTTATGTCACCATTGTATCTATAAATATTATTATTATTTGTGTTAACAAACAAAATTATTTTTAAGAATTGTGTCGTTCGTCATAACACTATTAGAACTCATCAGTAGGTATTTATAGTGTTAGACTACATATACAACTCCTATTTTCATTTTGATTGATTTTATAACTTATTAGCCCTAACTATAATGGTCTTAAGACGTTTTAAGATAAACTGTCAAATTTGGTTAAGATTGGTTAAGTTTCTGTCAAAACTTCAAATCTTAAACACTACTATAATAGTCTTAACGAACTTTTTTTTTGACAAGTTTTGAAAGTAAAATTAATCATTTCACAAGTTTTAAAATTAAATTACCAAGGTCTTCCAAATATTCCATTTTAACCATTTTCAGTTTTATAAAATTTTTTTTAAATTTTCTTGTCCAAAAATAATTTAAATATTCACTAAATGACAGCTTTTGTTAAGATTCCTTGAGATTTGTACGACAGAGACCGTACACCTTAAATTTTAACGAAAGATAACGAAAGATTCATTAAGCTATTATAGTTGCCAATATGACATTTCATACATTCGTACAAAATCTTAATTTGGCTTAAGATGTCTTAAGACTATTATAGTTAGGACTATTAGAAGATGTCAATAGAACATCTGTGAGTTATAAAAATCTAACAAAATTTCAATATAGAATGTTATTTTTATAAAATAAATTTATGTAATTATAATTTTTTTAAGTGTGAAATATTAAAATTTCCATGTCATTTTACTTCTAATAAATAAATTTTTAAATAAATAAAATAAATTTATAATATTGCAAATAAACTAACAAATTCTAATATTATGCTTAATTCTACTGACAATTTTTTTACCCTAGACTTGTATGTATCTCTTCATTTAAATAAATAAATTTTCTTGCTTAACACGAAACACATTTTTTTTTGTTCTCAACTCTTTCCTTTTTCAAATACTTAACAACTGAACAATAATTATCAAGAATTTGAATTATTTCCGTTAACAACTCATACGGTGTACATTTATTGGTCATAGACAAGTTAGTTACTGTTGTATAACAGCAATCTACCCAAAACGGTATAAACATTTTTGCTATCGTCTGAGGCTCATACATATTTTTATTTTTTATTTTATTATTGTATATGTCATGTTTTTGTTGTAAAATTTTTTTTTTTGTATAAACAACTTTCAAGCTATATTATGACTCGTCGTCTGTTTGTTTTTTCAAAAGAACAACTTATAAAAAAAGAAAAAAATAAATAATAATATGACAAGAACAACAAAAAAAGCTTAATTAACTTACAGTTTAAAGATCGCATCTCTTCAAAGTAACGATTAAAAAGTCGCGCATTTTTGATTTTTCTAGTGAAAAATAAAATTAAAACAACAACCAGAAAATATAACCAAAAATGAATTAATTATTTTATATTCATAACTTATAACTACTATACTATACTACACACAATCTTCCCATGATTAAAAATTCACACCAGAAAAAAAAATGTATATATTTTTTTTTTCATCTTAAATTAGTCAGTCACTCGTATTCTCTAATTTGGAGTAGAGTAAGACTCTTTAAGAAATAAAAAATAAAAAAAATACAATAATAATAATAAAGAAGAGAATAATGAACTGAAATCGAGGATTAAAGTATTTAAATTTTTTTTTTGAACTTTTAAATCAGCTGTCATCAATGTTATCACAAGTCACAGCTTAATAGTAACATCAACATGTGTGGTCAGAACATTCTCAGGGACACCATCTAGTATTTATAATAATTGATTTTTTTTTGCTTTCTGGTTGATGCCTTTTTGTGTTGAAGTAAATTTTCTATTGAAAATTAATTTACTAGGTAGGTATATAGATATAGTTAGGTTAGGTATGTATCTCAAGATTTTTTTCTTTCATTTTTCAATGAAACCAGTTAATTAAATTAAATTAAAATTAAAATAAATAGAATAAAAAGTTTTTGTATAAATTAATTGAAATACATTGTGATTATTTTAAAGTTATTGTTTTTTCAGTTTAATTAGTTTATTTATATGTCATAGAGGTGGGGGTGGTAGATGCTTAATTTTTCTTCAAATCTTACGCATTAAAATTGTTCAATTTTAGCATGTTGATGTTCTAAGAAAATTGTACTTTTTGGAAAAATACCGCATGTTTTTGATCTTCAAAATTATATTTATATTAGACTTTATTTATTAAATACGCGTGATCTGCCTTATTTATTATTATACTCTTTATTTATTAAATCTGCGTGATAATTACAGAATAGTTACATTTGCAGATGACACTGCAATCTTCAAAGAGATATCGAGTCGTTAAATAGACAAACGGCTGCCGTATGAAGCTACATGAAGAAAAATCTGTTTACATAAATTTTTTTTACAAAAAGCTGAAAGAAGAACCAACTATTACCATTAATGGTATAGCTATAAGGATATGAAACACAGCCAAGTATCTAGGTATAACATTTGACGCTAAACTTAAGTGGAAAGCTCGTGTAGAAATTAAATATGAAATATCACAAATTGTATTGGCTTAATATTGATTTATAACCAAGTACTAGAACCGGTTTGGATATATTCAAATATAAGATGCGCACCAAAACCCATTAAATGATTCTAAAACAAGGTGTTGAGAAATATGGTCAAGGCTTATTGGTACAGCAGAAATAGCGACATACATTGAGAGATAATGATGATCTACACATCGACCAGATGTCTGTAGTAATTACAAAAATTCACAAAGACTGAAGAGAGTAAAATTCTTTGAATTGATGCCATAAGAAGTAAACGATCTTCTTAAGAATAAGGTCTTTTATTTCTTTTGAAAATTTGGAATGGTTTGGTAGTTATCAACTCCCAGCACTGATTAGGAATATTTTAAAAACTAAAAGCTTTTCAGATCTGGTTATTGGTAATCAGGTACCCTCTCAAAAATAAACAAACATATGACTTTTACGGTTTTTCGAAATTTTGTCTGCCTCCGAAGAATTTGTATTGTAAGTAATTCTTATATATCAACTGAAATCACCAATAAAATTTTTTACACCTTATTCCATATTGTAATTTTGAATATAATACTCCATATTAAAAGGTTTTCAAAACAAACATTGAGCAAAATTTGCTTTGCAAAAAGGTGTAGAAAGACGGTATACAGCTTTAAGAACCAGGTGTGCTCATCCCAGCTTAATTTATTGGTAATGGTAACCCCTAGATAATTGAATTGTTTAATCGTTGTGATTTTAAAGCAGCTTTTGCTACAGACCATGTTACAACAGTAGGAACATTGGTTTACTAGCAATGTGTAATTTTAATTTACCAGTCTAAATTGGTTGCACTCGGTAGCATGAAACATAATATTGGTTTGAAGCAAATTTTATGAGACTAAGTTAAAAAACATAATTTTAGTTTTGCTGCTAATGATTTACTTACATATGTCCAGCTAACCAATTTCTTAATATTTATTTATTTATTTACAACTATAAAATGCCTTTAGAATTTTTTTTTTATTTTTAGACTATATACAATTATAATTAAATTTATTTAAAGTTAATAAAAATATTGGTACCAACAAAGTGAAAGTAAGTGTACTTGTATGTTGATTTATTGCCGTATAGTTATATTCAATCAGTAGTTTCGTAAGATCATCCCAAGGAAGACTGTGTAATGCAAATCTAAATAAAAAATGTTTGGAAAACAATGTTTATTCTCTGAATGTATAAAAATTAAACGAGATTAGAAAATTAGACTGTTAGAATAAATCACAGTAGAGGAAGACTGTACTTGTAATAGAATAGAAACAAATGACTCAATGTCAAACTAAATGGGGTTGGTGGTGTGTTTTAAAAGGTTCAATCATCCCATCCTACGAGAAAGAAAAAAAATTAAAATAATAAATTCATAATCCGAAATTTTTTTTTTATTATTAATTCAAACGGTTTATAAAGTTGTATCCAGTAGAATTTAATACGTTCGGTTATCTAATTTTTCCATTACAACAAAGTCATTATGTAGTACATCAGTGCACTTTTTACCATGTCACATTATACAAAAATATTGATATGCTATTTGCTATTACACTAGTATACAAAACTTAAACATAATTTGTAAATTTCTTGGAAAAATCAAAATGAAATTTAACAATTTCTAATTTCCAAAAATTAATTGAATCTACATAATTTTGTTGGAAATATTTCCAACTTAATTATGCATAAAACGTATTAAAGGGAATAATGAATTTTATGAGAGTTTATTATTAATTCTTTGAAAACCTTAAATTGATTTTTATTTTTTGTTTTAATTTTAGGTTATAATTTACAACATTGTGTTTACATTTTATTATTATATACGCATACGTATCAATATTAGAAATTTTAAAGAAATTCTATTTTAAAGATATTGATATAGATCAATTGTGATGTGCATATTTTATTTATATAAAATGAAAATTTTGAATATGAAATAATAACCTTTAAAGTACCTGTAATGTACAGTGACAGTCATTGCCATAATTATTTGAATATTAACATAAATAATTTGGTTTTTGTTACGACTAGTTAAAACCAAAGTTTTGTGTTAAATCAAACTTAAATATCTTCAGTAACTACACGAAGGTTATAAAAAATTCGTGGGATAGCAAACTAAATTAATAAATTTTACATCTTTAAAATCAACGTAACATAGTAGTATATTATTTTGAGGATTGAGTATTGAGATTCAAATGTATTTAATTGGTGTTATGGTGAAGACTGAAATTCGGACAAAAGCGTACAATGTAAATGGGGTATTAGGAAAAACTTTACATTTTCAAACCTCCTATTAATATTCAATTCATACATTCGGCCACGACTTCAACACAACTGGCATATTTTGAACAGTGCAACCAGTACTACCATAGGTAAGGAACCAGTATTCAGGTAAAGTACAAAAGCGACCTATTAAAATTATCAATGATGTTACACAACATCAAGTAAGGTCATTGCTGTAAAGTAGAAGCAGCCTGTTTTATAAATATATGTTTTATAATACCCTGTTTTATAAATATCTTTTGTGTAAATATATCCTTTAACGAAATAAAAAATATTATATCCAAAATACAACCATTCCAGCGTAATATCGTAATACTCGTAGGGCAGCCTTTTTTCACAATTTTTTAGTAAATTTTCTTTGAGCCAGAACTCTGTCATCAACCGAACGTTTACACTTTGGAACACCCTACCATCTTATATGTTTCTGCAAACATATAATTTAGAAGCTTTCAAGAAACGGGTAAATAAATATTTTTTAAATTGTCTGTAAATTTTATTTATATTGACTCTTCCATTCTATTCTATTATATTTTATATTCTATTTTATTCTATTCTATTCTAATCCATTCTATTCTATTCTATTTTATTCTATTCTATTTTATTCTATTCTATTCTAGTCTATATTATATTCTATTCTTTTCTATTCTATTCTATTTTATTCTATTCTATTTTATTCTATTCCATTATGTATTCTATTATATTCTATTCTACTTTATTATCTATTCTACTATATTCTATTTTTTTATATTCTTTCATAATTTTGTTTACTTTTTATTTTTCTTTACTATCCTTTTATTTGAATACTTTAAATGGCTTAAATTCTGCGAAGGCAGTTAAGGTGTTTTTTCCATTATTTTGGCCTCAGTTAAAACAAAAAAACAAAAATAAAATAAAACTCAAAGTTGGTTGTTATTATGTTACATAGCATTAACATATTCTACTCTATCAGCCCTATTCTACTCTATTATGCTATACAAATATAACAAGTGGTACACATGATTAAATTAGAAACCTTATAGAAATGTGAATCAATAGAAGAAAGCTATCCATAACATGCCACATAACAATTTTCGAGATTTTGAGCACAATACAAATTGATACACAACCCCTGCAAACACTTGAAAGTCGAAAATTTACTTATATTAGTCACCACGTAACAAAAATATTGATTTTATTATAAAGTTAAGCATTTGAGTAAAAATTAAAGGTGAGCAACTAATTAGTCACAAAATGTACTTTCATCAGCTTGAATTAAAACTTGAATGCATTAGCTTCATTAAAGGAATTATTGTATGACTGGTAAGAGGTCGAGACGAATATAACCAAATAGTTTTTAGGATTGAGTGAAACTGAAATCTTTATCTAACAAAAATAGATTATAAGCAGTATCATCTCTGGTTACTGAATTATATGACTGAAGTATTCTATTTCGCAAGATTTAACAATGTTTGCATTTAACAAAACATTTTCAATAGCTACTCTCTCTATCCAGTTGATTTTATGGCATCATATGGTGTAATATAATACACTGTATGTAATTCTAATATTTATTAAACAACTTTAGACACTGACTGTATATAGAATTTACGTGGTAATAAATAGGTAAAATTTGTAATTGTTTAGGAAAAAGATAATCAATAGAACGTGGGCGCCATTATTATTATTTTTAATATTAAAAAATTATTATATGAATTATTAATTATTTATTGGAATTAAATAGAATTCTATATAGGTATACATATTATAAATAGCCATAATGTGAGATTCAAAAGGCTGAAAAGTGTACGATAACATTTAATTGAATTAATTCGATATACTTAATAATATTTTATTATAGAAATCGTCAATTTTTATTTTGTTAGTAAGACTCTCTCTGCCAATATATACCATTATTATTATTTTTTAATTTATTTATTCAATTTCAATTTGTATTGGTGTTTTATAGTTCCAGCTATCTTGATTTCAGTAGAACATGTACATTTTTTTAAGTACTGTATTCAAATTTTTAATACGAGTATGTATTTTTTAAAAGCTTGGTAGGCCCACCTATGAATTAAATCACAGTAGTTGTGTTAAAAACTATAGATCAATTGTGTATAAAACGAATTGGACTGAGTTCATTAGTATACTCCACTCCGGTTGTCTCCCAAAACTTAATTTTGTAGTATCATTAAAATCATTAAAATCTATAATAGAAATAAAAAATTTATCAATTCAGTCTTAGTTAAAAACATATTCAATCTGTTCAGGAACATTCAGGAACACAGTATCACTTGTATATATAGATACTATGAAAAAAGGGGTTCAAAGAGTTTCTCGATGTCTTTCAGATTTTGAATTAATAATTAATATAAAGTATTATAGAAGTTAATTTAAATAGTTGAAAAAATATAGTAAAAATAAATTGAATTAATGAAAAATTAAAGTATGAAAAAATGTAATAGGTTTTTGATAAAAAACTAAAAATTATTGAAGAGAATTAACTAAATTAACTAAAACCAAAAGGATGTGTGATGCAAATCGAAACAATTGATTATTAACTGATACATAACGCATTGAACTAAAAATTGAAATACAAATATATAAAAAAAAATGGAGTCACAATATTAAAAGAATTCCAAAAATTGGATTTCATTAAATTTTTGTAATAACCTTGACCTTGAAGGTGGAAAAAAATCCTGATAGATAAGAATTGCTTAGGGGAAAAGTTCAATAAAATCCATTTTAAAATTATTATTTTTATGTACAAACAATTGAAAACCCAAAAATTAACTCACCAATTGCCTATTTTCTATATTTACCTTGAATTAGATTTACTTTTTATTAAATTCTTATACCTAAATAGGTTTTGTAAGCTGAATTTGTTAAATTCTTCAGATTTAAATACTTTTTTCTACTTTATTTCTACATACTACATACTTTTTATGTAGAATTGAAGGGACTTATCGCTTCATGTAAATATATGAATTGAATTTAGAACAAAATGGCTTCTTGATTTTGTATTTGATTCTGGATGTAAAACATAAGAATAGGAATTTTGATAAACAAAAAGGATGTTGCAAGAATATCCTGCCATAGTCACAGGGATGATTGAGAATATTGTAATTACTAATTACTAACAAAAAATTGTATGAAAAGAGGGCCTATTCTTAACTCATTAGTTGATTTGTTCACTACTGAAATATGCTCATATAAATTTTAATTCATAAAGTTCCAGCCGGATAGGATAAACAAAACAAGAACCTATGATTTTATATTTTATATCGAATGCGCTGTAAGCGATATAGGTGAAAAAAATTTAATAACAAAAATTAAAAACTCTAGCTATGTTCCACTAATATCTTGATCGTTTTTGGTTCACTATCACCGGAAGATGTCTTCTGATGATGGTGTAAGAACCGATATCAATTAAGATATTAATTAAACATTGATACATATCTAGAATTTCTAATTTTATTATACGTATAATTCCTTAAAGCTAATTGAAGTCGTCTTTTAATGTGGTATCAATCACATTGTTATGCGACGGTAAAAATCAAATATGATCAAATATAATTGCAGATCTTGGGTGAATGATAAAATAATAGCTGATACAGCACTTGGATCTCTCTTATCTACAGGAGCTTCTGTATGGTATGCTGATAACTTAAAAATCGGTGAGAAAATCAATGCAGTCGTATTTGGACTAGAGTTCAAGTTGAGTGCGGCACTTGGTACATATCTCACTTTTTTCAAACTAAAAACTCATGTCATCGAGATATTGCTATATTACAATGTAGTAAAAGAGGGCAAACAAGTTCCAAAAATACATAATTTCAGGTAGCCAAGCTGCTCTAAAAACTCTGGCTTCCACAATTTTTAATTCAAAGCTTATCTATAACTGTTACAAAATCTGAATAAAGCTAGTGGCAGGAAACAGAGTTAATCTTATGGGGAGTCCTGGACTTGAAGGGATAGAAGGTAATGAAAAAGCAGATGTGCTTGAATAAAAACAGGCAGAAAGAGTACAGTTCTTAGGACCAGAGTCAAGTATTGTTCGTTCAAATGCCTACTTACAAAGAATTACAAAGAACAAACTACCGAAACCCAAAACATGTAGAATAGTTGCCAAAGACTTACGCAGTCTAAAGCCTTTTTCCAACTGAGTCTTTACCAATTAAATCAGATAATCAAGGAAACTAGATTCAATATCAGAATACTGACATGATTTATCACAGGTTATTCATTTTACAAACATCTGTTCAAGATTGGTAAATCGAACGCAGACAGATGCAGATTCTGCTTAGAAGAAGATTTCATTTTATTTGTTTGCGACGTTATAGCTCGCAAAAGACACAAATAATTCCAGGAATAAAAATCACTTAATTCTGAAATTGACATCAAAACAATAAAAGCGTTCATCAAGAACATAGACCTACACTTTTTTTTATATAATAAACGGGGAAATACAATAAATTTGAAGTGGTCGCGTAACTCCCCCATAAAAAAATGGATCTCTACATCACAAGACGTTTAAGATAAAAAAAAACGTTCAAGTCAAGCTCAATACAAGTGAAAGAAGAAGAGTAAGAAGCAATTGATCAATTGAAATTTTAGTATTTTGAAATGTTTATGTACTTTTTAAGTGACTATTTTAGGCACAATTTGGTCCAGGAGTCAAAATGGAGCTTTGTATCAATAACTTAATCCTTAATTTTTTAATTTTTTTTACTATTTCATTAATTAATTCGATTAGAACGTCTAATATAACAGACGATATTTGTGTACAGGTTAGGAAGGGAGTGGAAGTAGCTCTTCTCACCTTTTCTGAAAATATAATTAAGAATATGTTCTGTTCCCATGGTATCACAATATACTTCGCTAGTCTAAGTGTGTCGATGTATTTCAAACAACCACTACAACCGACATACCTTTTGAATAAGAAGAATCTAGTGATAAATTTTTTGTGGCTAGGATCCCTTTGATTAAAGAAGTTATTCAGATCTCTGATTTTAATCCTCCATATGTACTTTGAAATTCAAAAATAAATTTGACTTAAAATATTTTTTTACTTTTTTTCGCAATATGCATTCATTAGTAAAAACGCGGAAAACTTTAAACGATTTGTGTGGCCTGTGATCAGTGAAACCTTTTTTTTCTATTTTAAGGAAATCAAATAGAATTACATTAATTTATGTTCTATTTATTCAATTCTATAAAGATTATGTTCTGAAATTAAAGTTTAAATAATTTTTAAATAAAAAATATTTCATTCTTCTAAGAAAAACTGTACATCACAGTTTTTCTATCAAATTCAAAAATTATTAATTTTGATTTATATTTTCTCAAAAAAAAAAAAAAAAAAAATATTAGTGTAAAAAATCCTCATATATCTTACATAATATGACAGGTTATGAACTAAATCTTATTCCTGATCTGATCAAGAACAAAAGAAATTGTTTTGTATTTTATTTAAATTTTTTTTTTGTTGAATGCGAAAATTTTAGTTAAAGCGCGGTTGGAGTGGTATTATCACAACCCAGTAGAGTGATTATCATCAAACTGTGGGAAGAAATTCTGGTTTTTCTCTAATTCGTGATTTAAAAAAAGTACAAAAAAATAAAATTAAAAAAAATCTTTTATATAAATTTGATTACCGTTTCTAATGGCTTTAAATAAAATGGGATGAACCTTTAGCATCAAGAAAACATAAAAAAACAACAAAAAAGAATAACAAAACATTTCCATAGAATTTTAAAGCTTTAACAGGAATTAATTAATCTCTATGGTAGAGTAGTGAGGTGATGACTACTATTAATTTTTTTAATTTTATTCATACCTCTAGGTACCAATATTTATGTTGTTTCATTCATTTTTAAAATGGTTATTTTTGTTTTTTTTTTTAAGGATTAGTAGAACCAATTATTTTAAATAGGAATTTTTGTGAATGAAATTGGTTAATAACTCATAAATGTTTGAATGAAATTTTAACGCCATCCTAATAGCTGTTGTTGTTTTTTTCGTTTGTAAAATGTGACAATTCAGAATTTTGTTACAATAATTGCTTAGAAGTATGTATGTTTATTGTTATTTAGTTATTAATATGTCTAAAAGATGTTACACTTTCTTTATATATATCAAGAGGTAACTACTGGTGTATTTCGAGTATTGGAGTTCAAAGTTTTTAGTCCAAAAAAATGCTTTATTGGTTACCCCAAACAGTAATTCTATTAATTCCATAAGTAATAGTAGAATAAATAGTAGAAAAACAGTAAAAAGACAGATTTCTTATTGCCATGTGGTATTTTTTTTGGGGCAAGTCAAAGCTGTTACTTTTTAGCTAATTCGTTTGCATGGTAATTCCATTTCAATTCTGATTCAATAAACACACTAAGATATTTAAAACTTGTACATACTTCCTTCTTGAATATTATTCGTAAAGATAGATCGGTATATTTTTCAATAACATTAATTTAGTCTTGTTGATGCCCAACACCGTCAGTATTAGGACCTTATGGTAGAGAATAGGCACTGAACCAAATTAAGCGCGGAAAATATATAGGTTACACTCTGGGTACTAAAAAATATAATCAGAATGACCCATAGTTAGTTCTGGGATCCAGATATTTATTATATCATTATTCAAATTCATGAAGTTTCCCAATTTAATATTTGATTTTTCGATAAATACGATGACATAAAAAATTGTATAATGAAAAGGCCTACCTTTTAATTTTAACTTTGAAAGATTACTGGTATAGCAGGAAAAAAACAGTGTTAGATCTAATGAGCTGTCTTAAATTACACCATGTTTTACGTTTCTTAGTTCGCTTTTATAATCATCGCATTATTAATAGTATCTCCTTACCTATCATCCGGCATTCAAAAAGAATATTCCTGTTTACTGTATCATTGGCTAGGTCCCAGAAAAGCAAAGATAATTGATTTGGTCTTTGCTAAGCTTTCTTGATTTAATGAAGCTATATCAAACAAAGTAGCAATAGTGTCAGAGTCCTATTTACCCGTATTGTTGTTTACCCATAAGATAATTTTCGCTAAAATAATTGATGAGCAGTTGATTTATTATTGTTCATATTTAATAGTTAAAAAGTGAATAGTCGAAGCTATTGAAACTTTGAACGCACCATAAAGTTACAGAGTTTTTCTTAATATCTGAAATACTTTAAGTTTCTAATCAGGAGTGTTTAGGTCCTTCTGAAAGTCAACCGGCAAAATACTTGTAAAATTCTTCTTCGTTCGGAAACATAACCTGACGAAGGTGTTTATAAATATTCATATTATAATGTAATATAGTATTACATATTTTTGGTATAAGTTCAAAACTTTGTTTTCAAGTATTTTCACATATTCGGGATTTTGATATATTCGAGATTTTGGCATATTCGTGGAATTTTTTTCGAGATTTTATTGTGCATATATTCAATTAACCCTCTAATTATCTTTGTACTAAGAGAAGATAATTTTGATAACCGTCTAGAATTTTATTTATTTGAAAATATATTGAAGGCAATAAGGGGTTTGTCAGTGTTAGTAATAGGTTTGTTCGTGTATATTTTCCTTACAAAAAGCTAAATTTGAAATGAGAAAAAAAGTAAAAAAAAGGTATAAAATTCTTATTTGTAAGAAGAAAAATGCATTTCTTGACAAATGCTGCGTGGTAATAAAAAGCAGGAATAAAGTGGTAATAATAACGGTGTTAACCGAATGCAAATATAGTTTAAAAAATACGGAATTTTTCAATCTATGTAAATGTACATAATAAGTTTACAGCTATGAATATGTTAATGAATTAAATTTGATTGTTAATTTCTTATAAACAATAATTTTTACTAAATATGAGTCTTAAAAACAATATCTTTTACAATATGTGGCCATTAATTCAAAATATATATGTTACGGTCAATGTGATAAATCGGGTAATTATTAATAATAACCGGCAATTATTCATAATATCCTCGTATTTTGGTAAATGTGATAAATAAGTAAAATTTATTACATTTACCGATAATTATTAATAATTACCTTTATGGATTGGTAAATGTGATTAAAATTAAAACTATTCCTTTTAATTTTATTATATTTGCTATTAAAATTATAACAAAAAAAAAAACAAATTATTTATTTATCTATTTTTACAAGAAGAACTTCTATGACATTTGGAATTACACTTGATATTTGACTTTTTACATTTTACAATTTTAATCAAATTTACAATTACAGTATTGAAATGCTTGACCAAATGACCATCCTCAATTTGAATATATTGATTTTAAAAGCCCGCTAGTTCTTTATTAAAATCCTGTTTTCGCGGACGGCAGGTAAACGCAAACGGCAAGCTTTTAGTGAAACATAGTATATTTTTGAAATATTTAAGTCTTTGGTCTCGACTTCCAGACCGTCGCACCTATCCAAACATTCTTAAAAAATTAATTATTAATAACCTTGTTTCTTTAGAAAAAAAAATTTAAACACGTGATATAGAGTTTCGGCCTCAATTCCTGGGACTCCGAACCTATTCCCTTCATCGCATTTAAAAGCCATTGTACTGGTGATAAAAAAAGTAAAAGTGTTGAAGCTTTTGGTCCCGATTTCTGGACCGTTGGACTGATCCAAAAAAGTTTATATATTTATTAAAATGTAATAATTTACCTAAGTTGGGTGGAAATTATTGATAATTACCGGCTTATGTGATAAATTAAATAAATTCTGTCCAAATTAATCACTTTAACAATTCTATTTGGTTATTATTAATAATTACCAATTTATTACTTTCACCGCAACATACATAAGCAATAAGAAAAGTAAATAAAAAAACATAATCTTAAAAAATACAAAAACAAAAAACCAACAACAAAATTTGATACGTAGTTTTTTTTTCAAGTCAAAATTTCACTTGCAAAAACTTAAGGTGGATTTTAATTGACCAATATTTAAAATCTTAAAAATTTTATTGGCTCTAAAAAGGGAAATAGCTTAGTGAATTTTTATGTAAGAAAAAAATAGAGCGCTGCAAAGAATTCTGTAAATTTCGTTTTGGAAAATTTATTTTATACACAAAAAAACAACAATTCAACCGTCAAAACTATCTATTGAAAAAAATTATTGTTTTTTATATACATTTACTCAAAAAATTGTCAAAAAAGTGTTACCGGTATAAAGAAACTATCACCGATATTTTAAAAATATGCTTCATCAAAGTACCTATAATATTCCAAATTTTTGAAAATATCCCTAATTTTCGTAAAGATATCTTCAATTTTTGTGAAAATATCCCCGGTAAATAATATTTTCTGTTCTTGTCGTAAGCAATGAGCTCTCATATAAAATAATGTCATGTTATATCCCTTTTTCGAGCCAATAAATTTTTTAAGATTTTAAAATATTGGTCAATGAAAAGCCAGCTTTAAGGTTGGTTTAAGTCACTAAACATTTTAAGTGTGGAAATATTTTGTAAGCTTTAAAGAGGGAGATAAAATACATGTTTTTTGAAATATTAAGGTAGATTTTAATTGACCAATACTTTAAAATCTTAAAAATTTTATTGACTCTAAAAAGGGAGATAATATAATATGAGATTATTTTATCTGAGAGCTGAATGCGTATGACAAAAACAGTAAATATCATTTACTGGGGATATTTCCACAAAAATTAGGTACATTTTTTACAAAAATTGGGGATGCTTTCAAAAAATTTGAAATTTAAATCATACAAAAATAAAATATTTCTTTTCAACAGATGGTTTTGATGGTTTCACAATGATTTTTGTGTATAAAATAACTTTCCCAAATAGAAATTTAGAAAATTCTTTGAAGCGATCTATTTTTTTCTATCATAAAAATTCAAAAAGCAATCTCCGTCTTCAGAGTCAACAAAATATTTTCACATTCAAAATGTTTAACACCTAAAACCCACTTTCATGCGAGACCATTTTTCTGACGTCACAAAATTTCTTCTAATTTTTACAAAAAAACTCGAACGAATTTTTTGTACCTAAAAACTTTCAGACGTTTTCGCAAGTTTTCACAAACTTATCGTAACCGAAGAAATACAATTAAATTGAAAATTTAAGTAGGATCGATTAAGAAAGTCTGATAGACTGAAGCTGCTACCTTTCTGTTTTATTGGTTTAATTCGTTTTACATAGTGCGTAACAATATGCGTATTTTCGTTAGTGAAAGGGTTAACCTAATTTAATTCAATTAATTATTATTTAATTTAATTAAAAATTTTCCATAAAGTTTCATCGGTTTCCCAAAACAAATCTAATATTTCTATTTCAAAAACGTGTTAATAATTAAAATTATCTAAATTATTTTTTCTGCTTTTTACTCTTTCAACACATGTTTTGTCCCATACACATAGGTATTATAATTAGTATAGCCATGTAGCCAATAGAAAAACTGATTTCATAGCATTTAATTTTTTTATTATTTTATTTTTATTTTTTATCATTATATTGGTTTTTTTTTTTTGTATATTTAATAACGCGACACACGGAGCCAGTCAATCAGCTTAAGATTGAGCTTTTTTTATAGGTTTTATTATTATTATTATTTTTCTTTCATTACTTGTTTTGTTTTGTTTATGTCCGGCAAACAGAAAAGAAAACTAAGCAAAATAAAAAAAAAACAACAAACAAAACAGCAGAAAAAAATTAAAACCCACCAACTGGAACCACCAAAACAATATTGAAACAACCCATTAAATACGGAAATTCTATATATATACATATATGTAAAGTAATGTGAAAGAAATAGGAGGGATCACAGATAAACCAACAACAAACATGAATGATATTTAAATTGTATATAGTATAGTAAACGTTAAAGATAATAGTTATTTATAATGATAATAATGATCATCATCATTATCATATGAGTCTCAGCTCAGATTGCGATTTATATAATAGATTTTATATACAAGCACATTTACCTACATCATGTGTTAAGTTAATTGTTATTGTATTAGATGTTGTTGGTTTTTTTGTTTACTCTATTAATTTAGCCGTATTAACAAAGCTTTTGTCAATTATACTGTTGCTATTTTGAAGCTTTAATAATGGTTGTGTTTTTTAGACATTTTTTTTAAATAAAAAATTGTGCTAAATTTGATTTAAAATTTTCAACATCCATGTTTCAACTATTCGATTCAATTAGACACACTTGAAATTTAAGTGCCTACCTCCTACTTCTAGTGAAATGATTTTGAAGGTTTTATAAAATTAAGTAGATAACCTTGAATATATATATATATATATATATATATAAAATTTAGGTTTTGATACAATTTAAAAACACATATGGTGGCCCAAAACTAATTTTTAAAATTTAATTTTAATTTTTTATAAACAGTTGCGTTCTTTGTTATATACTTAGGTAGGTAGGTTAGGTAGGTACTTTGTAATTAGATTTTCTTGACGTCACTGTCTCGATTTGTGGTTACTGACCTGCTGAAGTGAAATTGTTATCAAAATGTACTGATCATGAATTCTTAATTCTTTCAAACAAATCAAGTGTATTTATTTTTGGTTTTAATTTTTTTTGCGAATTTTAAATCTTAAACTAATTACAATACTTAATTTTATAATTTTAATAGAGTTATAAAGATTAGTTTTAAAATTCATTAAGAGATGTGTTGACATTATAAATTACATGTTAATATGATAAATTGAAAATAATACAATGCAAATTTGGATTAGAAGAGGTTTAATGTACTGTTGTCTTAAAATAACAGTGTTTCGCAATCTTTTTAAAATTTTTATTTATTTTATTTATTTACTTCAGTATTTCTAAAAGAGCTGTTAGCTCATACAGAGTGTATTTACAAAATAAATTATATAATAATTAAGTAGTAATTATATGGTGTTAAATATTAGTAAATATTACCTACATAATAAGATCTTACAAAATCTTACATTACAAAGGTATCAAAATATTAATGACTTGAATAATATTGGTAATTTCTTATAAACATTAATTTTTATTAAATATAGCATTACATCAAAAGAAAAATAAGTCCAATGCAGTTAGATTGCTAAACTACGTCAAAGAATATCAAACGTATCGAAAAAGAAAGGAATTCGTAGAACTAAATGAGATAGTGACAAACTCAAAATTCAAAAATTACGAAATAAACGAACAATTTGATAATGAAACAAAAAATCTTATTCCTGAAAATAATATTGGGATTGAAGAAGTAGGTATAGACCATGAAATAGAAACTGTCAGAGTCTTAAGTGCCAGAAATATGATCGATAATAAAATACAACAAATAAATTCAGAATGGTTTGATAATGATAGCCACAAGCCAGAGAAGCAATAAAGATTAAAAATGAAACCCGATTGAAACATCTTCAAATATGTACCAGACCAAATATGGAAAATTATAATGAAAAATAGCTACAAAAATGGAAACAACATAAACGGATTTCTCTAAAAAAATAAAATTTTAAAAATACAGGAGGAGCATAGTAGTGGAAATATTGAAAATTTTTATTATAATATCAATTGGCAAACTAAAAGCTTATAACCAAAAAAAAAACATGATGCATGAATAAATAGATGTTCTATATAGGAAAAATATAATGACTGAAGAACAACAAATTATAGATAGATGGGCTGAGTATTACGAAGATATTAAATAAAAAATTCGAACAATATCAAAAAGAAAACAATATGATGCACAAAGCCCAATTAATTATAAATGAACTCTCATTAAATGCTGATAGAGATTAAATGAGACGAAGAATGCCATAAAGAAATTAAAAAATAATAAAGAACCAGGGGAAGATTCGATACATCCGAACTACTTTATAAAGCTGGTGAACATTTACATAAGAAGATACATAAATTGATATGTGCAATAAGACTTAACGAAATGATACCAGATAAATGGCGTATAAGTATACTAAGTCCAATCCATAAGAAGGTAGATAGAATTAACTGTAATAATTATTGAGGGATTATGCACTAACAACAGCGTACAAAATACTAACAAATATAGTATATGAAAAAATAGAATTGTATATGCTGAAGAAAGGCTTGGCTTGAATATTAGTCTGGTTTTCGTAAACAAAGATCCATTGTTTACCAAATATAAAATAAAACATAGAAAAATAATATGAATTTGGTCAAAATTTACATATTGACTATTTATTTATTAGCTTCTGTCCAGTTATTTATTAGCTTGCTTATAAGCTCTTACAGAGTGTATGGTAGCAAGCAATTACAGAGTGTGTATTAACAAGCAGGCCTTCGATATCATTAATAGAAATAAAATAGCATACTCATTAATAAAACTAGGTGTACCTCACACAATTATTCAACTTGACCAAGATAATTAATCAATTCAAGTCACGAGCAAAAATTGTGATACAAAATACAACCTTGGTAGATTTTCCAATTAAATCGGAAGTACGACAAGGAAACCCACTTTCAGCTTTGTTATTTAATATGATCTTGGAATAGGCCACAAAGGAAGTTGACAAAGTAGGTAATATGTGCACAAAATTCTTCCAAATTATCAGTCTACGCTACGATATAGCGATTGTAGCAAAAAATTACAGGGAAATGACACAAACACTCATTATACTAGAATAAAAGACAAAAGAAGCTGAAAATTGAAAACAAGACAAAATATATGGAAATGACAAAGGAAATAGATCAAAGACTACCACAAAATATCACCATTAACAACTTTAATTTTGAAGGTGTCACAAAATTTTTATTATCTTGGTGTACAAATAAAAAATTACAACAGTATGAACTCTTGCATTCGCAGGAAATGGAAGTTATATATTAAAACAAAATTACTATAATCCAAAATTCGTACTAGACAAACAAAACCTGTGATACATATAAGACAATAATAAAACCAATAGTAACATGTGGATGTGAATAATGTACATGTATACATTCAGAGACAAAGAACATTTACTTATTCGTATTCGATTCGAAAGAAAATTAATCCGAAAGAAGGAAAATTTTTTGGTCAATCAATAATTGATACAACATAAGGATATTGCAAAGTTTGTAAAGGTACAAACGACGAAGATGGAGAGGGCATATGATAAGAATGAAGGAAAATCACTCTCAACAAAGAATTTTCAAAATAAGACCAATATATAATAGACCAAATTTTTCTCTCAATAAATTGATTGTGTCACGTGGCATATTGAACTATCTTGTTGTTGAAACCACATATTTCGTTCAAGTCGAAATCATCTAACTCATGTTTCTGTAATATTCTCCATTTCCAATAATTGCCTTTTTATTTTTAAAAAAATTCGGCCAATTAAACCTTCAGACCGTAAATCACACCAAAATGATTTTATTTTTATTTTTGTGAATGTAAATATGTTTCATAAGTAGCACCTGGGTTTTCTTCACTCTGAACGCGATAATTGTTTTTATAAACCCATTTAATTTGTTTATATATGTCCATTTTTGTTTATAAACCCATTGTTCGTAAGCTCATTTAACCAGAAATAATCTTTACCGTAATGTCGAAACGTAGTCCAAATATGTAGATTCATCATTATTGCTTTTGGTATAAATTTTAAAAATTTATATTTCTATATATAGCTATTTTGACAAATTCTAATATAATCAAAATTAGCTACTTAAAATTTTATAACTATTAATTAAATTTTTTTTTTCTTTCAGAATAATTGAAAAAGAAAAACCACCATTAGTTATTGTATCATTAGATTTACCACCAGGAGTAAAAACATTAGCACCACATGATATTAAACGTGATCCAAAACGTATTCCTTCATTTAGTGAACAATTAAAAGAATTTAAACGTACTCAATCACATTATGATGGTCCAAAAAATATTGGACATAATTCAAATACAAATAATAATAATACTGCTGATACACTTATGATACGTGGTTTTGATATATTAAATACAGGAAAATCAGATTCAGAAAATAATACATGTAGAGAAAATGATAATCAAGATGATAATGATGATGATAATGATGATTTATATGGTAGTATATATTTTTGGAATAAACCGATGGTACATGAATCTGGGGACTTAATACCACGTGAATTACAAATACAATTAACTGATTGTTGTCAATGTATGCATGATGTTAATTCAATGAGACGTGATTTTAAATTTGGACAATTATTTAGTGAAAATAGTGATGATATACCAGAAGATTTATTACCAATATTAAAAGAGCATGATGAACAACAAACACAAAATTTTCATCATTTACATAGCAATAATAGCAATAATAATAATCATAATGAGCATATACAAGATAGTCGTTATTTAACTGTTAATAATTCTGGACGTATTGAACCATATCAAGCTTATAAACAACCATATGTGCCATATACACGCATGCTATTTCGTAGAACACCAAGTCCACGTACTAGACAAGTTATTAATGTTAATGTAACAATGAATTCAAAGAAATGAAAAAAAAAACAAGAAAATTAAAAATTCAAATAAATTGAAATTAAATTTTAACACCAATTTTTATTTTTATCAACACTATAGTAATATCAAATAATAGAATCAGATTTGTGTCCACAATCCATTTAATTGAAATGTTATATAAAAAAGCCGGCATCGAGGAGTTTCTTTTTAACCTATTTTCAATCAATTTTTAAAATTGATCTCATTAAAATTAATTTTTTTTTTTTGTTTTCAAATAACAAAGATATTAACCATAATAAGATTTAAAAAATTATTTCAAAATGTTTTTTGTTGTTTTTTAATTAAACATTGAAAATTCAAATTTTTAATTAAATATATTTAAGAGTTAATAAAACGTAACAAAAGAAATTAATTCGTATCATAAAATCCAGTTAAAAGCTAGTTAAGATATTTAGTTTTTTTTGTGTCTATTTTATAATCTATTTTATAATAATTACAACAGTCTAGATTGTATATAGACCTCTGAGAAGAACTAAAAAATGTAGGTTGAATTGATGAATATCTCAGTAGGCTTTTGTAAGGTAAGTGAAAATTACTATTATCTGCCAAAATCTGAATCATTAAATAATGGGTTTTGATACCACTGTAACAGTAGTACACTGCTGCCTCCATTGATAGGTTGTAAATTAGAAAATTATAAATCTAAGTTGGTTTAACCAACCTTTTTATGAAGTGAATATATAAATTATTATAACACTGCATTAACCTTTTTCTATATAATTTAATAATATAATTAATAATGAATGGTAGTAATGATCTAGTGTTAATTGTGTGTTATTGTTTGAAGAGCTAAAGGTTTCAGTTTCATTCTACTCCAGAGGTATAAGAAAGTAATTTAGTTGTCTACAATGCAAACAAATTTTTTGTCTTATCAGTAAGGTATCGGCTTCTACAAAATAATTGCTTTGACTTTGACTACAAATTGAATGTTCAAAAAGCATTTCTTGAAGGTTCTCTAAATTCTATGAACTGAAACTTTATATTAGAAAATTATGTAGTTATTTTTTTTTATTTGCTTTTTTACATAGTACAGCGAAACTCTATAGCAAATGATTTCTACATATACAATAGTATTCTAGTTTTGGGTAAAGGGAATATGATTTTGTGAGACATTATTTAAACCATATTTTAATTGAACAAGTGTAATTTCCAATAATATCTATAAATATAAAAATCTATAAATATAAATAAAAGATAATAGACAAAGAACTCTAACGGTACAACTTATGCTAAGAGGAGTCAAGACTACTTAAGAAAATTGTGGGGTCACCAATTAGGTGTAATAATTTATTTTGAATTTGATCGAGATAACTTATTGAAATTTAGGATACACAAACCCATATATGAGAATTATACTCCATCTTAGGTCGTAAATATGTTTTATAAATATATCAAATAGATCTCTTGGATAAAAGTAGACTTTACACCGTAAAAAAAGCCCCAACATATTACAGCAATCTTAGCTATGTAAAAAATATGCTCATTTTCAACTTTTTTTGTTTAGCTGCACGCGAAAAATATTTAGAGTTATGGACCGTTAGTTCTTTGTAGTAGCTCAAAGAGGAGTTGATTAAAAAGAATTATAGTATTGGGTTTTCTCAGAAATTCTATTTCAAAATCAGTCTATTAAAGGATTACTCATTTATTTGTACGTATACATAGGACTTTAAGTCTCCACAATTGTATACAAAGAGTATATGAATCGAAAATATAACAAAATCACTATTAGATTATTGATATATTTGCAGTGTCACAGAGGAGGTTCGCAGATACCTTTAAACGGATTATGAAGATTGGTGGCCAAATACATTTTCTATATTTTATCTTTCTACTAATACTAGCTTCTTCATTTTATATATCTCATCCATATAATTGGGCATATTGACAGCAATCCTTCATAATACATCTAAACATCATAAAACATCTTGCAACTGGCTAATTTTTTTTAAATTTTCATTTCGCATTAATGTTAGAAGAAAGCTTTAACCATGCTGAATTTTAAACAAAAAAAATATTTTCCTTTCTAAAACAATATCAGAATGGAGTATTCAATTCAATGTTTCAATTAAACTTTACTTAATGAGAACGTGACAGGTTGGTTTTTAGATCAAGGGAATCTAATTTTCATAATATAATTTATTTATTTCAACTGAATGAGTGACCATTTCCCTCATAATATAACATGTAGGCCAGTATGATTTAAAATTCTCAACGTTTGTCTATTTTCATCATCATCTGTTGATACCTTGAATGAGCCTTGAGGTCCTTTACAATTTTCTTACATTTTGATATGTCTTGTTTAATTGTTTTCAAACTTGTTTTCAGCCATGGTAACTGTTTACTTTGACTTTGTTTAACCATCTTGATATTTGTCTATCTTCAGTATTCTATAAAATTGTGTTTAGAATTGTGTTCTGCATCACATTACTTTGTGTATGCCTTAGTTATATGTCTTCAATTAGTACTTTTAACCCCGTTTAATATAACCAACGTCAAAAATATTCTCTGAATTTTCATTCTAATAATTTATTTTTTGTTTTTATGCTTTTGTAAATTAAGACCAAATTTTTTATTGCATAAAGTGTAACGTATTATTTCCGATTATATGTTTTTGTATTATTTTCTGGATTTCAAATTAATTTTATATGTAAAATTACTGTTTTTGTCAGGAAGTAGACCTTATTGAATGCACAGTGGCTGTAACATTATGGCTGAATAAAGTTCCCATATTCATGACAGTTGATTTCACAACTTAATATAGTTGTTGTTATATCTCCATATTGAGCTTCCATAACCGTTATAAAGTAGTTTTCGTAGCTTCATCCGCCGAATAAAATGTCCTTTAAACTCTTATTAAAAGTTCTAACAGCAGGCTAGTACAATTTTTACATACGTATTTTTGGGAATATCGGGAAAACATATTGATTGGCAAACTGTTTGGGGAATTTCATAGCTGAACAGGCTCTTTTAATAAAAATATTTTATATTTCAAATATGAAGAGGCTCGATTACAAATGTATGATGAAAAGACTCCTCTATACGAGTATTACGTTGGAATGATTGTATTTTAGATGCCGTTTCCATCTGGTCCATTCTATATCTCCACAAATCTCATTCTAATTTATCTCATACTTAATAGTTCCAAATTTCCCACTTCAAACACAACTTCTAATTACATATTCTATATGAAATTTTCCATTAAAGGTGAGTGAATAATTTAGTGTACCATCAAAACCATATTAAATAACAATTTTGCTATTAAATATTCAATAATAATAGTAAAAAAAAAAATATGGGTAATAATAACAATAATCTTATTTTTTTTTTTGTCGTCGAAACATTTACCAAAAAACAAAAAAAGAAACACAAAAAAAAAAGTAAAGAAAGAGAAATAATTTTTTATAAGTCGTTTGAATTCAACCGCTGCTGTTAAAAGGCTTTTTGTATTTGTTGAAGACTTTAATCTTCTTTCTTTATTTTCTTTCATTTCTTTTCTTCTTCTTTTAATATTCTGCTGTATATCGAACAACTCTAGACACAATAGGGATTAGTCTTTAATGTGCTTGAAAACATTTTTTTTTACTTCAATGATTTACTACATATGTACGTAAACGTACACACGTACTAGGTACTAACATTTTTTTTTAAATTTTTTTATCATCATCATAGTTATGACGTTAATGTACGTAACAAAATAAGTTAAGTTAATAAAAATGGAAGATTCTTATTTTACGATTATTTTCATTTATTGTTTATAGAAGAACATTGTCGTATAAAATAATGTTTAAAGATTTTTTAGAATATTAAAATGATAAAAAAAAAAAACTAAAAATTATAATAAAAAAATCTTTTATAAATTCTCTTTAGTATTATGATGCAAATGATGATAACTTTGTTGAATGCAATCTTATTGAATCTTATTAAAGATTATTTATTTTTTTTTTGATCTGAAAATGTCATTGTGATGATTGATTCAATGATATCAATTTTTTTTTTTTTTTTTTTTTTGAAATTTTATTAAAATAAAATCTAGGAAATTAAAATTGAATGACATAATTTTCTTTATTTTTTAATACACTATTCTATTCTATTATTCTAATATTAACTATTTAATATATAATACATATAAATATTTTTGAAATTACCCCGATTGTCTATTGGTCCTGATTAGGGTTTAAAATTTGTTTTTTCTTCCTTGGAAAAATTTTGGAACATATTACATATAGGAATCGAATTATTATTCGAATATTACATTTGGATAGCGGATAACTCACATGCCATTCAGACCCAGTATTATCTACATATACCTTTATGTATAAATATTTATTTTCGCAAAGCTATGTTTTTCTATATAATTATTACCGATATCTTAAATACTAACATAAAAAAATGTGTACTTACACAAAAAATTGCTAGAGAATTTCGCATACTACAATTGCAGTTTGTGGATAGAAATGATATTTAAATTTTGGTATATAAAAGTTGATATATAAATATTTATTATAATTTCACTCCCTCGGTCACATTAATAGTATTCATCTACACTCATCTCTTTCTAAACTTCAATTTACAGGCTAAAATGAATTTTAATGAAAACGGGGCATTACTTGACAATCAAAAATTTATTTGTTCCCTGGCTGTATAGACAGGCGTGACACTCTGTATAGATAAGCTTGGTAGGATAAATTATCCTAAGATTGATTTGAAACCGCATTTAAATTTTATCAATGTGGAACTTTCGGATATTTTACTTTTGTTTTCAGGTTTGCAGTTTATAAATAGAAAGTTAAAATTATTTTTTGTATGGTATTTATTAAATTAATTGTAATATTTTAATGCTATCTGTTAAAAAGCTTAATTTTGTTTAATTTTCATGGGTTACCATATGCATTTTTTTGAAATATTTAATTTCCTCAACTCAAATTTCCTATTCATCACATGAAAGCTATTAGTAACTCGTATTATATTATTGTTTTATTTATAATTTTTTATCATTTAATCAATACTGAATAACTGATTCCCATTATATGTACCTGTTAATTCAGAGTTATAACAGTCTTAGATAACAAGCAATATATGAATTTTCGTTGGAGTTTCCCATCATCTAATAGCTATATTTCACTGTTAAGTAAGCTGGAAGGTATATATACCATTCAAATTGTATCTGGAAAACCAATTTACAGTTAATTGTGCCTTTTTGATACCGCGACGCATTATTTTGTTGGTTGATTGGTTGTATAGATGATAACTCTCCAATTATCGTTCTCCCAAGAAACGCAGTGCTATTTAGAACCACCCTGTGAGATTGAGAAAGTCGATCAGATCATATCAAATTCCTATGTTGAAGATTTTTTTCACTGTTGTACTTTTAAGAAGCTTAATTTTATTGAGTTTTCATTGACATTTCAATGTTCAGTGACATATTTCATTTTTATACTTTTGGTTTATATGAAATTAATTGTAATATTTCAATGCTATATCTATCCTTTTAATTCACTATTTTGAGGTTTTTTCTAGCATTTGAATTTCTGTTTCAAAGTCTAGAGAGCGACGAATTTTATAATATAATTTACTTGAATTTGAACTGAATTTCATTAATTTTTCCAGTACATATTTAATATTTTCCCATGCATTTATGTTTAATATTATTTTCCATATATTTATAATTTACAGTATGTTATGTATAGAATCTATGTTTTAATATTGTTTACATTTACTTTGACATTGACTCTTTCCAAAAAATTTGATTTATTTTTCATAACAGTTTTTAGATTTGATTACACTTCAATTCCGGCTAGGCTCTGTGTAGTATCATTGCAATTGCAAATGAGCTTGTTGTGGGAAGCACATCCAATCATGCAATTGAGTTTTTAAAACTGTTTCATTTAATGATTACACTCAAGACATTCCTAAATGGCATATGTTGGTCTATTATTACGAGTTAAGTGCTCGCATTCACAGAGCAGATGTTCAATAGATTTTTACTCTATTTTATACATTCTATTCATATTTTATACACTCTATATTCATTCACTCATAAAATTTAACTATGATAATAGTTTAGTAGTTTTCTACATTTAATTAGGTAATATATATATTAGAAAATGTAGAAAAAGCAAATTGACAACAATTTTCTTTCATTATGTGTAATAAATTTCAGTACCAAACAGAATGTACGAAATAATAAATCTAAGTTGCTGACAATAAGATAAAAAAAGTTCTTTTCGATTAAGTTGATTCTATCTAGAATGCTTTTTGACAACTTCAAATTATTATTTCCTCCTTGACGGAAGTGTATCTGCTTCAAAATATTTTATTTATAATTTTTGTCGGCTCTTACACTGGTGTTTTTTTTTCTCTTCCTATTTAATATTTACAATCTGAAAGATTTACAATTCAATAAGTTAAATATTTTTATGTACTATATTGGCTTGGAGAAGAGTTTCCTATGATATCACTTCCCTGCTTATCATATATAATTATTTTTTTTTGGTTTTTGTTGTTTTGAATTTTTTTAAATTTTAATTTAATCGTTTTAAAAAAAAAAAACAAAAAAAAACGGCCAATCGTTTAAAAAAACGGCCAATAGACCTGCAATAATATTACAGGTCGCATTGCATTTTACATTTCAATCTTCTAGTTCCTGAGTTCATCGTAGTCCCTCCTGTGATATAATAGTCCCTCCTGTGATATAATATTCCAGGATGTATTTCCAATTTACTTTTGTACTTTGTGCAAATATTTTGATAATTCCTTTATGAAATAGAAAAAGAAACCTTTATTTCGTTGTGAATTAAATTATGTGGCACAAAGCATGTAGCATGGTCCACCATTGACAATTTGTTCTGAAATTTTTGAATTTCGTCAATGTTGGATTTAGGTGCCCAGAGTTGAATTCCGTACGACTATATAGAATATGGTCGCTTTTTTATATCTAATCTAACCAAATGTCACATACCTTGTTGAATTCTTGGCTATGAAATGCTAAGAAATTGGGCATAACAGTGCTTTTTTTTGCTCCAAATCGCAGTATTTATTTGATCCACATCTCTTTTAACAATTTTTTAAGTTTGTATAATATTGGTAATTAACTGATTGGACTGTAAAATTATGGTTGTTTCTGGTCTCTTTCCAGCTTTGTATATAATGATGATTTCTGAAGTTGTGTTTGATATTTTTTTTGCTTCATTTTTATTATTTCCATCTTAGCAATTCAATAAATTCAAATAAAATTTCATATAAAAGTCTATAATCAACATGTCAATTTAAAAATTTTATACTTTATTAAATTAATTCTCAGTATACCTAATTTCCATAATAAGCTATATGCATTTCAAAACAACTTAGTAAATTAATCATATCAGAGAAGTTAATTAACCTTTCAAAAATCTCTATTATTAATTTGGTACGATGGTACGTCATACGTTGTATCTTTATTAGAATAATGATTTTAAAAATGCATTCGAATAAATTAATTCGTCATACTTTCACATGTACACTTCAAATCAAATAAAAAAAAACAAAATATGAAAGGTGACATAAAAAGAAAATTTTTGCACATATCTACCCAAATTCTAAATTATCATCAATCATTTAACACCATAAATTAAGAATTCAAATATCAGACTTAAAAGTTAAATATTATAAGAATAATTCTACTAAAGATTTTCAAAGGTAAATAAATAATAATACTCGTGTGTGATTGTGTTGTTGGTTTTTATTTGTTGTTTGGTTTTGTTCAATTCCTTTAAGAATATACTCGCCGTGTATAAAATGTGATCTGTCACATTCGACATCTGGATATCACCTAGGAATATTATTTATAAGCTAATATAACTCAGATTTATTAATATGTTAGTTTTTTTTCTTTATTTAGCAAATTATTAATGAACTTCCAGAATTTTTATTTTACAAAATTATTTACCCTATATTGAATTTGCAAAACATATACCTATATACAGTGCTGTGCAAAAAAATCATGACAGTTTGAATTTCTAGAAAATTCTTATCTTATACTGGTAGTATTTTGAACTCACTTTTTTAATGTAAAATTTTAGCCAATTTAAAGTTGTTTTGTGCTATTTAGGTAATTATGGAACTGCACTTGCTAAGTTTTTGGGAGAAAGTGTACATTAGTAATAAATAATTGAAAAAGTGTAGATAAATTTTCAAAAGAGTCAAATAATGACAAAATTAAGTGCTGGTGAAAGTAACGCCCTAGAAAGGAAGGAAGGACTGTCAATATGTGATTTTTTTTCACGGTAGAAGACGTTGGCAGTACCATTTAACCTTTTCTTGTGCATAGTTTTTTTCATGGTAGTATGTGAAATCGATTTTTGATATCTTTTAATATCGATTTTATTTACAAAATGAAGCAAAAGAAATATAATTAAGATAAAACTATAAACAAAACTTAAGTACAAAATTCAATTTAATCACAACAAAAATCAAGAAAAATATCTTAAGCTTAAACATGGTCCAATGCTTCAACCTCGATTTCTTCTTGGGATTTCTTCGTTGATAAGGCTTATGCAGATAATTTTTGACAGTTTAATAGTTGAACGTGGCTTTAAATGATTAAAATAAAAATAACTTTTGTAATAAAGATGTCTTCCTGTGTATTATGATTTTTCATAGCAAATACATGAAACAAATGTGGGCTCATGTTGACCCCAGTGCACAGATGCGTATAGTTTTCTTCAAACTGGGATAATTACTTGATATACAATCCAATTTGATCCTGTTTTTTATTTTGTGTTTCGAAAATACTAATTGAGGCTTTCATAGATTGGTTGATTGACTTAATTGACGCGAAATAAGTTTATTTTTTATTTTAAAAACGTTTGGGGTCAATTTGACCCCAATGCACAGAGGAAAGGTTAAAAATATTAAAAGTTCGAAACTAAAGGTTTCACATTTCAATAAAATAATGAATACGGTGAAAAATGTTATCATTATTTTTTTATTTAACTATTTACAAATTTTGAATGAAATTCAGGTCAAAAATATTATCGAATTTTATTAAGTCTGGTTTGTTTTATACATATTGGTTAAATAGTATACTGAAGTGATAACTGCATACACACTATGTGAAATCTAGTAAGCCCCCGTACAGTCCTGATCTCAATCCTATTCAAAATATTTGGCTTGGACGCATACAATAGAAGCTCTAAGAGCCTTTACTTTAAAATCATTTATTTTAAGCAAATTTTAGTTGTCTGAATTTTATTGTACATTACTGTATAAAACTATATATAAATTGAAGAGGAAGTTAACAAAATTTATGCCACTTCACGATTGCTGATATATATATATAAAATATTATATTTTTCAATATATACAAATACCCATGTATGTATCTTATTAACTGATATGTATTAGATATCGGTATCTTCAATAGAAATGATCCATCAACAGAAATGATGAACTCATATTTGACATTTGTCAACGAAATCAGAATGACTGGCAGGTTTTTTTTTTTGGTTTCTTTCAAATTTATTAAAATGTGAATTATTCACCTTTAAAAAAATGATTTAGAAATATTATTAGGGTATTACGACTATTAAATTTAAATTTGTATTTTTGATATGATTCGGAAACTGTAATTTTATTTATTTTAAAAATGGATTATTATTATCAAGTGGGGAATTGATTTAGATTCCGGAGGTAAGTGTTGGTTGCTGTTGGCTGTCGGTATGTACTGTCCATGCTGAATGGGCTGAATCTAATTATTTAATAAGACCTAAAAACAAAAAACATAAGTGATGAAATTAAGTAAATAAAGTAAGTTAAGTTTGGAGTAGCAATTGAGTAACAAAGTGAGTCTTCAAAAAAATGGATCTTCAATCGTTGATTTGAAGTCATTTCACAAGTACTGATCAGAAGAGACTAGTATGCCATTAGTACTAGTATGATACTTAATATACATATACATATACATATACTTAATATACATAATTCCAATGTCCTTCATACCCTAGAATAACCGTATGTATATACCATATATGGTTTTAAGTTTTTCTCAAAATTCGTAATTCCTGATCTAATTCATAATAATATTAAATTCAACTTTCAATCAAAAAGATACATACAACATCCGAAAAGATGATGTTTTGTTTTTATTTCTTTTGCGTTTTTGATGCCGCGTCGAATAAAAATTGATTTGTATAAAATAGACTGGTAATGGAAAATGTAAAAAATTGAAACCTATTTTACACCTTTAGCCTATTAACACCATCTTGACTACATTAAAAAGACATAATATTCTTGTGGAAAATATAATTGAAAATGAAATTTTACCTAAGTATGTACAAACAGGGTGTATCATTTATATTGTATGTAATATTTTACGATATAGTTTTTGATTCTTAATTTTATTTTTGCTATTGTTTTTGGAGATTTTTGAAATAATTTGAGTGAAGGAACTAATTCTTCAGATATTTTCATTATATTGAATTTAATATGTATACGTACCTTGTTATTTCCAAAATAAAGAAAAAAAGGTGGGATTTGGATTGGTGGGATTATTGTTGTCGGAATATCGTTACGCCCTTTTTGTTTGTTAGTCTACTACAACTACACTACTACAATTTTTTTTTTGTTTTGACGACGGAAACCAAACTATTTCAGATTTTTTGTATTTCCTCATTGTTTTGTATTTCCTCATTTCAGGTCTATGTTCTTGTCGAGCGCTATTTATGGTCGTAATATCAATTTATGACATAGAATTACTACTATTAAGAAATAAAATTTTTATTAAATATAACTTCATTTACTATAGACTCTTCAAAGTCAATACGAATAAATACGATATATATGAAACACCCTGTATATATATGTAAATAAAATATATGTGCTCGTATAATAATATATGATTAAATAGATTAAAAAAAGAAGAAACTGAACAGAATTCAGGAATTATAAATAAATAAAGAAGAGTGGGGGTAGATTAAGCGATTAAATAGATTTTGAAAATGATACCATTACAAAATGACATCTTAATTATAAATGAGTGGATAAGGATAAGAGATACTTATAATTTAGAGAATATAAGTGGAGAATTTAAATTTTGCTTTTATTATTATTATTGTTTTTCTATTTTCCTATTTTCTATAGTATAAATTTAATTTTTAATATACAAAAATATCGTTAATTTAATTTGTATAAATTCGCGTTGTAATTTACAATATAAAAGCATCTATCTATCTACGGATATTAGAATTGAAAATTTTCCATCAGGAAATTGAAATTTCATGTTAGGTACATTTTCCTTTTTAGCTTTTCTTAAATATATATATACATATACGATTGTTTTCCATGTATATATGTATGTAATAAAAATTTGGAACAATGGATTTTGATAAGGGTATAAATAGATAATATATAAAATAGGAAAGATGTCATTTTAGTACTCTTATATAAATTATTTGAATATGGACCTGAAATTAGCTCATATTAACACTGAGTATTAAATTAATTGAAATCTGTATAGTAAGGAAATAGAAGGTACTTGAAACAAAAAATTTAATTCCTAAAATTAACTATTATTTTGTTAATACTAACTATATGTATATATGCTCGTAAATTATATCAGTGTGTAATTGAAAAAAGTAGTAATACGTTTGTGGATTGAAGACAATAGCTTTGAGTTAATTAAAGAAAATTCGAAGTATATTGTGAGAAGGAAATTACTGAAACTGCTAAATATTATAGTTGGAAAAAGCTTCTTCTTCTTTTCTGTCTTTAGGCATTTAGTGTCAGTCATTTCATTATATACATATGAATATATCTTATTCTCAAGTTTGTCATGAGGACGTCCTGTATTGATACCATATTTTCGGATGCCTTCCTGGTAGACATTTGATATTGATTTGGCCTTTCATTACTACCTTCGCCAGTAGACCTTCTGCATTCTATTTCACATGCGTTCCTCATTTCATTGTTACGTTTCTTATGTCTTAATATGTAACCATATTTGCCTCAGAGTTGGCATTTCTGTTGTTCGTTTGTTTTCTTTTAATTTATATGTTATATATTTAAAAAACCAGAAATATTCCCGAAATGTAAATTTTTTTAGATTTAAAAAAGGTTTACGATAACTTTATTGGATATACTTTACTTTAGATACATTATCAGGTTTTTTTCAAACTTCGCTTAGATACACCTAAAGTAAGGTGATGAAACACTATATGGGACACTATATGTTAGAAACGGAAACATTAAAGGCTTCAAAAAGCACCTTTATAAAGTTATGGGGAGAACTTCCTCAACAACAGAGTCGTATATTTGTGAAGGTATATAAATGTTTTAGATGGATAGAATTAACTTGATTATAATAGAAAAATATGTGATCACGATCTCATATTTAAATTTAGTGGGTATCAAATTTAAATATGAACAGTTATCTACTCCAAAAACCTATTTTATTCATAATATGGCAATTTCAATTGTTACTTAAGTTAATTTTAAACAAATATTAGTTATAAACATTTAACTAATACAGTATTCATTGTATAATATTAAGTACAGTATTCATTGTATAATATTAAAAAATCTTAATGCTAACCTGTAGAACAAATTCATATGTATACAAATAATAATATGTCTTTTAACAAAAAATATTTTCATTTTGTAAAATTCGCTATAAGTTATCATTCATTTACTCCTCACAGATTAATTGAAACAATATATTGTTATATAGCGAACATCCGTATTTCACTTTCTTTACACTGATTTTGCTTTACGTAATCTGGGTTACGCAATAGATAGAGCGCCTGCCTCTATTTGATAGCCAACATTATATTTATGTATATAGAATAGATAATTAAAAAAACAATAAAATATAAAAAAAAAATTATATCAAAAATTTATTTTTAATCTATTTGTAAATAGAAATAAATAATTTGTTTATTAATGACTAAATTTTCTCTTCTCAATTTGACGAAATCTCTTTTATATAACTTAAATATTTTAATATGAATATTTTGTATTTGAAATTTATTAGAACCTGGTTATTTTAGAAAATTCGTTTAGTTTTGTTTGGGTTTGTTTCTTTTTGGTATATAGAATTTATGTTTAATATGCTAACAACGTTCGATACTCATTTACTAGCCAACTGAAATAAAATGGAGTTATTCTATTTAAGAAGGCTTAGTTCCTGACAATAGCAGTAGTTTTCCACATTTAATTATTAAACCAGTAAATTCTCGAAATATTATAAATATTGTAGTATAAATTTGCAGTATCGTACATAAGTTTTTTATTTTTTGTCGTAGAATCAAAATTTGCATAAAAAAGTACCCCTTCCTATTTGAAAATCTCGATTTCGGCAATTTTTGGTCTTTTAAAAAACCGATTTTCGGCTCTTCTCGGAAGTTAAAAATATCACCAATCGATAGAGCACCCTCGATTTAGTTATAAAAATGTTTATTTAATTTTAAAATAACGGCTCCTTTCCCTCTTAAAAAGCTTATACGCATGCTCTAGAACACCCGGTATAAAATAAAAGGTAACTCAGGTAAAGGTAAGTCAGTTATTTAAGAAAATAATTCGCGAAAATGTATAAAATATCGAAAAATTAATTATACTATATATATATATGTGCAATATACATATAAATTAAAATAAATATTTTTTTAATGGAATTACACTAATAGAAGAAAAGCTAAAGGAACAAAAGCTCTATCACATAGTTATAAATAATTTATTATGTTGTTATGTATTAATTTTGATTCATCAAAACTATTGATTTCTTCAGGATAATGCCATAACTCATTTTCTGAAGCCATCATCAGATTCTACTAAAATATACTAAGATATATATACAATATTAATTATTACAATTATTATATAAAAATTGTAGTAGCATGGATAATGGTATAAAATACATATATAAAAACGAAGAACGAATTCATGTAAAAAAAAATGTTTTTCATTTTATTTAAGTAACACTAAATATAATTATTTATTTTTTACAATGGAATTCTAATCACAAGTAAGTGTATTTTAATATTATACAAAATATAAATCTAAATTACTTAAATTAAATTGAATTTATTACAAACTTAATTTTCAAATTAAAATTAATTAAATTATATTAAAACAGTGAAAATAGTCGAATTTTACTGATATGCTTATCATACAGATACGATATGTGAATGATTTAGAGAATGAAGACGGAATCATTCAACCGAAAAAACGCTGTCATTTAGGTATATATATCGAGCAGTTATTAAATTATTAAATTACATACTTCATAGTATTGAAATGCATTTTAAATATTTATTTGGCTCATTTTGCACTTTTTTCGTTATTATTTATTTAAAATGAGGTTATTTAAAAATAAAAAAAATATTTTTAAAATTTTACAGAACCCAACCTCCCCATTTTATACTTTTTATAATACTTCGAAGTTCGGATACTCATACAACATGATTTCACACAACTCGACATCTTCTAGAACAGAACATATCTACCGTGTAATAGGAGGCCTACCTGTACTTAGAATGGTTACACATGAGTCAGTTGTAAAATAAAAATCCGCGAAATATTAAAATAAGCCAAGCACAATAATTAAAGAATTAATTTTCAATTTATTAATTTACTAAATAAATTTCAAAAGTAGAAGAAACAATGTATTTCATTGAAGGTGTTTGAGTGGAAAGTTTTTTCAAATATAATTTATATACGTATTTTGAATGCATATTTCAACATTAGCCGAAATTGATAAATGATTCAAAAACGAACAGAATTATTTTTTATTATTCTAAGTTAGTATTTGAGCTATAAAATTAATTATGGTGACGATGATCGTGATAACTAATAATTTCAGGCGATAGTTAGTATTATCTGTATTTGTAGAAAGAAACTATATCGTTGAATTAATAGAAATTAGTTCCACTACATGATAAATCCCACGTAACAATTTGATCGCTATAAGACTTTTGCGCACTCTTATAACACTACTATAAACACTCTTACAGCAGTATTAGTGTTAATTTGAGTGCTCCGCAATTGCTGCGAAAGGTTATAAATACGTTATAGCACTAAAATGGAGAATCCTATAAGGCCCCAGAGCAAGTGCTGTAATATTGTTATAGGATTAGTATACATGTATTAGTGTATATGTTTTTATTTTGAAATGATATTGTTATTTGAAATAATTTATGTTATGCGAGAGTGAGAAAGGTATTATTTTATATTTTCAAATAATAATTTTATGGAGTTTCTATTTATTTCCTGAGTAAGGGAGATAGATATTAGTTAATAATATAAAAAATGTCTTACTAATAAATATTATGTTTCGGTCAAAAATAATTGTATTAATATTTATAATTATTGTGAACAAAATGCAAGATTTGACTGGGAATGATATTTCATTGACATTTATTATAAAAATACTTCGAAAAAATACATTGCCTTTCAAAAATAACCAATTTTTAAATAAATAAAAGAAAACATATTTTTAAATTGCATCTTTAAAATATTTAATAATGTATGATAATTAATGCATAACATCAAATTTGATATTTAAATAATTATTCTGTTAAGTAAAAATGATATTTCAGTTTTTGTTTATTTAAAAAAAATTTACCTCGTTTGTAGAAAATAATTGCCGTCGCAAAATATTTATCTAAAAGCTAAAGTAAGTTTATTAGCAACGTTATAGGAATACAATAAAATAATAACACCACTACTGCTATTCCAGCAATTCTATTCTTATAACAAAACTTTAACTCTTAATATAGGATTACGCACTTTTAGATTTATAAAAACATTGCTGTATCACTTGCGGAAAATCCCATTATAACAACTCTCGCAATTGCTATAAGAACATTCTTATAACAATATTAATCACATTATTCCCATAAAAACATCATTATAACACCTTTAGGGCTTATCGCGAGTCATATAGAAGTCTTGTAGCACTAATTTTGTTTTTATAACAATAAAATGTTACGTGGGAAGTCAGTGGAAAATATTGTATGTGATTATCCTATTTCGTAGGTTAAAAGGAAACCGACAAATTTTTTACCCTTACCTAATATGATATTAGTTAATAACAAAAACAATGAGAGCTATCCAGCATACTATTACAGAGTATACTTAGTGTGATCACTAAATCAGATATCCTTAAGGACTCAGATAATCAATAGCATCAATACGAGTAATCACATCAATAAGCCCGTTTGCTGTTTCGGAAATATAGGAGCCAGATCCTTCCCGAAATTACCTAATCTAATCGAATCTAGTGAATAACAAGAAGAGCTGTTTCGAACCAAATTTTTATTTCAAATAATTGTGAATTATTATTCCCTAATATTTAATTCGAATACCAATCTTATTCCATAGTAGGTACGACTTTTTTTATTTTTTTTATACTCATGGTGGAATCACCTTTTCGTGCTGAATTAAGTACCGTAATGCAAGTTTTATAGTACAACTACAATGTTTTTGGAGTATTTTTTTATCAAATTTACAAAAACTATTACCTGTAAGGAAGAGCGAAAATTACAGATTTTTAAAGAAACGCAAAAGATGAACACGATGAAAATGATTCAGAGTCTCATACAACATAATTTCACACAAACCGGCATTTTCCGTGTTATATGAGGTTTTACTGCATTTAGAATAATTACACACATGAGTCTGTTGTAAAATGAAAGTCCACTCTAATTCAAGTACAACAGTTCAACAATTAATTTTCAATTTATTACAAATTTAATTTACAAAGTAAATTCCAAAAACTGTATTTGCTCATCTATCTAAAGTTTTGTTTTGCAAAATGAATAAATAATTTTTCAAAAACCCTAAAACAAACTCAAATAAAAACTTAAGAATTAAATGATTCAATTCTTACGTACCTAGTTACGATCAGATAGAAAGGTATTTCAAAAACTAATAAAATTTGAAATTCCATGGATGTTATTAAAATGCCAAAAATCTGACAAAATATATAACTTATTGATATGTTATGGTGGTAGGCTTATTTGATTCGAATACAATGTGTATATCGTCTCCTACTTATAGCAAATCTACCAAACTACATATTATTCTTTTTATTAAAAAGCAAAAAGATGCACACGATGATGAAGAGCAAAAAAAAAACAAAAATAATAAAACCAATTTTTACTTTTAAATCCTTACAACCACATAATTTGTGCGTAACGGATGTTATTTTTATAATTATTATGAATTGATTCTTTGAAATATCACAGAGAGTTGATAAGTTTTCAACAGTGAGCTAAAAAAAATTAATAGGTCTCTTTATAATTTTACGGTTTTCTGTTGCTCCACAAAAAAAAAAAATCAAAAAAAAAATCAAAAAACAACAGAAAAAAAAATAATTTCCTTTAAATTAAATCATTTTTTTAAGCTGCTGCTGAACTGAGCTCATTTCATCATGAAATAAGATTTGCTTTTTAATGCTTCTCTACCTTAAGGGCAAATAATTTTCTGCATCTTGTGGTTGCCCTTTTACATGATCATCATCATCATCAACATCATCATCATCCTGTGAAAATAACATCACCAAAAATTTCTTGATTATAGTCAATAATGCAATGTGTGTATTTTTATTTTTTATTCTTCTTGTAAATATTGTTGTTGTTGTTGAGGAAATAATTGCAATCTTTTTTCACGCATTTAATTTTATATTATTAAAAATAAATATTTTTCTTATTTATTTTTTAATTTTATTTTTTTTTTTGAGAAAATTAAAAATTACAAAACGAAGTAGGAATAAAAATTTTTCTATTGTTGCAACAGCATTAATATAATAAGACGAAAACAATAAGAAAAAAAAACGAGAAGAAAATTATTGAAAGGATTAAAAGAACAACAACAACAAAATGAAATAAAAACGTTTTGGAAAGCAATCGCAAACAATAAAAGGAAACAGGAATTTATTTTATAAGAAAATTAAATGGTGCAATAAAAGGGTGTGTTTAATAATAACATAATAATAAGAAAATAACAATAAGAACAACAACAACAACAATTATAGCTTAGAATTTATTAATCAAAATTAGATGAGAAGTAAAGGAATTTTTGTAGAGAATTCAAAAAAATTTAAAATTTATACAATATACAGGGTGGTTCCTGTGTCAGTGCACTACTATATTTTGCCATTTCAACTATATATAAAATATATATCCTTAATTGCGCATATTATCCTTTCAAGATGAAAAGTACATTTGAAAGTGTCCTTGTTTTATTTTAATGTTTTTATATATTTATATTATATATTTATATTATATAATTTATATTGATATATATATTCGGTTGTATTAATGATTAATAATTATTAATTAATCTAAGTTCAACAAGGTATGTTTTGAGAAAATTAAGACTGAACGTTTTAGCTACTTCAGTTATGTTATGCCATTTTCTATTACCTATTTTCTGTTGAAATAATTTAATGTTTTTAATATATTCAAGATTAAATTTATAGTTTTCTAGAATTGAAAAAAAATTAATAGAACTTTGATGCTCATTTATTAGGTACAATTATTAATAACCACAAATTTTATTTGTGAAATAGAACTTTGTGGAACTGAACTTGATCACTTAGAACTTAGTTACATACAACTAATTTAAACCAAATTAATTGTACATATTGTACATATTGTACAAGTTGTACAATTTTTTAAAAATTAATTTATATATTGTTTTTTTTTTAAATGAAATTAACATGACTATTAAATTAATTTCGGAAACGAATAATGAGGTTTTATAATAATTCAATAATTCATAGCGCGTGTTACTTAATTTTTTTATTTGAGTTTTTTCATTGTTTTTTCAGTTGTGGCATTGTCTTTGTTATACATTTCTTTTATTGTATATAGAACTTCATCTTCTACTTTTGATAGGAAATTGTAGGATACAGAGAGTAAAATAGAATTTATAGAATAACACTTTGTTGTTCGAAATTGATTATGCATTAATTTTACCAACTAATAAAGTTCTTAACAATGTTATTAGTAACTCTAGTAACATAGAAACACCCTGTACATATAATATATTTTGCCAAAAGGTACACATTATAATTATGAATGTGTATCAGGCATAATAAAAATTGTTGCAGGAGTATTGAAATTGCAAAATAATAATAATAATAAAAAAAATGTATATTTTATTTACTTTTAACTAAGCTGAAAGATTCTCTAATCCTAGTTGATGTGCCCTAAAGGTGTAAAGGATTTTTCTATTTCAATTTTTAATATAAAGAAATAATAATATAATAAAAGAAAAATATTAAATTAAATCAAAAGCTTTGTATTGCCAATTTTTTTTTTTTTTTAATAATATTAATTTTTTGTGTTCTGCTCTAATTGAATGAATTTAAGGTAAGGCAATTTTCAATGATGAATGTTTTTGAAAATTTATAGGAATTTAATATTTTGTGCAAAGACTTTTGGCTGGTATTTGATTACAGATTATTCAGCTGTAGAAAAGGAGTACTGCAATATTCTTATAAAATTTTAAAGTAGAATGAATTTTAGCCAAAGAAATATTTTGTTTTTATAAATTCGTATATCTGTCGTATAGAACACATAAGATGATCTGATAAATATATGAACTTATAAATAAACAAAATCAAATTTTACAGATATGAAATTTTTTTGATTTATTTGTTATTGATATATCATATATTTGTAGAAGAATTCAACTGTAATGTGTATTAGTTAAGAAAATTTTGTTTTGAAAAAATAAAATGGTGGCTTATTAAAATTATCAGGATCAGCTATAATGTATTAATCGTTCTCAGTACTAAGCCTGAAATAAAATAAATTGAAATCATAAAAGACAAGATATTATCAAAATTTTTTTTAATAATATAAGACACTGATTTCTCTAAACTATTGGCTACAAAATCAAAATTGTTCTCAATATTATGTTTTTATACATTTTATTTTGGAGTATAAAGTTTCAGCCTAGCTCAGATACTGTACTATGTACCAGTTTTTAATTATAGTTATTTTCGCAAAGTAGTTGGTGGTCTACTGTTTTTGTTCTACTCAGTGTAGTTAGCGCCGTCTATGATTTAGTTATTTTTTTCTACTTCCATTTATCTTATTTAAAGCGTAGTAGCAATATTGTGTAGTAGAAAAGAAGAATTTGATACGCCATAAAATTTTAATACTTACTTGCCACACTGTCAGATGTCCTTTTTCTACCATCCTATACCGATTAGGCTGTAAAAAGATATCTATTGACTTAACATACTTCTTCAGTGTACTAAGCCAAATTAAATTAGATATATTAAAATTTTGGAAACTCTGCTAGTATCGATAACTAGAAATTATTATGAAGAATATTTCTTATACATAACGTTAGTCAAATCTGCATATCAAGTCTATACTAAAAAAACTTAGTTATGCAATATTTTTCTATAGAATATTTATAATGTATTTGATATTTTGTGACAAACGTTTATAATAAATATATGTAGTGAATATTAATAAAGCATGTAGGAAAAATACAGGATTAGTCAGCAGAATAAATAATGATTTAATTTCAATTTTGAAATCGACTTAGGTGTTTTGAGATATTGATCAGAATGAATTGGAAATAAATTTCTATGATCATCATCATTGTCCTGTGCCCACATCCGTAGGGCATATAGGTGGAAATAAAACCTTTCCATTGATTCCTATATCTGCTGCTAACCTTTTCAATTGTGACTACGTTCTTTACTTGGTACTTGCTTCGATTAAAACTGTTGTTCTTCATGTTTTTCTCGGCCTTCCGATGCGACCTGAAATTTCTATGATATCCATAATTATTATTTATAGATATTTAAAAAAATATATAAAGAATGCTGAAATAATTAATGAAATGCACAAAAACCGAGATGCATATATGACTTCTCAATATAGCACCCGATCTAATCTTGATAACCATTATTTTTATTTTATTAACAAACTCTTAATATATCTGATATCAGATCGCATAGTTTATTAAATAGCTTAGGTGCATTAATTCTAAGATAAAGACAAAAGTTAGTCACTTTTTGAACCCATAAATATTTAGTAATCTTTTATTGTTAGCCCTTAGGTCATAAGTAATAATATGTCTAATATAAACAAATATTTCTTACATAATTCAAGATACCAAAGTAATTAAATAAATCATGTGTGTAAGAAATACGACTGGATATTATATACAAATAAATAAGTTTATTATTACAATATGCCAAACCCAACAACTTATGCCATGTTGAAATTTTTTAATAAAAAATATAAATACTTTAAATTCGGCCTACAAAGACTAACGTGGTAAATTTTTCTGAAAACATTTTTTAAACAATGTTTGAGATAGACAATGTGCTATGATAAATCCATTCTAGAATCGATAAAGATTCCCAAATATTTAAAGGAAGACATAACCTGTATTTTAAAATACTCAGAACTACAATTTAAACTCCTGTAATGTCCAAAATCATTTATAGGAAACTTACAGCAATTAGGAGAATTGTAAAATAAATTATAATTATGAAATATCGCAAACATGGATTGTAAATATGAAATCTAATATATTTGGTCATTACTTATAATTAATTTGTGTTTTGAGTATAAGCAAATTAAGATAATAATTTATTGTAACAATCAAATGATTTATGCAAGAATATATGAAAGCTGTATCATTAGGAAAAGCAGTAGGAATAGTCATAAACGGCTTATAGATGTTGATATAAATTAAAAAATGATAGGTCCAAAACACAACCTTATCGAACCCTCTATTTCACAATGAGAACCTAAACTAAACGAGAACCTTATCTCACTAGAATATTTTACAATATATATAAATATATAAATATATAAATATAAATATATACATATATCATATATCAACAGATAAAATGGTTTATATACAAAAATGTTAAAACAATAACAATTCTTTGAAATGTCTTTTTCGTCCTTAAAGGATAAAAGATAATTTTAAAGATATATATTTTTGAAAAGCTCGGAACATCAAGATCTTTGAGATATAGTCATTTGGTTCTATTCGGGTGCAACATTTACTTCAGAATCCCCCCACAAATTTCAGTAGTGAGCCCTCAGTAGATTTATTCTTTAAAAAGCCAAACTGACAATTATTAAAATCAATATAATTATGATAATCAAGATAATCAAAATCAACTATGAAAAAATCAATTATACAAACAATAATTTTTAAGTAATAAGAACACATCAGGTTATCACTTCACCTATTTCTGATATACTAAGAAGAATGTTATCTGATCTGGGTCAAATAGGAAATTTGGGTTTTCAATACATTACATGTAATGACATTTATTTTACCATTCATGTTTTTTTTATTACGTATATATACATGTATAAGTGTCCAACGTTTTAAAATACTTTTAGTACCTTAAAACTAGCAATTATGAATGGTTATATACGATGGGAACCAAATAAGAGAAAGGTTCGACAGAAAATTACGAATGTTAGTAAACATGTCATATTAAAATAAGTTTTTTTTTTTAATTTAATTTCTTCAAAATTCCCATATAAATTTTCAATATTTAAAAAATTTATATTTAATAATATTTATCTAATCTTTAAAATCTTTTATTTATAATTAACATCTAAACACAACAGAAATTTACATTAAATTTTAATTCATAAGAAATATTTTCTTCTTCGTTGATTATTATTATTATTAATTTTTTTTTTTTTAATTAATTCTAATTTTAACATTTATAACACAACACAAACATTATGTCACTATTAAAGAAAAACAAAAATATCAAAAATAAAATCAACTTTTCATAAATTCTCACGTAAATTTTCATAAATAATTATATTATTTCCTGTTGAATTGATTTTTCCATTTTTTTTTCTTTTTGTTTTCTCAGAATTAATTTTCAATTTTATTTTTTATTTTTCATAAATTTGAATTCAAATTGATCTCCATAAAAAATAAAAAAAGCTTCAACACTAACTAACAAATATATAAATTCTGAAAATAAAATCATCAAAGCGCATCTAAAAAAAATAAAAAATTAAAAAAAATCATATAAAAGAATACCGCCACCAAATTACCGCTATATTTTTATTTTCCAGAAATTATCGTTAAAATACAAACAACAAATCAGTAAAAGAAGAGTTAAATTTCCAATAAAATAAATTTACAAAAAAATAAATAAAAATCATAAAAAATAATAAAAAAATTAATAATCGATAATCGATTAAAAAGCGACCATAGATCAATTTTAAAATACACCATATTTAGTGATATTTTATCATAGTTACCACATATTTTTTGTCTTTAAATCTAAATCTAAAAAATTTCTATCCCAATTTACAAAACAAAAAAAAAAAACAACTGTGAGAAGCTAATTTTTTTTTATGGGTCCCAATTCTAATATTGAAATTAGTCAATTTGTTTTTTTGTTTTTATTTTCTTCTTTATTTTTGTTTTTTTTTTTTTTATTCATAATTGGTTGTTTCTAATATTGATTCCCAAAATGAAAATTATGATTACCCCTCTCTAAATAAGCTCCATTATGAATTTTTAATAAGCTTTTGATTTAATTTGTTTGCGGTAATAAATATTGGGATATTCTCAGGGCCATTAATTTACTATATAGGGTTTGAATTTTGGATATGAATTATGTTAAGTTAGTTAAAATGTTATATTAAAAGTTAGTAAAGTACCAAGTGTAGAGAATAGAATAATAAATTAAATATGTAGTAAAAATAGGTAGAAGGAAGGAAGGAAATCTTTAGAGCAAAGTTTTTCATTAGCAGATTAGAAGAAAAGTAGCTACATATTATAATCATAATAGATTTTTTTTTTATGTACTTGACAGTACCTTAGGTTCTTAGGTTGTTAGGCTTAGAATTATCTTTTCGTGGTTAATTTAAGTACGATAAAGCTTTTATAACATATTTTACTACAATGTTTTTCTAGTATCTTTTTTTTTGTCAAATTTCATTAAATGTGAAGAACTACTACAACTACTTATTGTCAGGAATGAAGCCTTCTTAAATAATGTAGTTCCATTTTATTAAGTTGTTACCAGATTATATATACTCTCAATTATTTTTTGTCATTGATTTTATCCCAATGACAAAGAGTACCAATGACAAAGGGACCAGAACGAAAAAACCTTAAAGCATTTTTTTTATTTGGCCGGGAATCGAACTTGGGACATTTTATTTGCTAGGCAGGTGCTCTACCTACTCTACCCCGTGTGTATTTAATTAGATAAATTTAGACTAATCTGTAATTAGGATCTTTAATCTCTAATTATTAGATTTAGTAATTAGGAAACTAATTTATAGGACCTGCAGTTCTGTAAGGTTGACTGCAAGTATATATGCAATATTTCCTACTCCACTAGGCAACGCGATATTTCACCTATACAAAATTAGGATCTCACAATATCACAATAGTCTCCAAATGGATCACCAAATTTATCACTTAGCAAAATCGTATCGTCATTGATATAATATATATTGATATGGTATAGGTATGATAACGTGACTTATATGGAGGAATATTAGTCTACTGCATTATTTCGAAACGATTTATTAACTATAATATACCAGAGTACTGTATCAACTATTTGTAAAAATTTGTCATTTCCAACCCGGTTTAGGGATGAATGTTTTAAAGAAATTGTTTTTTATTGTATGTCCTTTTTTATTTTCATTCTTTCAAAAATTGTTCGTTTGGAGTATGAGTCGATGAATAGTTAATTGTACATTGATGAATATAATTAAAATTATTGTGTTTTATTAAACTAATTTTTTTTATTTATTTTATTAAATTTTGTTATATTATTTTATAAATTTATTTATTTTATTAAATCTCATAATTTTCGTTAAAAATTTAAGTAGGTACTTACATATTTTGAATATTTATAAAGAGTAGTAAGCAAATTATCTGCCCTATGTCCCACGGATGAAGTTACAGACAAAATTATTATGAGAAAAGCAAGAAAGGTTGTGCTAGGATAACTCAATTTTGTTTTTTAGAATAAAACTTCTGTTAGGCTATGTACTATGTACCCTTAAATACTTAAAATTGTTATAGTTTTTCACATTTGTTTTGATATATTGAAAATTAGGGTTATTAGTCATTTATTATAATACTGTTGTCGCTGTCTATAGTTTGCAAAAAAAATATATATATATTTTAATTGAATCTACTTACACTTCAAGTGGTAATAAAATAATGCTGAATTCACTTTTTATATAATTTGCTTCCATACACAGTTCACATATTTGTTATTCTCCAATTCTTCCAATGTACCATTGAATAACCCCATTTTCGTTCTCAGGTAGCAAAATTTAAAGCAAATCACAAAATCACAAATTTAAAGCAAATCATATCATCACTGTCCGGTAACCGCATTCGTGGACCATAGAACAAATAACTAATCATATGAAGTACTACATCTTACTTAAAAACAGTATCGTCCTTAGACTTAGACGTCTATTAATAAGAATTCTATCTAGTAATTAATTCTATATACTTTTAAACTAAAATATTTAATAAAGCCATTTACAATAACTAAAGAGTGAAAAACAGAACCAGTGCAGTGAATACCTTCGAGAATACAGTTTATTTGTAACTGTACACAGAATACATCAAATGGATGTTTATGGATAATGGAAGTATTAGATTATATTAGATTAAGTAATTTCAAGATGAAATCTGGCTCTTTTATCCCTGTAGCCGCAAATGGGTTTTTGTGATTACCCGTATTAATGCGATTAATCATCTGAGTCCTTAAGGATACCTGATTTAGTGATTACACTCGCGTGATTCTTCAATAGCCTGCTGAATAGTTCCAACTGTTCATGGAATGTTATTCTCAATTGGCCAAATTTGTTACTAGTAAGTTTTTCGCAGTAACAAAGCAGATGTTCAGTAGATACAGATATTCTGCACAAGTTGTTTTCGGTTAACCTCGTTTTATAAAAATGCTTTTTTAATAGCAGTGGCCTGTTATTATACTTACATCTGTTTCTTATTGAAACTTAGAAGAGTTTTGATTTTCCGAAGCGAGCGTTTTGGCTGAACATTTTTGCTAGACGATTTCCAGGAGGGTTGGGTCAGAAATCTTCTGCTTTTTGCCCGCCCAAGTTTTTAACTACATTTTAGCTGCTCCCCAGCTTAGGAATCCCCATGAAAGGCCGATGCCTTATACTCTGCAGCTCCGTTTTCTGCTATGCCTGAATGCCCTGGAACTCACATTACTGTGACTTTATTTATTTTCGTCGGGGCTTAGCTCTTTATAAACATTCTCAGACTAGCTTTGTAGTGATGGTATATAAATTGATAACTAGTATGGCTGCTTTTATGTCCAAGAGAATGTAGATTCTACGTTTTTTGTAATTGTTTCTTAAATTCTTTCGCGCATAACGATAAATAGCATGTACTTCAGTCTGGGTGATATATTGTACCTGAAGGAAAAAAAATTGTTGTATATTATTGGTGATCATGGTAGCCAAAGTGATAATGTGACAGTTGAATTCATCAATAGATATTTTAGTTTCGGTGTATCTAGACAACATCGAGTTTGATGTTGATTGGTTTCTTAACTCACATATACGTTTCGATTTAATAAATCAGCTTTATGCTGATAAACACAAACCATTACAACACAACAAAAAATTTTGATATGAGTAAAGATGTTGTAAATAAATCCTTATTTAAAGTAATTTCCTAATTTTATTAGGAATTTTGTGTCAACTGATTGTATAATTTTTATTAAATTACTAATTGTATTCGTTTTATATTTTATTATTGTAAAATGGTTTTATTGTAAATTTTAATATTGTAATTTGTAAACACTTGAACTAAGTAAGAATAAATAAATAAATAAATAAAAAAAATAAATAATTGGCACAACCATATTTAAATATTCCTAGTCTAGTGTTCCTCTTTATATCAATTATTAAATTATAATTATTTATTTTCTAACACTACTCTTCTATAGTTCTATGTTCTAACTTTTACGTCCGCTTACCTCGAAATGGTTGGATATCTATTATATAAAAACAAAAACTAACAGAATCTTTTGAGACACAAATCTTTAAAACCAAACAAAATAAATTTTAAACAATTTTATACATATGTTATTGAATTACTGGGATACAATCTCTTAAGTATGACATGATTGACAGATCCAATTCGTGTTAGATTGTTTTCATTCGAAGCTGTAATAAGACATTAAGCGGGACTAAAAAATGTCATTAGATTGTAATAGCAAAGATAAAAAGTTGTCCAAGAGAATGTAGATTCTACGTTTTTTGTAATTGTTTCTTAAATTCTTTCGCACATAACGATAAATAGCATGTACTTCAGTCTGGGTGATATATTGTACCTGAAGGAAAAAAAATTGTTGTATATTATTGGTGATCATGGTAGCCAAAGTGATAATGTGACAGTTGAATTCATCAATAGATATTTTAGTTTCGGTGTATCTAGACAACATCGAGTTTGATGTTGATTGGTTTCTTAACTCACATATACGTTTCGATTTAATAAATCAGCTTTACTTGCCACCATTTTTAGTTTAAAATATGTTTGACGAGGACAGAGGATAAAATTTCATTTCTTTTCATTAAACGCGGATGTCAAACATTATTGAACACCATTTACAGGTCAGATTTTCATCAAACTTTCTTCATATCAAACAAAATCCACAAACAAAATCTGTTCTGTAAACGAAAATAATTAAATTTGAAATTAAAAATTTTTCTCTTAATTTTTTTATATTTGAAATATTTTTTTAAATTTATTTTAATAGAAATAATGAATGAATGTACACTAATACTAATTCAAATATTAATTCAAATGTATATACATATTTATTTATCAATATAATAGCTGACCAACAATTATTACATATTATTATTATAATACGTTATTCATATCTCGTATCTTGTATATTTATCTAATTTTTCCGTGAAAATTTTTGTTGATTTTTTATTTGAAATGACGTGACGACCAATTAAAATTTTGTTTTATAATAATTAACAAAAAGTCAAAAATGTACATAAATATTACACATATACTTTAAGAAAAGCTACAAAAAAAACCTGATAATAGTTATGTTTAACAAGTTTCTATGTACACAATATTACATTCATATTACATTCATATTATATAGTAGTTATTTTAATTTGTTTCTATGTATATTATTATTAGGTATCAGTGTTATTAAAACAAAAAGAAAACAAAAACTGTAAGAAGGTCACTTTTATGACCGTGGTTTTATAGTCGTCAACATCGTAGTCGTCGTCGTTGTTGTATTCGCCGTCATCATCATCATGAGAGTGTTTCATTAGTTTCTAAATTTGAATTTTAGATTATTTTATGCAACTTCCTATATAATTAGTGGTAATAAAACTGTCCCTCCCTCAGCTATTATACATTTTTTTTGGGTATTTTTTATTTTTATTTCTTTTTTTGGGTAATTTTTTTTATTTTTTTTTTTTTGTTTTTAAAAATTAACTCTTCCAATTGCTTACAAATTCTATTATGTGGTTTTAAATTTCTAAAATGAAAAAAAAAGGAGAACAAAGGACGTTTTAAAATATCATATGAGTTTATATATGTACATATTTATACTGAAATGCATTGTATTTGAAGTTTATATAGCTGTAATTCGAATTTAAATCTAGATTATACCAATTTTTTGTGTTATACATTTTCTACTACTGATATTATGATTTAATCCATTTTTCTTTTGTGAGGGCTGAAAAAATAAAATAAAAATAACAAAAAAAAAGGAAAAAAAAATATTAATTATAATTTTCCATTAAATTTTAATAAATACATCATAAACAATAGGAATATATTAAAAATTATTAAAAGTTACTGTTTTAAAGTTTTTTCGTTTTAAGTTTAGTAAAACAGGAGTTGTATTCAAAAGTACAACGTGATTTATGAAAATTATGATATTGAGATTTTATATCATCTTTTGAAATTGCTTTAAATCAGTTAGAGCCAATTATTAAATTATTTACTAGGGCGGTTCGAAAAGTTTCCTGTATTCATATTAAAAAACGGTTTTTTATTATTATTTTTTCTTTATTTTTCAACATTCTCTCTTTACTCAACTCAATACACTTTATCAAACATTTTTCAAGCTTTTCAATTCCGTCTGAAAAATACTATAATATTTCAAATACTTCGAAATATGTTTCAGTTTCAGCGATAGCCATTTTATTTGATGTGAATCTATTTCCAACAAACCATTTTTTTAAATTCGGAAACAAAAAGTAATCACTTGGGCTGAATGTGAACTGTATGGAGGATGTGGAGCAATTCCATACAGTAATTCATACAATTATACTGTTGTCAAACATAATGTGTGTGATGGTGCGTTGTCTTGATGGAAAATTACTTTTTTCTTTGCTAAAAATGGTAGTTTTTTTTTTATTTCGTCATTCAATCGATCCAATAACGCACAATAATATGCAGTATTTATTCATATTCCTTGTTCAAGATAGTCGATGTAGCAATAATCTTTCCTGCTGATTTTTCTGCTTTTGTTGTCTTTGGCCCACTTCCACTAGGTTCCATCCATTGTTTGGACAGATTTTTTGTTTCTGGTATACATCAGTAATGGATCCAAGTCTCATTAAGAGTTATAAATTGGCCTAAGAATTTTTTTGAATTACCCTGATATATTGCCAAAAGTTCCTCACAAAGTGTCCAATTAACTATTTTTTGTGGCAATGTTAATAAGTGCGGCACCCATCTTGCTGATAGCTTTTTCATAAAGAGTTCATCATGTAAAATGGGCCCAACGCTATCTTTTGATATTTTTAATATGTCTGTCAGCTCACTAACTTTTACTCGGCGATCGTTTGTCACTACATCATGTAGTTTTCTTATAATTTCAATGGATGGATCTGTTTTTGGTCTCCTACTTCTTTATTCTTCATTTGCACTTGTACGACTGCATTTAAATTCAGCTACCCAAAAACCAATGGTTTTATATATGAAGTATCTAGAGTATGTAGTCTTTTGGATATCGTTTGCTGATAAAGCTTTAAAAAACAATAATGAATTGCAGCACGAATTTGAATTTTAACTAATTCTAAAGCTAGTATTACTTAACCTTAGTGCAAAAATATATTTTTTAAAATTGTGTTGTTAGAATATAGTAATTTATAACTAAATTGATCTGTTTTTTTAGAATTTTTCATTCTATGATATCCAAGTTGGCTTTTTGGTGAAGTTTTTTCGTTGAGAAATAAGAGGGGATATTGTGTCACTTTTAAAATTTTATTTTGGGTAATTTGCAGTTTCAAAATGTTAGTTTTTGCATAATCACTCCAAATGGATGATCCAAAAAATAAAATTGGTTGTAAAATGCATTTAACTAGAATTGATATGTTTTCGATAAATAAGTTGGAGTTTCGATTTATAAATGGATAAATAATTTGAATTGTTTGGTTGACTTATTATTGTTTCAATATGAGGTCTAAAAGTAAACTGTGAGTCTAATGTTAATCCTAAATAGTTTACAGAGTCAGCCCAAATTATGATTTTTGAATTTAAAGAAAAGGCGCTATGTTTGTATTAGTAGGCCTAATTTTTATATTTACAAAATTTTTATTTAGACAAATTTATTTTTCCTGATTTTTTTACAATATATTACAAAATTTTCATTGCTCAAAATTTATATTTAAAAAAAACAACATTCATCTTTACTTTCTAGACTTCATATAACAGTTTGGTCTAATTTTTATCGCCAACACATTGATAGAATAGAAATTATTCAAAAATATTTTCTTAGGTTTGCATTAAGAGCTTTAAATTGGAATAATCCCTTAATATTGCCCATTGAACGCCTTAAACTGTTTAATATTTCTACTTTAGAAGGTAGGAGAACTGTGTTAAGTATTGTTTTTATAACCCAAGTACTTAACAAACACATTGATTCACTTTATATTGATAACATTTTAAGAAATACAATTAACACGAGAGCACGATTTAGGCATGAAAACATATTTCCTATAACATTTCACAGGACTAACTACGGGAAATATGAGCCTATTAACAGAATGCTGATAAACACAAACCATTACAACACAACAATAAATTTTGATATGAGTAAAGATGTTGTAAATAAATCCTTATTTAAAGTAATTTCCTAATTTTATTAGGAATTTTGTGTCAACTGATTGTATAATTTTTATTAAATTACTAATTGTATTCGTTTTATATTTTATTATTGTAAAATGGTTTTATTGTAAATTTTAATATTGTAATTTGTAAACACTTGAACTAAGTAAGAATAAATAAATAAATAAATAAAAAAAATAAATAATTGGCACAACCATATTTAAATATTCCTAGTCTAGTGTTCCTCTTTATATCAATTATTAAATTATAATTATTTATTTTCTAACACTACTCTTCTATAGTTCTATGTTCTAACTTTTACGTCCGCTTACCTCGAAATGGTTGGATATCTATTATATAAAAACAAAAACTAACAGAATCTTTTGAGACACAAATCTTTAAAACCAAACAAAATAAATTTTAAACAATTTTATACATATGTTATTGAATTACTGGGATACAATCTCTTAAGTATGACATGATTGACAGATACAATTCGTGTTAGATTGTTTTCATTCGAAGCTGTAATAAGACATTAAGCGGGACTAAAAAATGTCATTAGATTGTAATAGCAAAGATAAAAAGTTGGATAATAGCAAAAAGGAACTCATCCTGTGTTTTTTTTAAATCAAATTTTTATATTTCAACCTAGGCATTTCTTAAATTGATTTATTTCAATTTTATCACTTTAAACCTTACGACTTCAAAACTACTCTGTAACCAATTGTATATGACCGTAACGAATTTTATATATAATTTTCGGTATTTTTTTTGTTGTTTTTATTTAAATAAGTAATTCAAAACTATGTCTATGGTGTGAGTAAGAGCAGTGAAGACTACTAACTAATAAAAAAAACTATAAAAAAATGTAAAAAAAAAATCGAGTTAAAGTTCGGGTGTCCAAAATTTTGTAAACAAAAACTATATACAAAAAAAAACAAAAAACAAAACAAAAAAAAAATCCTTCAGACAACCTTATAATCAGCGATAATTACACCGAAAGTGAACTTTATTACAGTTTTTTTCTTTTTATGTTTTTTATGGGTTTTCAGTTATTTTTTTGTTTTTTAGTCTATTATTTAGAGGCTGTTCTGTTGATATATGATTTCAAAATGGTTTAAAGTATATGATTAAACATTATTAAAGTTAACCTGATGAACTGTTTAATGTGAGAAATAGAAAGTCTGTGTATGATGGGACATTATATATATATATATATATTCAAAAACAAAAAATGTAAGACTTTAATATTAGATGCTAAATAAAAAAAAAAATGAATTTGAAATGTGACTTGTTATTAATCAAAACCAAATTTAAAGAACGAAAATTTGGAAAATGTTAAAACAAAATAAAATGTACTAATACTTAGACTCATTGTAAATTTTTTTATACATTTATTTATTCCTTATTTACACAGGTGCACCTGTATATTAGTATACAAGTTAGACAAGTTAGGTCCTTTTTGCTTCCCACTTTTGTTGCTTAAATTGAAATTTGAAAATATTCAAGCCCTGACATCTTTTGATATATTATATTTAATGGAATTCACAGACTACGGAGTAAATAGCACTTGGTAAAACAATTTCATAACATTCACATAATTTCACTTTATAAAAAATTATTGTATTAAGTTCTATAATAGCTCACGCTTTGCGCCTTGTTAAATGATCTTTTTGAATAATGATCTTTTCGATGGCGCTACAACTCAAACCGAATTTCACCTCAAGACTTTTATACTTTTCTTTAGACTTCCGCATGTTATACTTTTCTTTAAGCTCTCTTGATATATTGGTAATTTAATTATGAATAACTAAATCAACTTAGCCGCGCTTATTGAAAAAGTTTCAACTCAAAAATCTCGATTTTGTCTTTCACACGTTTTTACATACTACAAACCAAAGTATTAACTTTGTTATGTAATCAGGTGCAAGTCTTAATTATTATAATTGATTTTTTAAATAAATCAGAAGTGTACCACATTGCTTGTTGAAGCTTATTTTTTGTTTCGCTATATCAGTATTGTAGAATGTAGACTAACTTCGTCCTTATCATATTATCAAAGTTTCATTTTAATTTCCTGATAATCGTTACATTCCCAACTACTTTCAATGAGTAAAGCAAAGACATTTATTACAACATCCATTGTATAAGCCGGATTGGTACCACGACATTATAGTGTTGGTATATAGTCATAACAATATAATTGTTATATCATGACAATCGGTTAATTTAATATTATAATTCATGACTCATCTTAAAGAAAATCTAAATTATTATTTGGAACTGAAATTAAAAAAATTCTGTAAACAGAGCTTTCAAAGTAATACTATAGCAACAATTATATGGTACCTACTACCACCAATTATAAATTTCTCAACTATAGTACCTACAATTGATAATAACTAAAGTTATGAGTTAAAGCAATCCATAGCAACAAGTGAGTAACTCAAATTGAGGTATCAAACGCACACAACTAAGTCCTAATTGTTTTCCCAGAATCGAACTGGAATAATCATTTTCACCTACCTAGCTACCTGTAGTTATAATTAATTCAATAATAATAACAATAACAATGAAATTGAAAATCATTTTATTAACAATTATTTTACCGTTAGAAATATTTTGATCTGCAAATGACCAGTCAGGCATGCAATTAGGTCACTAAAATCGGCCAATCGTCAAATCATAAAAAGTTTAGGACTGCTTCAAGCCACATAACATCAAAGCAGCTTTAAGTCAATAAAAAATCAAAATAATTTAATAAATCCAATTACATTGTATCTTCTATTCTTAGTCAAAATATTTAAAAAAGTTTCTACAAAATAGAACTGCCGATACTTTAATTGCCGGCAGGCGTAATCCAAGGGTTGATTTAAAGTCTTATACTGTATAATCCATTCCCGATTCATATGACATTGGCTTGTTTGCCGATGATTACAGCGTGTATAGTACTAATAAAATCTTACAGTTATTGTACGAAATTTGGACAACGGGTTCAATACCTACTCTTCACCACTACTATTATGAATGAAGTATTAAAATCAACCCTTCCAAAACTGCCCCCTGCTTTTCAAAACAATAGTACAATAGAGGAGGATTCTATACCAAAATAGCTTCTAAATAAATCATGTATGTTTTTGAAGAAAATAAATTTTGATCATCCGGTTTCCTCGATGGTTTTTGATAAAGTTTGGAATGATGGTATAAACTTTAAAATTTAAACTAAGTTACCACCTGCATTTCATCAAGCAATCAAATCATATTTTACTGATACACAATTCAAAGTAAAATAAAATGCTTATTTAATAGAAGAATGTGCTTTTATATTATTGATTCACCTGATAGCAGGAAAATACTCACATCTACATTTGGAGATGATATGGCCATCTTGAATTCACACATAAACGATGATTTTACTTCCAAAAATCTTCATATACAATTTATTTAAAATTATGAAGCTTAATAAATGTAAAATCAAAATGTGAATGAAAACAAAGTGCAGACTTGCTGAAAGTGGAATAGATTCTTTCAGAAAAGATCAGTCTCGGCACACCTCTAGCTAACTGTAACTAACTACTTCACAAGCAATCAGAGCTTCCAATCGCAAATAATCTAGTACTGCAATGTAGCTAAATTTATCTGGCTAATACTGTACCATAAATGGTTCCTTAACCAATTATCACCAGCAAGATTAAATGTCAGTACGATGATAGGAGTTATTACTGGACACTATGTTGTAGGCAATCATAAGATAGAGCTCCACTAGACCTCCACTCAAATGATTTCTGCAAGGAATGCAAAGGTGAAGAAGTGAACGAAACAGTCCTATACGCTTTCCTTGCACCTGCTGCAGTAGTTCAAAACAGAAAAACCATTTCAAAAGCTTATTTTCCACACTCCCCTGGGTGATCTTACACATACGAAAATTAAATGTCGCCATTGCTTTGTAAAAGGCTCAAATTGGTTTTGACTAGGAGGATTCCCGCGAAGAATTGAATCTGACATCACAAGTGAATTCGCTGGTTTAAGGGAGTTTTAGGCAGCTACTTGTCACCCCTACCTGGCTTCAAATATACCAAAACTGCTATCTAAGACTTTGACCAAAAAAGTTTTTGTATTATTTTATAAGGTTTTTGAAAAATTTATTCAACTATTAATCGTATACAATGAATCAGCTGAATTTTGAAGAAAATTCTCAAAGGACTCAAGGTCTTTTTAGGTATTTCCTGATTACTATTTGGTATTTTATTTTTGTATGTATTACAATCCAGAATTAGGCTTAAAAATTCCAATAAATTTTTTTTATTGAACTAAATTTGAAATTCTTATGAATTAAAAATTTAAAATAAACAAGGACTTGAATCAATAAACACAATTCAATCGGTTCATTCAATAAAAAAAACAAAAATAAAACAAAAACAGAAAAATAAATAAAAAAAAAAAAACAGAACAAAAAATTCCATTTAATTCATTCAATTTAAAAAAAAAACTTTAATTTGATTCCAATTCAGGAGGACAGTAAAAAAAATGAATAAAACAAAAATAAAAATGAGATTTGATCTCTACTAACCGACATCAAGACCTGATCCATACAAGAACATATACAATTTTATCAAAACAAGGCAAAAAAAAAAAATGAATCACCTGTAAATGTTCAACACCATTCGTATTCATATTATGTGTACCAACCACAATACACGAGATCATGAGAATTGCAAAATTTGTTTTTAGGATGCTATCATCATCGCTTAGGCATGCTTTCTTATGAAACGACCACAATAAAAAAAAATGTATATATATATAATCTTATAATAATCGTCATTAAAACTTGTAAGTTGCTTTTGTTTTTTTTTAGTTTTTCTTTTTTTATATTTTCTTTCTCTTTCTAACTCAACTAATAGGACTCTTTGAATTTTATGCAATTTTCCTGTTTTGGATGAAAGAAACCAAATAAACCTCAATGAAACTTAATTCTACACCATAAACAAAACAAAAAACATCAACAACAACAATAAAAATATGGAATGAAAATACAAGAATTTTTAAAATTCAGAAATTTTAGACCTTGAATTACTTGCAAGCCTAATGACGACAGTTGCACATTTAATTTTGCACGCAACATGTTATGTGTTTATTTTGGCGCATTCTCTTCTTTTGCCACTTCACTTTCTACTTTGTTCATGGATAGATCGATGGATGGATGGATGGATGAATGGTTGGTCGGTCTGTTGGTGTAATGACGATGATAATACTATAAAGTGCAGATAAAAGAATATCTTATGTATAAAAAACAAAAACAAAAGAAAAAATAAAAAAAAATATGAAAACAAAAGTATGCCTATATTGAATTTAGGTCCATTGATTCAAAACTACGTACATATCATGTATGTGAAAAGAGGTGATGAAAATTATTAAATTTTTATAGGGATTTGTTTAACTGCACACAACAGAGAACTTAGAGAAAGAGATTTTCAGCTCAAAAGAGTTGTTATTATTATGTTCAGATTGAAGGAAGCAAACAAAATAATACCCATGATTTGTCGTTTTCGCTATTGTGCACATGGTTTGATGCTTTTTTTTTATACAATTTCTGAATAATAAAATATGAATTTGCGTTGAGTCATGCCATCTTTCGTATTTTTTTCTCATCTTTATTTGTGATGATATTTTCAGCGACATTTTCAAGTGGAATTCTTAAGATTTTTTTTTTTATTATTTTTATTTTTGTTTTTTTTTTCATTGAATTGAAATAAACCACCATCATATATGAAACAGATTATTTAAATATGAAGAGATTGCATTTGATTAAAAGACTTTTGTTGTCATTTCCAAAATTTTATTGTCGATATCTTGTTATTTTTTTTGTAGAAATTTCGTTTTTTTTTGTAGAAATTTTAAAATTTTTGTAAATCTCTGATATTACAAAAATGAATTATTTGCGGATCGAATCACAAAAGGAAAATTTATTGATTGTGATTATTTTAATTGAATCCAATTGAATTGAATTAAGTTGTATAGGAATGTAAAAAATTATGGAAATACAAAGTGAATCCAGGTGAAGAAGATTCATTTTCTAATTTGATTGTGTAGATTTACAAAATGTGTAATTGAAATTTTCTATAATTTTGATGTTAGACAAAATATCGGATGACCTCATTTAGAGACAAAAAAAAAGAACTTAAAAAAATCTTCAAAATTTGAATGCATTAGAAAAATAATATGAATGATGAATGCATTCATTTTTGCATGAGTCATATAATTTGATGAGTCATCTAATACATTAATTTTGGATGAGTCATTTTTATTTCTTCATATTTTGATGACGATAAGAAACTCTGAACTTTCTTCCTTTGTTTATTTTAATTTAAAGACTTTAATTTATTTTAAGGGAAGAACTCCTATCCGAAATATTGCTTTTATATTTGCTTTTATACTAAAAATCACATTTCTTTTTTTCCCCTTACTCGTCGTTGGAGCATATCGCTTCGTTTCCATCAACTTAACATTTCCATCATAGTCGATTGGTACTTTCTATGCTGCTTCACTGTGTTTTTTGGACGACCGGGTCTTGTATTTTCTGTGGTCCATTCTAGCCTCATTCTAGCAATATTTTTTGACGGCTTTGTAAGTGTATGACTTATCAATTTCCTTATTTTGCTGAGTTATTTCCATATGGGTTCTTCGTCGGTTAGTATACAGAGGTACTAATTACTTATTCTGTTTGGCTAGAATATTTAAAATATTTTCCTTATATATTTATTAGCGATCTTAGCAATCAATATTTTCCATCATAGTCATCTTAGCAATTAATTCTGGCAGACGAAATGTTCCAATTACTGATCTTGCTTTCTGTAACATGTTTTCTATGTTTTATTGAGCTCACTGGTTGGTATGATACTTCCTAAGTAGCAGAAGCTGCTTATAAATTATATTTGCTCTTCGTTCAACTTTAGATGTTGTGTGCTGGTATTTGTTAATTCCATAGCTTTTACAGGTTGATTTAGAGTCCGACACGTTGAACAAGTAATTTTTTCAAAGTATATAATTTGTTCTGCATGTCGCTGAATTTGTGCAAGAGAAGGCAATAACATACAAATTTTTTTTTATTCACAACTTTTGGTATATCTACTAATTTTAAATGTGGAAGCACAAGTATTTGATACATATATATAATTCCAAAGCATCCACATGCATTTGTAACAAGCATTATAACCATTCCCAGATAGATAGATTTTAATATAACGGGATTTGGCTTATAGTAGGCTTATAATAGGCTTATTGTAATTATCCGAATTAATACAATTAAGATTAAGTCCATAAGGATGTCATTTGAGGCCTTAAGGATGCCTAATTTAGTGATCATTTGAGTCCCTAAGAATGCCTGATTCAATGATAATACTCAGGATTTTCTTCAGTTATATTCTGGATAGTTCTCCTATTGTTTGAGAAAACTGTTGAAGTTTGAGCACGCTGCATTCACAGAGAAGATGTTTAATATATTCTTCCTCTACTTCAAATAATCTGCACCAGTTGTTTTCAGTTAGGCCGATTTTTATAAAAATGAATCTTTACCAGGCAGTGATCAGTTATTATCCCTGCGATGATGCTCATCTGTTTCTTATCGAAGCTTAGAAAAAATTTTGCTCTCTTGAGGGATCGTTTTGTCAATAGCATTTTTGCTTGACGGTTGTCAGGAGTGTTAAAGTTTCAGCTTTTTGCTCTATATCTTGAAATTATCAGCTTTTTGCTCTATATCTTAAATCAGCTTTTTGCTCTATATTACTCTCCAAATTAAATTTTATGTTTTAACTATATTTTGATACATAGATAAATAAATAAAGAGACATGTTTGCAACAAGTAGGAGAATTTCCCCAATGTTCGTGCAGCTGCAAATGGACCTACCATAACTGCATGTATTAGTGTCTTAATCCAATTATCCATTTGAAACCTTAATAATTGCTGGTTTATGGATCAAATGTTACGAAGATTTAAGATATTGAATCACAGTCATTAGTCAGTCATTACACTCTACTTCAGGCCTTCTTACTCACTATTTTTTACGAAATTAAACGAAAACTGTCTCTTTTTAGCCTCCGTTTGCACAATATACTCAAATTTCGAGTCGACCTCGCAAGTCGCAAAGCACTGATGAAGGAAGTAAGCTGCTTCCGAAATATCGATATTTGCAAAATAAATACAAATGATTAGTGAAAGGAAACTCGACTTTTATTCCATAAATCTAAACATATCACTAAAAACAAATCTTATTATCAAAAACACTCAAATTTCATTTATTCCATTTTGTTGACGAAATTACAACAACACTTAACTTTGGTTAAAGCTGTTTTAGTATGTAAATTGAGAAAAAGATGAATATAAGAAAATGTTTCTAATTTTGTCATTAGTATGGTTTTGAATCCTCTCCAGTTTGCTGCTTTAGCTTGTGATGGTAAGATCTATGTCGGATTGTTGAGTAGATTTTTTTTTTAAAATCAAATTTTTAAATGAAATTTTAATTAGTTTTTAATAGGGTTTTCAGTAAAAGTAGATAAAAATTTATATTTTTTGAAATATATTTCAAAGATAGATCCTTCGATTTTAAATATTCCCATAAAGTTTATACACAAATAAGATACATTTTGAAGAAGGTCTGAAGTAGAGTGCATTGATATTTCATAAAAATATATGTACTCAAATTGATTTATAATGGAAAAAAAGTGTACCTATATATTATATACATGTTAGTCAATGTGGTTAAACAGTTAGTTTAAAAGAAAGTCCCAGTCTTACACGTTAATTGAAACTAGCTATTTATGAATAACCATACTTAGTATAACGGTAATTATTTCTGTTGATTTTGCAATTAATATACAGTTCAGAAATAACAATATAATGATTGTAATGTAAGCTAATAATTATTGTAGTGCTAAAAATTGTTTGATTTTTGAGTTAAACAAATTGTGGCAATTAATTTCTGTTTATTTTGTTTTTAGTTTATATTATTAACCCATTCCCTACCGAATTAAAAAAAACACACAAATTATAATTTAGCGAAAAATCTGTCTAGCCTTTCCAAAATATCTCAAACATGAAATAAACGCATTTTGTTGAACAATATTTTGACACTAACTGGTAGGAGTCAGTCATAGGATTTTAACCGATTTAACAACAACTAGGATTTTAACTGATCCAAGCTCTACATTTACATTTCTTTCTTATTATTTAGAATGAAAATAAATGAAATGGTAGAAACCTCGATTCATTTTTTGTCAGTTATAAAAGACGTAGGTAAGGAGACAGGGATACTTTTAATTAATGTATCGTACCGACTCCGTAAAAATACAGTTGTTCAAGTAGGCTGGTTAATCTTCAGGTATAAATATCGAAGATAGGTTATTCAAATCCGTTTATTTATGTAAGCTGACAACAATATGGCGGTAATGCAATTTTCTTGAATCATAAAAATTCTTTCTTCATTATTTTCTTTTTAGATAATCCTTGTTTTTAATTGCGATTAAATTTTAATGAATGCAAAATTGTTTTTCTTGTTATTTTTTTATTTTTTTTTATTATTTTTACTACAAGACAAATCCGTAAAATTTATTCGGCAATCAAAAAATAAAAGTGGAATTTTTTCGTTGGAATTTTAGCTTTTTTTATTTGTATTTTTTTGTTGTTTATTTTTAGTTTTGTTTCTCCCAAGGAATATTAATGATTCCGATAATTATTATACCACCTACCGATTAAAGGTGACATTTTCGAAGATAATTCTTTTTGTAGTGAATACTTTTTTTTTCTCAGGAGTTGTTTTTTTTATTGATTTGTTTTTTGACTTTTTTTTTGTTATTTGTTTTATTAAAAGTTATACAGAAAAGAAATTTCGTTTGGAACACATTAAATTTGTTATATTGCAAAATATATGTTTTTCTTTTTATTGTATCATACACTTGTGTCTCCTTGTATTAACTGACAGCTTATGTAAGTCCATAAAATATTATTGTTTTACATGATCCTGAAAATTAGGTCTGGAGGAGAAGATGTAATTCCGACCTCTATGAGCTGTATAATGAATTGGACGTGTCACTAAAATGAAAGTTTAGAGACTGCAGTGGTTCGGAAACCTATAGTAGATGGATGAAAATGCTATTGCCAAGATAATCTTTAATCATCTTTAAATCTAGATCCACAGGTACAAAACTTCGGGACAAACTAAATCTTCGCTGGGGAGACATGAAACAATTTCGTTTTTTCGACTGGAGAGAACCCGGCTGTGTCCGACATAAATGGAAAACGTTAATGAGTATATCAAGTAAGTAATTGAGTATATTGTCATTGTTTATTATTAGTTATAGATGTTTAAATGATTCATACTTGTATGAACAACTGCAAGATTATCAGCAAACATAAATGATTTTATACATTCTGTTTAGCAATTCACTTATGTAGCACAAAAATACTGATGGGCCTAATGAACTTCCATATATTAATTGGATTATCGTGTAGATCACTCCTAATACTGTCACTTTCAATGTAGTCTGCATTTATTTTTGGATAATATAATATACTGCTAATATAATATAGCCATGAGCTGATCTTAAATGAGATTGGAAAATAAACTGCTGTTACATATATGGTGATGCTCATGAACTTAAATTACATAAATATGGGAAACTATTGAGCACATTTTAAAATACTAAAGCGTTTTAAAATAAAATACTGTGGGCTTTAGTTGACAAACCTGGGTTTTGTACCAACTTATATAAAATAATGATTTGCAAGTCCCGAACCGTGATGAAGGATGAAATTTACTGAAACAGTGAATCCTAATATAAGCCCACTTATTATAATATAAGTTTATTTGTCATTATTCATAGTGGTTTGCAAGTCCCGGACAGCCTAGGACGAAATTCACTGAAATAATAAGTGAATACTAATATAAGTCCAATCATTTATGCGTACTGCAACACATAATGTAGATCGATTTCAGTTGCATCCAAGTACACTTAGAAATATCACAACACTTACAAAATTACAATAATGAATCCAAAAATCCAAAAAATGTCCTTAATATTCTGAATCTTGAAGTGGCTTCGAGATTTTGAACGATTGCAGCAAATCCATAATACTACTTAAAATTCAATCTAACGATGTATCAGCACGGGCTCAAATCATCTGGGAGATAAAATTTCTCTGTGTTACTAGGCAATATAATATGACGATTAATTACAATAGGAATATGCACACTTATCAACTATTCAAAGCCTATATACTCCCAAGTGGAATGGAAAACAATGCAAAACCGATATCTCCAAACGTTTTACAATAACAAGAATTCATCAATTTAAAAATATACAAAGACAGTATTAAACGTATTCGAATAATTTATTTATATTTGGTTAAATTAGGATCGTTGGGATGGTAGAAAAATATAATCTAACGATGTGGGGAGGATTGGTTCAAATCCCTGGGAGAAAAAATTCCTCTTTTTTTCTAGCCTGTATGTCAAACAAGGGACAATAAATAGAATGTCAACAGTAGAATAATCAATTATAACTTAATGGAAATAATGAAAACTGAAAACATATTCTCATAGCTACAATATCTGAGTTATGCTGAAGCCATGTACTACTAATTGTATTGAAAAACACAAAAAATGCCTTCAAATTTATTTACAGTAACCAGAAATCATTAAATTTATAAAGAGGTCGTTAAATAATATATTTAAATTTGAAAATACAGTATAGAACACAAATACTTCAACCATTAGAGTGCCAGTAGTCCGATATCAAAAAATTACTTCTGGAGACAGGTTATGAATGACATAATAGTGATAAAAAGACCTCGCATTTCATCACGAACAGGGGCATTTATATTTCAAAAATAAATTTTCTGATAATGAATGATATCATATCAGATATGGGTAGTTGTGGCATATCTTAAAGTTGACTACACCAACTGTTTTCTGTCTCATTATTGATTGAATCGTGAATTCTATTGACCTTTTTCTTTGACGATTTTTGAATGTTTTTTTTTTAAATTTATTTCAATAAAGGGGATACAAGTGTTTTACAATTCTTAATGTAAAACAAAAAAATGAAAACATAGTATCCCAGGGGAATATAAGAGGAAATCAGATCTCATTTAAGAAAAGATATTAAGCTTCCACTGCTGAGTAGATGTGTTATTTTTTTTAGGAGAAATTTAAATTTTTTTCTTAATTCAATTATGATGAGGTGGCATGAGAAAAAATGATATTTTCGATATATAATATAATGTACATCACATATAAATTAATTTAAATCGATATATATATATATTTAGTTACCATTGAAGTGGTGGTAGATTTCTGTTTCAATTTATTGTAAACAAATAAAACATTTGTGATGACCACAAAATAATATACTGTGTGTGTCGTTGCCGACAATTTTAAAATAAATTTGAATTTCTTACAATATTTTTGTGGTTATGTAAATTTCTTTATTTTAATTTTATATAATGATGAGAACAAGATTGAATGTTAGATGGCGCCGGTAAGGCTTTGATTATTAAAAAAAAAAAATAATAATAAATTTGGAATTAACCAAATAAAAAAAAAAAATTAAATCTCACGATTGTGGTTTTCAGTAATTTAATAATGAATCAGAGGGAATTCTCTTAGTGTGATTCAATTTGTATTTAGAATTTTTTTTTTGTCTAACTCAAAATGTAAATTGATATTTCAAATGGTAATTTGGAAGATTAACAAAGTATACATACTACTTTTGACAATATAAATTTCAAAGTGCATTGTTTTCAACTGAGCCTGAAATTTTTTAGAACTATAATCATTTGTTGGTGATTTAGATCACTCTTAACAGCTCCAATAATAAGTTGCAAGCAGTAAGATCTAGGTAGGTACATAGGTGAAATGACCACTCCAGTTGCCTCTGGAAAACCAGTTAATTGTCCCTTTTTGTTACGACGACTCTAGTGACCTATTTGTTGTTGTTGTATGTTTTAGAAGATTACTCTTTGATCATTACTCTCTCAAGAAAGTCAGTCGTCAATTTGGCTTTCCGCATAGGTTTAAATATATATTTAAATAAGTATTATTCTATATACTGCAAAGAAAGTGCTTAAGACTTTCTCTCTCAGTTTCATTTTTGTAGCTGCGACAATGGGCGTTGAACGAAATACCTAGCTTGGTAGCGTGGCTTCCTATTGTCTACCCATACATATCTGTGCAGTTAGATCTACTGGGATGAAATAAGCATTACGAATTGCTTGCGAAACTATTACAGATCTCATAGAAGTAAAGAAATCAGAAACGTATGTACCGTCGTACAAGTCGTGCGTTGGACAAGAAGTGGGAAAGGAGAAGAGCTGAAGACTGGATATAAAAAAATTATGATTGATGTATGAAAGTAACGTAGATTACTGATGAATGAGAGATGACTTAAGATGACCACCAATGTGCAAACAAACATAAATTTTGCAATCTCAAGAGGCTGAATATTTTTCAAAATAAAGAAGATTAGCTTAGATTAGATTTTTATTAGGCTACATAACCCCTCTTGGTTCTTGTGCGCCGAATTGGGTTATAAGTAGATGTTGAAAAACTATAGAAAGGCACAACAACTATTTGAACCTAAACGATTTAAACAAGCAATTTTAAATTAAGAAATTAAAAGAAGTTCAATAAAAAGATAAAAGGAGCAATGTGATGGGTTTTTATCTGATGTTGATAATTTGTTACGAACTTACTCTTGCGAATTGTATAATATGGTCCAGTGTCTACTCGATTATCTTCTCCGAGGATATTCAAGCTATAGTTACTATGTTCTCCCTTTATTTTTCTGTAGCACGGACAGGCACTAAATGTGTGGGAATACTGATTGGAGTGAGCATGTGATGAACACTTCTGGTGGGTCCGCCACATGTATATTTGACTTTATATAACGTATTTGATGCCTAAGTTGTGAATTTATTATCTCCAGTCTTTTAATTATGTATCCAGCTTTCCGGCTTGTAGAATTGATAATTTTTCAATTTGCGGCTTGCGGTTTGATTTGTTTTAGTTTGTTGCCTAAGAAGAAGAAGAATAAAAAGGGTATTGATAGGAAGATTATCTAGTGTTATTATTTTCAGATATATCAGTTTTCTGGTTTAGTTTATTTTGAGATTTTTTTATTCAAAGGTGGCGGTATTTTACTAACGCTACTGGATGATGACATATTGCGCAATGAAATATAGCAATGAATAGACGTCTGATGGGAATGCTTTGTGCAGGCCAAGAATTATTTTCGCAATGGCATTTTACAGTTTTTACTATCCAGAACATTAATTTCAATAATTTTGATTCATAAACAAACAGCTTTTAAAAAACACAAAATTTTTCTTATTATCTGTTTCCACTTTTAAGTTTTACTGCACAAAATCAGTTTTGTACGAAGAGCTTTAATTAAAATTTGTTAGGTATATTTTTTAAACAAATATTTATGTATTTTTCATCAATATAGGACCAAAGTTCACTGACTTGCATCGAATCTCGTCACATTGAATCTTGAAATATACTTGTTTGTTCCACATTATTCTACGGATCTTGTTACATTCTTATTATATGGATGCAAGCATATGTACCTTACCGTATCTTCCTGTGGTATAATTTTCTTGCGTAAAGTTACTAGCGGATATTATTTACTTTTTCTCGTTTTAAATTAAAATGCATACCGATTTGGATCCGTTAGTTTTTAATCTTCAAAGTTTTTGTCATTGTTTGATTTTGCTAAATCAAACTTAAAGGTGCTATGGTCCATACCTTAGCATCTATATTTGATGACGGTATTTGATGACTGCGAAGAAACAGCGTTCCCCGAACAATGGGAGTTATCCAGCATACCATTGAAGAATATCTAGAGTTTGATTACAAAATTCGGCATCCTTAAGAACTCAGGACTTAATAATAAACACGGGTTATAATTATAACAATAAGCCCATTTGCGGCTAAGGTGATATAGAACTGAATCCGTCTCGAAATTCAAAATCTAACCCTATCATCTATAAATGTAATGAACAATGTATTTTCACTTCAGGATATTTTAGTAGTATACATTTGTACATATAAACTAGCATTGCACCAACCACTCTACATATCTTGAAGTACTGCTGAATTTAGATTGGTAAAGTACAAGCCCCTTCATATTTAACCATCTGTTATAATCATGCAAGATACGATTTAATGATATAAAAAAGCGGTTTCCAATTATAATAAATTAAATTAATTTTTCTTTCCAAATTCATATGCATATTAAAATAACCATAATTTTGTTTTTTGATTTGTTACATTCTGTGCCACATCACCTCGTGATCACTAACCTCTTCCAATTTCCCTTGGGTATGGGTACTCCTGAATATTAATTCATTGAACATTAATAATCATTTTGGTACAGAACATTTTTTTTATAATTCAAAACTCATGGCATACTAAGTAATAAAATTTATTCTATTCTCTAACATGTATACATACTTACTATGTGTAGTATTAGTTTAATGATTATTTTTATTTTTATTCTCCATGTATTAAAAGTAGGATTTTAAAATGTTAATTTAATTTTATTTAATTAAATATTTTTGTTTATAAATGAAATCTCTCATTTCTGCTTTGTATTCGGAATTGAATCCGGCAAATTTTAATTTCACTAATTCAGATTCATGGAATTCAAAACAATTCAGATTTTAAGAAACCCTAAACAGGTTGTTTACTATTACAAGTCTATGACATTTTTAATGATTTTTTAATTAATTGTACTCTTTATATATTATGTTACAATTATTTCCCTATTTTAGTTTTTTTTTTAAATCCAAGATCAAAGTATAATTTTTTTTCTATAATACCTACACATTTAATTTCTTGCTACAATCCTTGCTCAACCATTATAAAATTGATCGTGGCTTAACTGATCACAAAAATTATTTACCAAAAATTAATGTTTTCTTACAAATCCTAATTTTTAAGCCTATTTTCATTGCTTTCTTTTATTTTACCTATATATATATATACGTATATATAATTTTCTCTTTTCCTCCTATTTTACTTCTCCTTCTTCAATATCTTCCAGACATATTTCATTTCATTGTCTTTTAAGTGTAATCAATTTATAATTAAGGTGACTAGACTTGATAAATTCTAACAAAAAAAAAAAAAATAATGAAAGAACTTTCTAAAAAAAAAATATAAGAAACAATAAATAAAAAAAAAACAAAATAAAAACAAAACAAAACATTGGTACTCATTAAAAGTGAATTTTTCTTGTCTTTTATCTTTAGAAATTATAGACAATAGTCTCATGTACACGCTATATAATTTTATATACTTTTATATACCTATGCGTAATGTAAAATGCAATCCTTGAGTTATAAAAGTCCTGCTGGTACTACATACATATATACATACATATTTTTTGTGAAATAAATCTTTACAGCAAAGTAATAAAAACTGTATAAGAAATAAAAAGACAAAAACGCAAAAACTAAATGGCGCCATCGGTCCTAGAAATAAACCACAGGAGGTCCTTATAAAATTTAAATTACAACTAACATAAAATAATTTTTTTTTTGTTCTGTTTTGTTACTATACAGAGATTTATTCATTTTCAAATGTCAGAATCTGACAATTTGGATTGCACACAAAAATTTAGAAATTCAAAAACAAAAAAAAAAACAAAAACTGCATTGAATTTATATAAAAAATAAAACAACAAAAATAATGTGCAATGCGCGTGCATGAATAATATTCAAGGATAATGGGCAAGGATAATAAAAGGTATCGAATGAGAAATAAATGTTTAATATTTAATAATAAAAGGGCCCATAGAATTATTTTGTTTGACTTTATTGACTCTTCTTCTTCTTCTCCATGTCTCTGGTTGGTTCTTGGCTAAGATTTACAGATTATTGGCGTTAAAATTGGTATGTATGGCGTTAAAATTGGTATATATGCAGTTTTTGATATTGTCCTCATTACAATACACGGACTCTATTGGCACATATCACGTCTATTGTATTGAGGTCAACATCCAAGACTACAGAAGCCCCAGTACAAACAGCGAATTTTAGTGCTATTCTTATTATTGCTTATTAAATAAAATAAAGAAATTTAAAATATCTTGCGGTTTAACTATTTTTAATAAAGAACTCTAAGATGTTGTTGACAGGGTATTAATATAAGTTATAGAATCAATTAGAATTAAAAATCAGGAGCTAGAGGTATAGTCTAACACTACGACACCTACTGATGAATTTAATAATTATTTGTTATTATTGGTGTTCACTTTTTTTTCGTTCCCAGAAAAAAGATAAGAGGATCATTCGCGAAATCAAATAAGACCTTTTTTGTCAAAAGAAAATAGACTCATCGACTAAAATCAATTTTTTCAACACTCCTAGTCCTATTCAATTCATCGAAAAATATTTCTACATTAGCTGAAAAATCACAGATTAGATAGATCTATGGAGATGTCCTATCTAATTATTACTGACAAATATCTCTATATTCCTTCTATATATTTCATATTTCTAAATTCATTCAGAAAGAACACGAATTACATCAATCTATGAAGTCCTAACGATCACGTTTGTGTTAAAACTAAATGTTTTACCCTCAGTTGAGAATCTAATTTAATCTAAACAAATATTGGTCAGCGCAAAGTACCATACTGGCTGAAAATGGTTTAGAACGGGACTGAAATTTATTTTAAAAATTTTACCTTATCTTTGAGTTACTTTCGTATAGCAGGTTACGAAATCATTGCGAAATTAAAGAAATTCATTGCGAAATAATTAAAAGTCGAATTTTCCAAGTTTGTTTAAAGATAGACTGATAGAATATTGACTAATCAAGTTCAAAATACTTAACAAAATTCCCCCGAAAAAATATTATAAATGCTGAATGGTAAGAAGATAATCTAAAAGATTGTATAATTAATGGTCGCAACATTGTTTAAAATAAAAAGATGAAAAAAAAATTTCATGTTCAACCTTATAACTTCTAAAATACTAAAAATTGATCCTTCTTTCACAAGAAATTTGCATTCAGTTTTTGAATTGTATAGTATGAATTTTAGCTTTAAGTTCAAAATTCTGAATTCCTAATAGTATAAATTTTACGATTTTCAATCAGTGACACCCTGTATATCTATTAAGTATATTCTATCATGAACTTAATCTTTTAATGTAATACTCTAACTGTCAAAACCAAATCCGATGCCTGAACTCGTAGTAAAGAGATTTCTTACCATTGTCTCCCCATATTAACTGGAGCTAATTTTGATCTAGATTTGTCTTCTACTATTTTAATTACTTTACACAGCAATCATTGGATAGCATTATTATAATTTCCGCCCTATGCCCTAGAATCTTCCCTAGAGGGTTACAAGACAATGATAATGGTGATTATTAACATTAATAATGCACACCTTTCTGTGTAAAAATAGACGATTATTGCATTTCCAGGAAGCTCGGTGTAATCTGCCAATTTTTTGAGAGAATCTATAGCCTATGTTAATATCTCTTGAGCTCTTTCCAGCTGAAGTAAGACTACGTAATTCACAATGCTCACTTTAATGTTATTTTTATTGTTATTATTGGGGTTGAGCTTTTATTTTCGCCCAAAAAAATAAGATCAGAGATGTGATTTAACTCTGCCAAATCCAGTTAATTTTCCAGGATGGCAACGAATAGTATTATGATATATATATATATATATATATTAATCAAAATATTTTAACCAAGTCGGAACAGTAATTTTACATGATACTCTCTTATTATTTGTTAGTTGCACGTGTTTAGGATACCCGAATTCGACCATATCCTTGGTTACGTTCAACTGTATTTGTCCATAGATTTATAATCCATGAAATGTAGGTACTAAGAAATTTGCTGATTACACTTACATTCACCTGTTAATTTAATTTTTCATCGGTTGCGAATATGTGGGTAAATGGCGCTAAACACAAAAATTGACATGGTCGAAATAGAGTAAGCTAGACATATGCAATGAATAAACAATAAGTAATATAGTAAATATTCATTTCGCTTGAGTGATAACAAAATTGTATTCCAAACTAGTTTTAAGGTATCGCTGAAAAATGACCTCGGGCCGGATTCACAATTTTGATTTTCTTACTAGTGTGAGAATTAAATAACCGCTATCCCATAGCGGTGCGCAGTTTTAAGGTAGATGATATACACGAAAAATAATTTGGTCAACTATTTATTTTTTGTACCAAAATGGAAGATAGAAATATTTTGACACACTATGCAGTAATACAATATCCTTACAGAAGAGGCACACTATTCTTCAAAATCATTTGCGTCAACTGTCACTTCACAAAATAGGCTCAACATTTAATGAATTTATTTAAAATTAAATTAGATCAACATTTTTGTTTTTTTCTAAAAGTCACTATGGACTTTAATTTCAAAAATACTGAATTTATGTTTAATGAAATAAAAGCAAAAAAATTTGAAATTTAATGCTAACTGGCGTTAATTCTTCGAACTTTATTTCACTGTACTCAAATTTTTGGTGTTCATTCCATAAAGGTGTACATTTTTTTGTTGTTTTTATGTTGAAAAGTGATTTCTATTGTATGAAATACAAACAACGATGGCGGTCCCATTTTTTTAATTTTTATTTTTTTTCTTCTAAAATAACAAAAAAATACAAAAAAAATAATATAAAAATAAAAATACAATTACAACGATCCACAACTTCTTATATAAGATGCAACGCATCATGATGATCTCACAATGCTCTGATCCTGATGAAGTAAATGATCATAGGTAATTTTTGAAAATCAAAAAATTTTCATAATGAGTATTGCAGTTTTTATTGTTGTTGTTGTTTTTGTTGTTTCCAAAAAGAAATGAATTTCTACTTTCATATCCTGATGAATCTCTCTTTTTTGATTTTTTATTTTTGTTATTTTCTTTTGGTTAATAATAGAGGAAAGGTGAAATATAAATTATTATGATGGATGATATAGAGTTTTTGATTTTGTTATTTTTTTGTCTTTTTTAATTCATATTATATTCATTTCATAATTTTACAGTAACTCATGACTTCAAGGATTTCAAGGATTTAAAATAAAGTAATATAATAAAAAAACAACAACAAAAATATGATTGTATTTTTGTTATTATATTTTTTTTGTTAAAATCACAGATGAATCATTTTTAATGGATTAGTTTTGATTGTTATGAGATAATAATAGAATATTAATAATGATGAACTTTCTCTTAAATGAAAGAATCAACTCGCTAATAACTAAGAAAGAGAAAGGACGTTTAATGATATTTCATAATTTTATTTGATGTATTGATTATGTTGCATTTTTTTTTATGGTGTTCTTCTCATTTTTTGTTATTAAATAATAGAAATTTATTTTATTATTATTTATTATTAAATTTTTAATGGTTTTTTCGCTTCTATAACTTTCTTTAAAAAAAAAAAAAAAAATAATTTCGGAATGTATTATTGTAGTTTTATTTATTTTAAAAATTGGATATGGTGAAATTAATATCCTGGAATTGTGGTTAAATTTTGTTTTGTGACCTAAACCCAAAGAAATGTAAAAACTTGAAATAGTTTTACGGTTAATAAATAAATCTGTATAAGAGTGCAAATTTTAACTGTAAATTTAGGATATTTTTAGAAAATACAAATCCATGGTTAATATTATACTTAAATTAGTCATCATCATCTCAGATCGTGCGCTTTGGCCTTTATCACAATATTCTTCCAAAATGTACGATCTTGCGTTGCTAGTATCCCGGGTGGTCCAGAGCATGCGTATCAGCTTTTTAAGAGAAGAAGGAGCCGTTATTTTAAAATTAAATAAAAATTTTATTAACTAAATTGAGGGTGCTCTATCGATTGGTGATATTTCCAGAAAGGACCGGTTTTTTAAGACCAAAAATTGCCGAAACTGGCCGAAATCGATATTTTCAAATGGGAAGGGGTACTTTTTAATACAAATTCAGATTATACGATAAATGAAAATTTTAAGCTATCAAGGTTTTATTAGATCCAATTTCACTGGTTCATCGTAAGTGCTAGCGTGATAGCAAAAATGTGAAAATTTGAAAGAAAGTGTAAAAGAGTGCATATCAATAAAAGTATAGGAAACCGGAAACAAATCTGGTACATTATTTTTCGAATAAATACAATACGAGTATACCTATAGGAAAAATCAAAATTAAAAAGAATCGATAATTTTATAATACAATTGATTCGTAAACAGTTTCATAGAGCCGATTTGCGGTCCTTTCTGGAAGTTCAAAATATCACCAATCGATAGAGCACCTACAATTTAGTTAACAAAATTTTTATTTAATTTTAAAATAACGGCTCCTTCCCCTCTTAAAAAGCTGATACGCATGGTCTGGAACACCCGGTATAATTTGAGATTTGTAGAATTTTGAGATCATTGTCTTCCCATTTATTTGGTCTTATATTATAACTTTACCTTTGATTTATGAATTCTCAGTATGACTAGGTTTGCTGATTTCTTAGATACACCTAAATTTTAAGTTTGATGTTTAAGAAAAGCATATCCATGTCATATTCATAACATGTTTATTGACATCCATTCCTTGTTTTATGACAAATAGCTGGTCCATCAACAGATACAGAATCTGGTATTCTCACGGTAATGCTTCAGATTGGTAAACTAATCTGGAGTATATAACATTGGGTAATGTTGTAAACGCAAATTAGTAATTTTATCGCCCTGAATGTCATTTTGTTTTCTTTTTTGAGAATTGGACTTTATTTTGGAAAGTTAACTTCTCATATCAATTTATATCATTTCATCTCATTTTATTAATTTGAAATATTGATTTCGTCGGTGAGGAATCGTTATCATGATGGCATGACTTTTTGTAAATTGTTTAACAACTAAATTAGGAACACCATGTATGTCTGTTATTCTATTGATATTCTGGAATTAATTGAATATAATACTCTTATAGTCGAAACCAAGTGTAATGCTATAACTCAAAGTCGATTTCTAAATTAGATTTTCTAAGCAATAAATTTTTACTTATATTGGTTTGCTTGCTTGCATATTCTGGATGCTAAAATATATTTCACATTAACATAAGGATTATTCGAATGACGCAGTATTTCATTTTCATTTTTTTCATTTTCTACTTTTGTAGTGCTTTTTGCATTTTGGTGATAATTCATGTTTTATAAGTTATTCTGTTTGAAAGTGTGAGCTTTGCAATGTGAAAGCTATTTTTTTAGGAGTACCTCTGAGCAAAAATTATAAGAGTAGGCCTCTAGAAGGGATTATATTTAATAAATGGCTTCTTATATTCCTACAAAAAGTTTGTTTGGCTATTCAAACAGTAAATGATCGTTTATTATGTATACAGCTCTGATTCTGATTATTCTGATAACGATATAGCTTCTTTTGTTGCCTATCCATAATTGGATGTCAGCGATTATAATATGATGTTGGCACGATGTCATGATATATTTTTCGATCCGTTGCTGAATGAATTGAATCGTGAATGCTTCTGATGAATGTCCAGTTTCTAATGTTGCGCAACATGTTAATTGTTTTCTTCCTATATACCTTCTTTTTCCTTCAATTATTAACTGAAGTAGCACATATATAGCTCGCATAGTATACCAAAAGTAAAAAGTTTTTTGTTCCTCCTCCAAGTCTAGTTATCTTTCTGTGTTTGTTCGACGTAGAACTTCTTCGTTTGTAATGTAATCTGTCCACGATATTTTCAGCATTTTTCGGTAGATCCATATTTCGAAAGTTTCAAGTGTGTTGAGTATTTCTACACCATATTCTATACTCCTATATATATCAAACAACATTTAACGAATCGTAAGCGAAGGTCCAAGTTCATGACAGTAAAAAATTATTTTTGTGTTTAAGAAATGTATTTTTTGCTATTTAAATTTGTCATTTTTAGCTTTTCTTTTTCAGCTTTTCTTTTTCAGCTTCAATTCTGGTGTAACCAGTATCCAAGTTGTTGTATGTGAAGACTTACTTAATTGAATGGTTATATTTATTATAAATGTTGCTGAAGTCTAAGATTTTCTGTTTCTACTTACGATCATTAATTTAGTTTTTGACATATTTTTTTAGTTTTAAGTTGAATAATTCGTTACGAATCAATTGTTTAATTTACCGAATATATGTCATAAGTCCCTTAGGTTGTCTGTTATAAGTATGTACTGTATCATCTGCATATCTGGTGTTATTTATATATTATGCGCCATTTACTTTTATACTAATATTTAAATCGTCTTCTTAAAAAATGACTTCAGCATAGATGTTAAATAGTACAAAAGAGAGAGTATAACCTTCTCGAACTCCTTTTTGAATAAAAATGTTTTGGGTGAGCACACTAATTATTTTTACATGGGCTGTTTGTTGCGAATATAAGCTCTTTTACCCATTATGATATTTTTTATCTATGCCAATTCTATTTAATACCTCCACTAGTTTTTGATGGTTAGCCTTATCAATCGCCTTTTCAGAATTCACAAAACATAAGAAAACATTTTAATGAACATTACAACAATTTTCTATACTAGTACTTGAATATTAAAAAGGGTTTCTCTAGTTCCAATTCCTTGTTTGAATCCCAATTTCGGTCTGGCCGTTGTATAACAATTTGTGTATACACTATTATGTAGCCACTTTCAGAAAGATTTTGAGTGCATGGCTCTTTGAACTTTTTAATCGGTGGTCATCGCATTTTTCGGCATTAGCTTCTTTCGGAAGGTTGACAAATGTTGACTTTAACCAATGTGGAAAATTTCCGGTATTGTAAATATTCTTGAATTTTTTTTAGAGCACAATGAGGTTTTCGTTATTGAGATCCATTTAAATATTACGTCTGGTCCTACGGCTTTCGAGTTCAAGTCATTTTTTACCACTAAAATGAATTTGCTGAAATCTCGAATATCAGATTTTCATTGTGAAATATAGTAACGTATTAACGAATCAGGATCCACATGGGTTTATCTATATAGATAATAGATCTAATCCAGTATTAACGAAATAAAGAAACTTTGTATGAATAACTAAAATATTTCGTTATTAATCCTGTCGTGTTTCAAGGTCACATACGTTTTTAATTAAATTTTATCAAAATAAATATTCAATTTAGAGTTATTGTACCAATTCAGGTCATCTATAAACCAATACTATTTACTCTATATACGTCATTTACAAAAGTATACTATACCATATGATTTGAGAATAAAAAAAAAATATTAAAATAATAAAGAAATATAAAAAATATACTATTTTAGTTTGTAATTTAATTTCGAAATCATATGAAAATAACCAAATACTTTAACCGCCCAGTAACAACTACAATTTGCCTACATACTACAGGTATGTCTTCACGTCTTAAAAATCTGAGCAGACAATTTCTTAATTACCTTTAATCTTATTTAAGTGTTTTTTTTTGTTTTCTCAATTCATCAGAATTGCAATGATTTTCAGTCTCTGTTTACATCTATTTAAATTTTGTAGACCTACTTTAATATTCAAATTGATATCTTTAATTTTATACCTGAACCGGTAATTGATTTACTGATTGGTTTGCGTATTCATAAAAATATGAAAATATTTATTTATCTTTTCAAAAGAAATTACATATTTAAATTGTATGTATTCTGCTGGGTAATGTTCACTTTCAGTATATCTGCAAAATTACATTAACAAGTTTTTATTGTCTTAAAACAAATTCATATCGGATGAGTGGTTTTAATTTAGAGATTGTAAAATCTATAGATAATTAATTAGTTAGTTAATTACATAGTGCTATTTATTTATTATTAAGTTGAATCTGAAATCGAAAAGAAGTCCTACCAGACCGATATTCCATCCAGAGAACTATGATAAAACAACACAAAACCTGGCGGAAGACTATCTCTACACTGATGGATCTAAAATTAACCAAAAAGTGGAAGGTGGTGTTCTTTTCGAAAATATAAATTTTAGCTTATTTTTCTGGCTTTCAAAACGTTGTAGTGTCTTTTAAGCGGAAGTGATGGCTATAAGAGAGGTCTTAACTTAGGTTAAATTTAACGTGCGGCAATTAGATCACTAGAATCGGTAACCGTCAACTCACAGAATGTGATGGACTGCTATATTTTCCTGAACAAGATGACGAATCTGTACAACATTTCTCACCAATTATGGACAATAAACGGTTCCTTAACTTACTATAACTAGTTAGATAATTTTGTTTTTAAATGTCATTCTGTACGAGTCATAATTGGGCTCACTTGAGGTGAAAATAATTGAAATCTAATCTAATCTAAGATGCTGATATCAGTTCTATGTATGTGTGAAAATGATTTCTGCAAATACTGTAAATGTGAGGAGGATTATAAGACAATCTTCCACCTATACCATAATTTCTACTACCTCACCTAGGAGTCTACTTTGTGGACTTCTGATTGATCCTACAGGTATGATAAATTAGGTGAGTCCATCGCTTTGTAAAAGGTTCAAATCGGTTTTGGCGGGTGGGATCTGCACGATGAGTCAAGATTCTGTGGTATGGCAATGAGCTTCTTTGGTATAAGGTGCTAAATTTGGCAGCCATTTCTACCTACTTACCTACCTAATATTAACTTATACATAAATATCTATACTTAATCTATAGGGTCCTTTACTTGCAAGGATATGTGACTTACTGATGTATTTTATAGTAATTGTGTTATAATGGGTTAGGACTTACTATAACAGTGAAAATAGTCGAATATTTTCCTTTTAATTTTACTGATATGCTTATCATACAGATACGCTATTTCGTCTACTACTTGATACAGTATTTCGTCTACTACTTGCAGACTTCTTCAGTGCAAAAACAGCAAAAAAGCAGATGCAAAAACTCTAACCTAACACCTAAGAGTCATCAAATAAAAATTCGTACATCGATTAATATCAAGATAATGAAAAAAATTGAGAATGAAATAATTAGCAATAGTATCGCTTCCCTTAGAGCTAAACTTGATCGCAAAACTGTAGAAGCATACTATCTTCATCTCAAACTAGCACAACAATATCCTAGAGAATTCCCCTTGTTCCTTATCAAAGTGAAAGTGGCAGAAGAATACGAGAGCGAAAGAAAGAGGAAACTGCTTGAAAGGAAATTCAACTTACTTCAGGAAAAACAACAGGTTGACTCAAAACCTAAAGTTCACGTGCAGCAAATTGGAAATTTTGTGGTGAATCAGTCCTCTCAGACCTTCACCGAAGATCAAATGGTGCTACTTAACAACGGACTTAATTACGCGATACCAAATGAAACTGATGTCGAAAAACTTATTGTAGACTTAGAAGCAGAAATCAACACGTACAATCCAACGTTGCCCATTACAACAGAACAAAAGGAGCTTATAAGAGCCACCACAGCAAAAGTCATTAAAGAAAAGATGTCGATTGACTATGAGAATAAAAAGGTAATCAGAAATGAGAAAAAAGTCATCAGAGACATCAAGGCGAAACCAGTATACTTTGTCAAGGCTGATAAAGGCAACGCACTGGTAATTTTAAACAAAGAAGATTACGATAATAGGATGCAGGAGAAGATCACGAACGGACCTTACAGGAAATTAAGAAACGATCCTCTTCAAGTTCAACAGTTCATCAAGCGAGTAGACAGCACTATCAAGGAATGCCGACAGGTAATAGGAGTCAACAAACTTAAGGTCCCCAATCCAGCACTTCCTAGAATTAAAGGACTTCCTAAAATTCACAAACCAGGGAATGAGATGAGAGAAATTCTGACAGCAGATATGTCTCCAACATATAAAATAGCCAAATGGTTAGTGGAGGAGTTTCGTAATATGGATAAGCAGTTCAAAACCCAATCAGTGAAAAACTCTAAGGAACTTGCTCAAGAATTACAATCAATGGGAGGACTTAACGAAGACGAGGTCATGGTCTCTTTTGACGTAAAATCCCTTTTTCCCAGTATCCTAGTCAAAGAGGCTATTATTCTGGTAGAAGAATGGTTACTACAACAAGAAACTGGACCACAATGGAGGACAAAAGTAAAACAGTACATAAAGCTGATCCGGCTTTGAATGGAAGAAAATTATTTCACCTTTAGAGGAAATTTCTACAAGCAATTGAAGGGAGCTCCAATGGGAAATCCCCTTTCTCCATTCATCAATGAAATTTTCATGGCTAAATTGGAGTCAGATTTAGCAGCAGAAGAACGGTTACCAAGATTTTCGAAAAGATACGTAGATGATATTTTTGCTGTAATAAAGGAAAGGGACTTAGAATCAACCTTAACTACTCTTAACGGGCTCCACAGGAATATACAGTTTACTGTCGAAGTAGAAAAAGAAGGTCAACTACCATTCTTAGATCTACTGTTAAGTAAAATAGGAACATCTCTAGAACTAGAGATTTACAGGAAACCTAGGGATACTGACAGGGTCATCCCGAATACCTCTAACCACTCCTACCAACATAAGATGGCATCGTTCAACCACATGATCCATCGAATGTTAACACTTCCCATCTCCTAAAAAGGTTTAGTAAAAGAAACTAAACACATATTTGAAATTGCGAGAATAAACGGATATCCGGAAAAAACCATCACGGCCTTACTTAGTAAACGGAAAAGAAGTTTACAACGGAATTCCCTCACTAACCTACTCACTGATCAACAACCCATAAGAAGAGTAGCATTGGAGTTTAGCAAGATTTCTCTCCCACTCAGAACGAAATTAAGAAAACACGGGTTAGATATCGTATATAGCAGTAGAACTAACCAACTCAAGTCTGTTCTAGGTTCAACTAAAGACCCAATCGAACAAATGGAAAAATCAGGTATATATAAGGTAACTTGCAGTCATTGCAACAAAGTTTATATATTGGGCAAACTAGGAGAAACATGCAAACACAATGAACACCTGAAAGAAGCAGAACTGGCTAAAAAGAAGAACTCAACAGAGTTCCGATCCAAAGTAGCAGAACACATCATCCAGGAGAATCATAGCATTTCGAAAGAAGACATTGTAATGATAAATTACATTAGAGATTCTAGGAAACTAGATTCAGGTGAAAGCATCGAAATTTACAAAACTAAAAATGACTCACTCCTAAATAAAGACCAAGCAATGGATATTCTTCTTTATTTAAATTTTTAGTGAAATACAATAAAACAAATAACACCACCCCTACCTGTCACCCTAACGTCGGAAAAATTATTTTAAATACCAATAATAAAATAAATAAAAATATTTTTATTCAACCCCCTACCTGTGCTAATTCATTGGATAATAAACAACCATGCAGCTGCGAGAAACATCAAATTGTTACCTGTACGAATAAAATAAATAAGACAATTTTAGATTTCTTTCCTCAGTCGAGTACAAAACACTGAAGAAGTCTGCAAGTAGTAGACGAAATACGCGTATCTGTATGATAAGCATATCAGTAAAATTAAAAGGAAAATATTCGACTATTTTCACTGTTATACCAAAATTTTACTCTAATGCTGGAAAACAAGTTTTTATAAAAACTAGGACTTACTGTTAATATGTTAGTTTTTAACTGAAGATGATTTTATGTTAATATAAATCAATGAGTTCTGATGGTTAGTGATGAGCATGTTCTGATCGCTTTGAATTCTGATTAGAATTTTAGATCCTACTTAAGGATACGAATTGACATAAAGTTTTTATTTAATTTAGAGCTATAATAGCTTGTGATATTAACTACTAATTTAGAATCATTACTGTTAGTATTTGGGTTAGTATAGTGCAGGTTTTCATAGGCTGTGAATTGGCGGCCGTTTTTTGTTTTGTTTGTGTTTTAACTACTAATTTAGAGACAGAGCAATTTGTAAGGATTCATTTGTCATTGAACATTCATTGTTAATTATTATCCTATTAAATATTATTGGTGACATCTATTGGTCAGAACATAAAAACTCACAATAAATATGTGAGGTTATACCTAATGAGTTGAGTTAACTCTAATTTTGACATATTTTTATATATAAATAAGACATTGAATTAGAGATTCGAAATTCACTGGTTTGTGTCTTGGAATTTTCAACCTAGCTGAACGGACAAACCATGAAATAAGCCATTTAATAATAATAGTAAAAGGCGAAATATTTATTCGACAATTGAAGAGAAGCCAGAGTTTTTATTAATAATAATATTTATGCAAATTTACGCCGACGTTATTACTATAATAACTAGAAATCTCCGAATAATATAAGAAATTTGTATGGAATTAGAAGGAAAAATAACGAAGTTTGTCTAAAAATAAGAACAAAACAAAGTATTATGAAATGTCAAGAGTAATTAGTTAAAAGATATCAGAACATTAAAACAACATTGGAAAATATATCTTTCAAATCATAAATAACTTCCCTTGTCTATTTGCACACATGAATAGCAAAAACGAGAAATGCATAACTGAATAAAAAGTTTAATTTAGGTGGGAAACAATTGCTACTATGCTTTTCAAATTAAAACAAAGTCACAAAACAGTATGTCTATTTGTTACATACATTACTAAAATATGGACCATGACAATTCTTGAAAAAAAAAAAAAACGAAAATCGTATGATCCAAAATTACTAGAAGAAGGCACATATGAGAAATTACAATTGAATGATAAGCTTACTAAGAACAGACATAAAATATTATTATACCGAATAAATGAAAATATAAATCTTATTACTTATTACTACTTCATGCATAAATATATCTTACATATAGGCAAGAAATAACTTTTTCTTAAAAAATGGGTTGAGCATTGGGTATTAAAGAAATATTTGAATTATATTCGGTACAAAATACTACTTTTCATCCAAAATTAATCAATTAATATTTTTTAATATTCATTTGCTTCACTAGTCCATTAGATATACATATATAAAGATTAACCAGTTCGAATTTTAATAAATAAGAAAATTAGCCGAAACTAATATTTAGCCCAAGCCTGTTGCTTGAGTCACAAATCATCGTCCGATAACAAAATTATCTTACGTTCCAAAAGTATTTGAATCGATTCAATTTATAATGACTAGTCAAATCTTTTAATAATCAACACGGTTTTGTAAAATAAAAATCTACAGCGACAAACCTAGTTTCGAAGGCCATTCTGGTATTTCTGAAGTGAGTCACCTTGGTTCTAAACTTTTTATTTTATCTGTTAATGATGTCACTCCAGCTTCAAATTTATGCTGACGATATGAAAATCTTTAAAAAGATTACGTCTAACTATGCAAAATGACCTTTAGGACATTAACAACTGGTGTGTTAACAATAACCTTTTATTTAATGTAAATAAATGCGCATTCATATAGCTTATGAACGTTGTTCAACTCCGATTTCTTTTAACTATACCTTAGATGGTATTAGTCTACGTTATGTTTCCTTAATGAAAGACTTAGAAGCCTATTATTCTCATCTTAGCTTTAAAACTCACTATAATAATATTATAAATGAAGCTAATTCCATATTAAATTTTGTTAAACGTTGGCCAAAGGAATTTTTAGATCTTTATGTTCTTAAGTTTTGTACACCTGTCTTGTAAGACAGATTTGCAAGTCAAGTTTGGTCACCGTTTTATATATAGTACATATTGACAGGATTGAGACAATACAGAACAACTTACCTAAATTCGCTTTACGCCACTTGTCATGGTCTAAGCCAATTATCTTACTACCTTAAGATGAGCAGAAACCCAAATTAATTGATCTCTGTACATTGATTAGGATTGAGGTTTCTGATGTTATTTTCATTACGAAGATTACAAAGGGCAGTATAAAATCATTTACAGCCAAATTATTATTAGAAATCTGCACTGTCTACGCTCATTCAATTTATTTAAAATCTGTAATCATCGGGCTAATTATGGTAAATAAGAAGCTAATAATAGAATATCGCTATTTTATATACTTTTATATTAACTTGCCAAAGTCTATATATATGTTTATTTGTATATATGTTTGGTAGGTAGGTTGGCATTTTTTTGTTAATATTAAAACCAAACTCAAATAGAAAAAGAATAATTTTGTTTAAAAAATTTAAAGATAGAGTTCTGAAATTTTGCACACTTACTCATGATGAAAAAAGCAACCGGGCACGGTACTTTACAAAGCTATCAAATGACAGGTTCGGGTTGCTGCCGTGCAACTCCTAGTACGTCTCAGGCATATTTCAAAAACCAATTGTGTTACGGCATGAGAATTTTTACTTAGACACTCTTTCACAAATAAAGAAATACGACTGTTACCGATTTCGAAAATGTGGACTGGTTTGGGTTGCTGCCGAACAACTCTTAGCAGTTAGCACGTATCAGCATTTTTGAAAACCAATTGTATTACAAGCATGAAAATTTAAACTTAGATACTTTTTCATAAATAAAGAAATACGACTGTTACCGATTTCGAAAATGTGGACTGGTTCGGGTTGCTGCCGAGCAACTCTTAGCAGTTAGCACGTCGCAGCATATTTGAAAACCAATTGTATTACAAGCATGAAAATTTACACTTAGACTCTTTTTCATAAATAAAGAAATTCGACTGTTACCGATTTCGAAAATGTGGACTGGTCCGGGTTGCTGCCGAACAACTCATAGTACGTCTCAGGCATATTTGAAAACCAATTGTAATACAGGCATGAAAATTTACACTTAGATACTATTTCAGAAATAAAGAAATACGACAGTTACCAATTTAGAAAATGTGGACTGGTTTGGGTTGCTGCCGAACAACTCTTAGCAGTTAGCACGTATCAGCATATTTGAAAACCAATTGTATTACAAGCATGAAAATTTACACTTAGATACTTTTTCACAAATAAAGAAATACGACTGTTACCGATTTCAAAAATCTAAACTGGTTCGGATTGTTGGCGAACAACTCCTAGCAAGTCTCAGACATATTTCGAAAACCAATTATAATTATAGGCATGAAAATTTACACTTAGATACTTTTTCACAAATAAAGAAATACGACAGTTACCAATTTAGAAAATGTGGACTGGTTCAGGTTGCTGCCGAACAACTCTTTGCACGTCTCATGCATATTTCAAAAACCAATTGTGTTATAGACAGAAGAGTTTACACTTATATACTATTTCTGAAATTATAACACCTATAGGTTTCACTTAAAACTAAAAAGTATAAAATAAAATAATAATGTAAAAATAAAAATTTTTAAAATATACTTTTATCGAAACCAAACTAGCTAGCCCCCTAAAAAGTAGAAAATAAAACTAGTGGTGGATGTTGAGCATCTAGAACTATTATAAGATAAAACACAAAAGTATATAATGAATCTTGCTGGAATATTGTTAATAGAAATTTTTAATATTTGCCGCTTGAAAAAAATCACGAATATTAAAAGAACATCACAAAGCGTTTCCAAATTTTAATTATTACAATTACAGTATTATTTCTCAATAGATAGTAGTTTTAATACATGTTGAGTGAACATTTACTGTGTTCAAATTAATTTTACTACATTTGATAGTAATATTTTAATATGTGAAATAAATTTACTCCATGTCTCCATTTCGAACAGAATTACTCTTTTTTTGTAGTAATTTAGTAACGCTCTCTTTTTTGTACTCATTTATCTTACTTTAACTGGGTAGTATGCGTGTATGTTTTAAAAGACTAACGTGGTCGATAGCGCGTGTTATAAAGTATATTTAAAAATTAAGTTAAAAATATCTAGAGTTTATTAATACTATAAATATTTAAAAAAAATAAATATGAATTGTTAATATGCAAGTTTAATTACAATAATTATAGTGTACAATTCACATGTATACTCGCATCAAATAATAAAAAATGGAGGTTTTAATTGCCTTATTTTTAATCAAAAATTTAGCATTAATTCATATAAAAGTCATTGGCAGAATTCATAAAAAAAATACAAAAAATTTAACTAATATAAATTTAAGTTTAAATTGGAAACTTTGTTTTTTTTTTAATATTATAAAATAAACTAATACAAAATTAACTGCATTTTTTAATTTGAAATATTTAGCATTATAGTTATATTTTTTCCATTGCAAAATCTTCTATATTCAGCAAATTTAGTTTTGTTTTTATTTAAATACTAGCAAAGTTACCCGACGTTGTCCGGGTCGACCACAAAATGAATCGAATTTATTTCAATGAAGTTTGATTTATGAATCGAATTGAAAAAAATTGGTTTATCAAAAAATATTCTAATATTTTTTTTCGCTACGATAAAAAAATATCAACAATACTCCAACTTATGCTATACTTATATTAAAATTATTTCTTTGTAAACAATATTTCGGGTTTTTTTCCAATAGACTATAAACAAACACGTTCCTTACTATTGCGATATTTTTAAAATAAAGGTATGTTCGCCTTTTCCACAATCAATTTGAATTTGTGTTTAACTGAAATGAGGATGCCAAGTTCTTATTCTTAATCTAGTACCGTAGTTCTGGCTTCTTCAAGTTTCGTAGAAGCAATATTGAAGCTACTACTTTTAATTCCAATTGATGAGGAGGAACAACTTCATTTTCATCGATAACTGTATCTATCGATTTGTACACATAGACCCCCTGGAACACTCTGCAGTATTTTCTGATTAATAAAACGAATTGTCACATTTTTGTGGCTAATTTACATAGCCACTTCACATAGTCATGTAAAAATTTTATACTGATTCCTAAATTCGAAAATACTTTTTCAGGACAATACATGTTTTTTTATTTTTCATAGAATACCTATGAATAAATTTTCATGCCTGTAACACTATTAGTTTTTATTTCTGAGACATACATGCTAAGAGTTGTACGGCAGCAACCCGAACCAGTCTAAATTTTTGAAATCGGTAACAGTCGAATTTCTTTATTTGTGAAAGAGTATCTAAGTGTGCGTTTTTATGCCTGTAACACAATTGGTTTTTGAAATATTCCTGAAACGTACGTGCTAGGAGTTGTGCCGACAGCAACCCGAACCAGTCCAAATTTTTGAAATCGGTAACAGTCGAATTTCTGTATTTGTGAAAGAGTATCTAAGTGTGAGTTTTTATGCCTGTAACACAATTGGTTTTTGAAATATTCCTGAAACGTACGTGCTAGGAGTTGTACGACAGCAACCCGAACCAGTCCAAATTTTTGAAATCGGTAACAGTCGAATTTCTTTATTTTTGAAAGAGTATCTAAGTGTAAGTTTTTATGCCTGTAACACAATTGGTTTTTGAAATATTCCTGAAGCGTACGTGCTAGGAGTTGTACGACAGCAACCAAAGAACCAGTCCAAATTTTTTAAATTGGTAACAGTCAAATTTCGATATTTGTGAAAAAGTATCTAAGTTTAACTTTTCATGCCTGTAACACAATTGGTTTTTGAAATATTCCTGAAACGTACGTGCTAGGAGTTGTACGGCAGCAACCCGAACCAGTCCAAATTTTCGAAATCGGTAACAGTCGAATTTCTTTATTTGTGAAAGAGTATCTAAGTGTAAGTTTTTATGCCTGTAACACAATTGGTTTTTGAAATATTCCTGAAGCGTACGTGCTAGGAGTTGTACGACAGCAACCAGAGAACCAGTCCAAATTTTTTAAATTGGTAACAGTCGAATTTCGATATTTGTGAAAAAGTATGTAAGTGTAACTTTTCATGCCTGTAACACAATTGGTTTTTTAAATATTCCTGAAACGTACGTGCTAGGAGTTGTACGGCAGCAACCCGAACCAGTCCAAATTTTCGAAATCGGTAACAGTCGAATTTCTTTATTTGTGAAAGAGTATCTAAGTGTAAGTTTTCATGCCTGTAACACAATTGGTTTTTGAAATATTCCTGGAACGTACGTGCTAGGAGTTGTACGGCAGCAACCCGAACCAGTCCAAATTTTCGAAATCGGTAACAGTCGAATTTCTTTATTTGTGAAAGAGTATCTAAATGTAAGTTTTTATGCCTGTAACACAATTGGTTTTTGAAATATTACTGAAACGTACGTGCTAGGAGTTGTACGACAGCAACCCGAACCAGTCCAAATTTTTGAAATCGGTAACAGTCGAATTTCTGTATTTGTGAAAGAGTATCTAAGTGTAAGTTTTCATGCCTCTAACACAATTGGTTTTTGTAATAGTCCCGGGACGTACGTGCTGGGAGTTGTACGGCAGCAACCCGAACCAGTCCAAATTTTCGAAATCGGTAACAGTCGAATTTCTTTATTTGTGAAAGAGAATCTAAATGTAAATTTTCATATCCGTCACACACATGGTTTTTAAAATATTCCTGGGTCTTGGTAAGAGTTGTACGGCAGCAACCCGAACCTGTCACCTGATGGCTTTGTAAAGTACCGCGTTGTTTGCATACCGGTACCATGAATAACTGTGCAAAATTTCAGAACTCTATCTTTAAAACTGTGGGCGTGTATAGCGAACAAACAAACAAACAAACAAATAAACAAACAAACAAACAAACAAACAAACAGACTTTCCCTTTTATAAGTATAGATAATTTGAAATTTGACATACTATTTTGAATTAACAAAATTTAAATTTAATTTAGCATTTTTTTGATTCAATTTGGCTGTAAGATTTCAAATTATACTTAAAAAATCAAACCCTAATTTACTAATAGGACATTTTTTGAAATACCCAGCGATGCTTCCTACTTTCCGAGAAAATAGTGTGACTTCTCTAATTTTCTTAAGTCGAAATAAATTCTCGAAATGAATAAATGTAAAATTAATAAATTAAATAAAAAAAATAAGATATACGAATTGTAATTTAAAAATTTTAAATGGCGACTTCTTAGATAAAATTAAAATTTTAGAACGCATTTTTGGCCAAATTTAATATTTCTTCTTTACCTTCCTGAAACTAATTACATTTTTATTTCTTTGTTTCATATTTAAATTTAAATAATATTATGTAAATTTAATTTTAAAAATTCAAAATGACTAACTTGCTAACCTTCAGGATTATATTTTCGTATAAAAAATGAAAGTAATTAAATTTTCATATTGATGGTAATTTTAATGGTTTAAATGGCTGCGATATTGAATGAAACACAGGAAAAAAATGTTGCTGAAAAAATTTATTAAATCATAAAATTCATATTTTAATGAATTTTTATTACAATTTGTGTTGTTCGAAAACCGAACAAAGAATAAAACTAATTATATTTTATGATATTGAATTAATGCAAATAAATTAATTAAATAATTTTTAAAGTTTTCGGCAATAGTTCCGAAATATTTCCGCTGAATTTGATTTTCACCCAAAGCTTTCACAATTATACTTTACATAATATCACCAAAAACTTTGTGGATAAAAAAGTTAAGTAAGGGGCTTTAAAATAGGCATATAAAATGGGTTGGGGTCTAAGTTCCCAAAATCAAAATTCCCAAATTAAAAGCCTTAAATACAAAATCCCCAATTTCTTTTTATATTATTATGGGCTTTGATTTGTTATTGTATCTTCATATAAAACGATTGACCTAGATCTTGAATCGGACGAAAAGAACACAGCTACTATAATCGTATTCTAGACTAATATAATACGATAGAAGATATTGAACACTTATCACGTATATAGGAATTAAGTACATGTTATTTTATAATAAATAAAATTTGTTGTGATTGCATTTTTGATTAAAAACTTGACATTTATAATGTGTCCAACAATATATAGAAGGATTCGAATTTCAAATCTAAAGATATATATTTTTTTAAATACAATTGTTTGACCTATATATACACTTAAAATACTTCCTAAATAAAATCTCACTATCTACCTACCTTTCATATTTATTTTTCAGCATTTAATTTTATCAAATTTCTTAAATAATAAAAAAACCCCATAATGTTCCCCCAAAAAATATGCAAGATTGTCCCGTGTCATATTCTATTTCCTTCCTTTATCCATTATGATTATTTTTAATTATGGAAGAAGCAGCAGCTGGAATTAAATCAATATATTATTTTTATTCCGATTGGCATATTAATATTAGATAATTTGTGGTTCCAGTGGTCACTTAAAAAAGTCAAAAATAATTTAGAGCAAAATGAAAAAAAAAAACAAAAAAAAATTTAATTTTTAATTTTTTTCTTTTTAAAAATGAAAAAAAAAATATCGATTTCAAAGTCTTGGGCACCGATCTATGCTAATTCCGGGAAATTGCGATTCAATAAATCGAATCTCTTGAAATGTGATTAACTTTTTTGGGCATATTTAAAAGAATTTTAAATTTTTTGTCAATCGCTGAATAAAAAAAATACAAAAATTGATGATGTATTGCAAGGAATTAGGGGGGAATTGAGAGGATATAAAATGGAGGCTTTTTGTGTTATTAATATTACGCCACTATAATTTTGGTTTATGATTTTTTTTTCGTTTTTTTTGTTAATGCTTTTGTTTATTTTTTTATTTTTGTGTCTTTATTGGTTGGTTGTTGGTTAATGGGAAGTGTGTCTATGTTTGTAGTTTTTGTTTTTTTGTCAAATTTTCAACTATAAGATTTATTAGCTCCTTTTATGTTCATTATTACTATTTTATGTTGTCATCAAGTTTACCCGAAAATTCATCCATATTGTGTAACAATCTTTTGTTCTCATCTTTGGTTTTTAATTTTTAAGAAACAAAAAAACAAAAAAAACAAAAATTGGTAATTTAAATGAACATAAAAAAAAAAAAACCCTACAAAGAGCCGAAACTGGAACTGAAAGCAAAAAAAAAAGAAAAAAAAGGAAATAGTGAACCATTTTAAAAAATTGGTGATTTTATTTCGATAAAAATCTATTTTATGATCTTTGTTGAATGAAAAGATTTCAAATTTTAAACATTAAAACTATGGTAATAAAAAAAAATTATACCGATTAAATTTGCACGGTGTATGTTTCTCTTGTTTGTTTTTGTTTTTATTGTTTTTTTGTTTTTTTTTTCAAAAATATTTAATCCTAGTTAAGAATTTGATTGAATGTTTTTTATGTTTTGACCATAGTAAATTTAAATTTATTTTTTGTTTAATTTGTGTATACACAGGGTATTCTATGAATAGAATATTAATAGTACAAAAAATGTATTTTAACACGTCTTCAGTTTCCACTAAGCTTTACGAACAGATTCATCTATTTTGATATATTTATTTTATTTGGATTTTTTTTTACTTTTTTAATTTCTTTTTTTATTGTACTAGTCTCGAGCGTTTTTAGGCCGATTAATGTTCCGATGAAGATTCCATTCAAATGGAACAACAATTCCCTTTAGTTTTATGACGTCCTGTTTTGTTTTGATTCTCTATGTGTAATTCTTCTATAGGCATTGAGACATAAATACATTTTTTTTTGTGCAAATATTTACAACTTCGGTGCTGTTTCGTTTATTACACTGGAATATTATAAGAGAATAGATTTGAAGCGGAAGTCAAATATTTTACGTTTTATTTTCTTGCATATTTGAGATAATCTCTATATCCTGTATAGCCTGCTAAAGTTGATTTTTGCCAAGGTCGATTATCTTATTTTTGTCATTTTTTGATATAATGGTCTTTAGGTAACTGAAGCTTTGTATGTCTCCCAACTAATATTTCTAATAATCTGTGTTTTTTTGTATAATCGGCATTTGTCTCATAATATTGGGTTTGTTAATACTGTTTATCTACCCAATTTGTACATATTCTTTAACCTATTAGTTTTTGCTGTAATATCTTAATATTGTTATTTACTAGCAGGCATATATATATATATATATATATATATATATATATATATATTATATATCACAAACTTATAGTGGATAATTAAAAAAAAAACTATAAACATAGACCTTACCGCACAACGTTAATAAACAACCCACCAATAAAGATACAAACAAAAGCATTAACATAAATCGTCTAATTCAGATTAGCTTATTTGTGGAATACCCATTGATATACCTTTATCAATATTAAAGATTTCTCTTGCAATTCAGTTGTTCTCTAAGAATAGTTGGAAAACATAGTGAAAGTGGGAACTTCTGATTTATTTAGATTTGTTAATCTGCTTAAATTGCCTTTATCACTTTTGTTTCGACATTGTTGTATAATTCAACTTTCATCTTCAGCCCTTTCCATATCCTATGGTATAAAACTGTGAATGAAATATCTTTGATTATCTTAACATTATTCTTATTGCCTACTTGGTCAACAGTTGGTCAACAGAATAAACCATACAGATCCTGGGTCTGATTCATCAACGTCCTCTTTTTTGACATCAGCTGAAGGCACGAAATTGTTTCATTCCAAAGACGTTTCTACTTTCAAGTTTTTATTCTATTGAAGGGTAATTTCGGGTCTGTGGACTTGCATCTTATACCTTCAGGTCTGGATTAAAAAGTTTTTTTGACTGTAGTGACTTTACACTCTTGACTTTAGATCATCTGGTCGGAATATTCGATGTACAACACACTGTTGGTATATATACGTAATCAAATAAATTTAAAAAAAAAATGAAGTAGCTCCATATTCAAAATATTCAAATATTTTATACAATAAGATATTGCTGAATATTGAGATACACCCTTTGGTATATATTCGCAGTATACTGAGATTCATATAGAGATCTGAATATCCGTTACATCATAGACGGTAAAAAATTGATAGAATTTGATAGACATCAAAAAATTTTATGAGGTTCCTTATATGAACGAAATTGTTATCATATAATTATATAAAGGTTACAGAATTATTTGTCATATTTATTTATTTGTTTTTAACATTGGAACTATATATTAAACATACGGTACAATTATAGGTCACTTTCTTTTCGGGATGGTTAGTATATTTGATTAGTTTCAATTATAAATTGTATATGATAGTTTGAATTTAGTTAGTAGAATTCTTTTTTTAGGTTAGTATTCAACGTAAAATGTTCAAAAGCTTTCCAACCCCAGTCTAGAACAGTATTTATGCTTCTCTTTCGATTATTTGCTCCAATATCGAAACAAAAAAACAAAATTAAAAGTAATAAATACTATAATAATAAATTTACATTGGTACATCACAAGAACAATACATGTCTCTTTAATTTAATTTTGAATGTACATATTTGATGTATCTACATACATTAGAATTGTTTCCACAAGAGTATTGATGATGACAGCTTTACCATAAATTTCATACCCTCTCATCACAAACCAATTTTATCGAGGAGATTGCCTTCATTGGAATATTGACGAAATGATATGAAATGTATATGTTCAAGCTGCTATCAGGAATATTTATTTAATCCATTATTGTATTAAATGTAAAAAATAAATCAGCTCATAAAATAGAACAAAAATTCATGCTTGCACTGTATTGTATAGTACTAAAAAAATAATTTCAATAAATCGAATTCATCTACAAGTATATTAAAATTATGAATAATAATTTTTTTTTATTACAGTTAATGTGAAGATTAAAATCACTTATTTTTTTTTTTTTGTTTTTTTATTTTTCGAACCCATCCCAATTCTAAAGAAAAGGGTATAAACTTTTATGGGAACTTTTATTTTTGTTTTTAACTTTGTAGATTACTTTACATACATAATTTATTTATATTCTGTAGATACTACAGACTTCTATGTGTATGTATATAAATTGGAAACATTTGCAATAGAAAAATAAAGCTACTATACTATGATTTATAGATATTTTGTAATAAATCACTTTTTTAATAAATTATTTATTTATTTTCAAAAAAAAAAAAACCAGAAACAAAAATAATATAACAATAAAAAAGTTTCATATTTCATAACAAACATTTTTAAGAAGTTTAAAATAAAATTTCTAGGTAGTAAAATAGATTTATATTCTACTACTCAAATTTACTACTACTATTATACAAATTCTACTACTGAATACGATATAGAATAATTATATACGAAAAAAAAAATTAAATAAAAAAGTATCATTTTCTTAATTATATTTTCTTATCTGATCGACAGATATCGCGATATTTAAGATTAAAATCAAAAGATCTTTGCCGGGGGTCCCAGAATTATGTGCAGAGTGTTGTTATATTCTATAGTTTATTTTTTATTATGTAGATTTTAATTACAACACACAATTATCATCGTCATCATTTATTTGATTCCTTATTTAGTTCATCAACATAATTTCTTTCATCATTTATGTTTACTATTATTAATATTATTTTTCTATATAAATACGATCGGGTCACATCTGTAATGAATATTCATTAAAAGTGCTATCAGAATTAACAAAAATTATATTTTAAATTCAAATCTAAAACTGAACTGTAACCAAATAAAACAAAAAAAAATCTTTATTTTTAATTTATAGGATCCCCAAAAAAAAAATTTTTTTCTATCAAATAAAACATGTAAAAATACAAAAACAAAATAAAAAAATAAAATAGAACTGCTACTAAAAAAACACTGAATTCTACGTTTGTGGTCCAAATACCATTTAATCATAGAACAAATTAAGAGTTGTCTTCTCAACATTATTATCAAGATAATATCAAAATCGATAATAGGCTTCTGAATCTTTTCTAAGATTTTTTGATTAAATATTATTATATATGTATATATATGTAGTTAATTAGAAACATACATAGTTAGAAATTAAAATAATTAATATTAGTTTTTTTTAATCTAAATGAATATGTTGGAGCCTAATAAATCACAACAAAATGTTATATTAAAATGATTTAATTCTAAATGATGGGTTATTATGAATTAATTTTTAGGTTTTTAATACCATATCAAAACGTTTAATTATTCTTGTTAAATTAAATTTGTTGATTATACTACATTTTTTGTTTCTCCCAGGTATTAAAAAACTATCGTACGAATTTTTGAGAAAATATGGTAAAATCAAATTTTTTAAAAACACGTTGGGTGACATCAAAGTCCCGGGTTCGATTCCTAATAAAAACAAAATGGAGTTTGGGGTTTTTCGACCTAACCCGATACTTCTTGTCATTGGGATCAAATAAATTACTAAAAACAATCTGTTTTTAATCGTAAACAAAATTACGATATTGTAAATAAATAAATAAAAATTAAATAACTTAATGACGCACTTAAAAAAATTGTAATTAAAGAAGAATGAGTAAAGAACTAAAAAAAATTGTTTGTCAACAAACGTCGAACAAAATAGATAACTTATCGACGCTTTCGAATAGAAAATAGCAAATTACAATATGGGGACCCACAGTTTTAATAGTTATGATTTACAGATTGGATAACAAAATAACCTTTAAACGGCATATTAATTATATTATATGCACAAAGACAGATTAATACAACTGTATTCAAAATACTATAAAAGGGTTGTTGAATTGAAAATCACAGATGAATTCAAACTCTAAAACAATATTATACAATTTAGCTATTCGATCCATAGATATGAAGCTCCAATTATAATCAAAATATCAAAGAAAGCTACAAATAACTCAGAGTTAAATATTGGGAATTATTTCAAATGCTCCATGGGACACATCAACGAAGTATCATCATCAGGACAATGATGATGTCCTGTAACCTCATCCGTGGGACATAAATGGAAGAACAATTTATATTGATACTGCGACAAACTTGTAAAGATCAATTTATCTATGTTCTATTTGTCTTCTATCTTCTATCTTCTAATTTTGGAATCATATCTCGCAGTATCGCATTGCGAAATTGTAGAATTGAATGCCAATAATTAATATGTCTTAATATATCCCTGGCGTCTAGCAGTATAGCTTTCTAAGAAATATACATATACGTGTATGATATTAGCAAAGGGGGTCATTTTATGATATAAATATGTACGATTATGTAACAGAGCTAACAAAGTACAGTCATAAAGGTGGGTGAAAATAACTCGATCTTGATCAATTATGTAGGTAGGTACTTAGTTTGAAATCTAAACTATTATTTGCTCAAAATTTATAATTAGAAACTTAGTTATCTGGATATTGTACCTAGATATAGGTGGGCAAGACTTCATCAAATTATTTGATTTTAAGTTATAATCCTGTTCTATTTAAATTAGTGTACATTCTAATGAACGACATGACTGCACAGTAAAATTAATGAAAAACATGACTGCACAGTAAAATTAAATATGTACGTAGCAGATTTGTTTATACAATTAAGCGTAACTTAAGCAATATTATTCAAAATCATCTAAATACCATTCAGTATTAGTCTTGAACAGGAACTTATTTCATCCGAATGGGTTCTATCGAATTCAGTTCAAAAAGGGTTTTCCGATAATGAATCGGGAAATTAGAACCCCAAAATATAGTCATCACATTAGTTAACTAACATTGATCGAATAGAATCTGTTGAGTGAAAGTTAATTTTACGCTCTATTAAAATTACGTTTGGCTTTCAGTAAATTTTTGTGGAATGATCTGATGAAACTTCAACCTTATTCCAACCATCATCAGTTTATTGACTGATCGTCGATTAAATTCAGATATATCTTTTTCTCACGTTAGCACCATTAGGCTTTATATGTGACATATGTAACGAATGATAACTAGTACATTTCAAATTATTTGATTGAAATAACTTATCGGAATAATCTTAGAATCTTTGAGTTTCTCTACATTCTCTTCCATCCTACTGTATATAACAGATTTGAGCCAATTACTAAAAAATCCAGTGAAGTAAATTCGATTTCTATGTTTTTCAATCGTCAATGTTTCGACTCTTAAAAAAGGATTGCGAAATAATGTAGGTATGGCTGAGTCTAACTACAAATTTAGTTTTTTATTTTTGTTACTTATATTACAAATTTGGCCTACTTTTTTAGAGTATTTGGATTTAAGTGCTAAGAAATAATATAATCTACTCTATGATTTTTACTTCTTAGCTGACAACCGCAGTAACAATATAGAGGATCAACCTTCATTTTACAATCTAATATCATCTCTCCAACTCAGTATTCAATTGTTCAACAGTTCCGGCAGCAGAATACCAACCAGCAATATGAATACCAAATATCTATGTATGAATACATAATATGAATAGCAAATAAATGAATGTATGAATACATAATATGAATAGCAAATAACAATATAACAGAATAATAAATTTTCATGAAATTTTCCACCCAATTCATTTTCATACAAGCATATCCTAGTATTGGTGAGACTACCTGATATTTATAATTTTTTCTGTTTTTGTTTTTTTTTTGTTTCCTAAACACTAAATAATTTTTTATTGTGATGGGAAATTTTAGACCTCCACTGGAATTGATCTAATATATTTTAATAAATTCAAATTAGTTAATAATTTGTCTTTAAATTAGTTAGAAAATTAAAGATCACAACTTTTTTGGATTTTTATTTTAGTTTTTGTTATTTTTGTTTTTTTTTTCGGTTTTGAGGTAGCTAACTGAAAAATTATGTGCGTAAAATATCATCACCACACATGGATTTTCTGGATATATTATAATTTACAATATTAATAACTGATCCCAATAATATTATATGTATGAAGAGCTGATGTGAACTAATTCAAATTCACAATCTTAATTCAATTTGATTTGCGAGTATTGGGATTATTTGAAATCTCCAACTGATCCAATATGAATTTCCCACTGTTTTTCTTTTCTTTTTTTTTAAATTTATTTGAAAATTTCATAGTGATAAAATTTTAAAAATAAAAACAAAAACAAACACAAAAAAGTAAAAAATAAAAATGCTGTGAAAGCTCTTCATTACTTTTAGTAGACATTAAAAAGTAAAATGAAAGAAGAAAGAAAGAAAGAGAATGATTTTTTTCTATTTTTTTTTTGTAATTGGGATGGGCCTATAATTTAGCTTTGAAGTTTATTATATACGGTATGAAAATAGAAAAAAAAATAAAAAAAAAAGGTTCAAAAGTAGCGACATTTACAATAATTGTGACTCTTTATGTACGGTTGTGGAGTAGTTGTGGCGGCGGCGGCGGTAACTTTTTATGTTATAATTTAATATTAAATATTTTTATTATATAAATAATGTTTTAAATAATAATGCGGAATACAATATGGGGGTTTATTTTTGTTTTTATTAAACTATTCATATTATGATTTAATTATGTGTATACATATATATTATTATTGTTATATTGGAGAACAGCAGGCGCAATATTATTGTGGGAAATTTTTCCTAAACGATAAAAAAATAGCAAAATATTTTTTTTTTTTTTCGATTATATTCGAATAATTTTCTTGAATGGAAAATTTTTTGGATTAACATGAGGCATAAATATTAACTTAGATTTTTCAAAAGATAGTAACCGGGTGGAGGTATATATACATATTTTATTTAAATTTTGTTTCATATTTAACAAATCGATCTCTATAATGAATTTATGACTTTTTATTAAAAGGGTTGGGTTTATTTGTATTTTTTAAAAAATATATTTTTAATAATTTTTTTTTGGTTTTACTTTACAAAAATTTATGTTACTAACGTTGAAGAATAATAATTGAAGAATTAACCAAAAGAAAAAAAAGCAGAAATAGGCCTAGAATATAAAATAAAAAAATATAGTAATTATAATAAAATAAAAATTTATATCCGGATCTGAAAAATTAAAAAAAAAAGACCGAATAATAGAAATGGAATTTACTTAATTTTGGTTTTAAAATGTACCATATTGGAATATAACATTCTTAAAAAAATACTTTAACGATTCCCATTGGCTCAAATCTCTTTACACCTGCTTAGTTAGACTTAATTTGGAATATGCTGGTCAGATATGGAGTCCTTTTTACAACATACATCTTAACAGAACTGATTTGGTCCAAAAATAAATTTTTTAGGTGCTTTACGCCATTTCTCAATGGAAGTTCCGTTAAGTTTACCTCCATATATAACCACAAATTGAATTTACTACATTTCATTAAGCAGCAAAAAACGCAGAACTATTGCTGATATTATATTCTGAACTGAATTAGGTATAGGTAGGTAGAAGTGGCCATTCCAGTTGGTTCTGGACAGTTAGCACTTGTTTGTGCCTTTTTGGTACCACGACTCGAGTTACCTAAATGAATTAATAGAAATGAATATTTCTTCCGCCCAATATTGCTTGTTAAACTCAACTTTTGCTCTAATTCCAGATTACGATTTAATAATATGTTTAACTTACAGTTTCATGGGATGTATGAACTATTAAATAAAATGATGTCTTCAGGTAACTCATACAAACCCCATATAAAGAAAGCAGCTATTAAAATATAATATAAATCTTATTAACAAGGCAGCTATTAATAAAATATAATCTGTATTTGTGTCAATTAACCTGATGTATTCTATGATATCCCTTCTAATCTAAGAATATTTTTATTGAATACGTATAGTATTTTGTTATTGTAACGCAATTTATATAAATTTTTTTTTTTCGTTTTTTATTAGTTTTTAACTATATCAATAATTGTAACGTAACACTCTAAAATTTAACTATATAATTATTGTTTATGTTTTTTCTTAATCTATAATTTTATATAAAATTTAACTGAAATTGTTATAAATTAATTTTGTAAGGTTTATCTAAGCTCGGTATTTATTACTGCTATTTTTGGTAAGCCTTTGTGCAGTAGAAAGTAATCCTGTTCCCTAAATATGTCTTCCCTCAATGTTATTTCAAAATCTGTAATCTTTAAATTCACTGTTATTTTCTCCAGGACATCTTTCTACAACGTCGATTTTTTGTGGGTTGCAATCAAACACTTATCTAAATATTTCAGATCGATCTATATGCCGAATTGAGCGGTATGTAGAGAATCTGCCTGTGCAAGTTCGGTTCCAAATGAAAACAAAATAACTTATAGAGGTTTTTGATCTGGTCCACTAACAAAGTTTATTATTAAATATTGGAAATAAAAAAAAAACAAAAATAAATCAAAAATAATCGTAATTTTTTTTTTTTTTTTTTTATTAACTTTATAATAATTTATTTATATATATTTTGCCAACAATTTTATACATACTGTACTTGAAACCAATAATAGGATTAGAACAGAGAAAATATTTAGTTTTGATTTCATCAGCATAATCCAATCGCTCGTATTGTTTTAAAATATATCTTCTTCACAGTCATATTCTAAAGACCATCCTTTTCATATCTTTATTAATACCAAATTCTATGATCCACGTAATGACATGTACGTAATCACCATAGCAAAAAACAAAAGATTTCATTGGTGCAGGCACATTAAGAGAATGTCGAAATATTGTTCAAATAACAGAATTTCAAAGCTGAATGATGTGCCATAGCAGATCAAACCTACTTTTAAATATTGGTAAACGTAAAATATAGCTTATTAAATATAGCTTTTCAGCTTCAACATTTTTAAGAGGATTAGAAGATGCTGTAAAGTAATATTATAGTAACCAAAATCTACCAGGACTGATTAATAATATTAACATATATTTTTTTTTGTTTTTAAAAGTAGAGATCGTCATAGGAAATTTCATGGACGAAAATATTACCAGGCAAGATAGCTTGAAGGACTATTCAAAATTTGCACTTTTTATATTTAACGTATAAAAACCTGAAATTTTTGGCTGCCTTATTAAAAACAGTTTCTATTAAAAAATTTGAGTTTTACTTTCAACGCAAATTCAATTCTGATTGAAATAAAAAAAAGAAATCTAATCCAATTTAAATAAAATTAAAATGAACAAAAACAGTTTTCTGGAACAATCTACAAATCTTTTGTTCTGAAAAACTAAATTTATTGATTAAGTAACGGAATGGGTCACAGTTTTGTATATTTCAAAATTATAATTTGATATTCAGAACACCTGTTGAATCTCGATTATCTGAATTAGTTCTATATTCTGAAGTTACCGTTTTCTTAAATTCTATCGCATAACTTAAACAGAGTGAACCTTTCTTATCTTATACCTTTTTGAAATTCCAATATTTAGAATTTCAGTATATTTTACAAAGTTGTCAAATTATCTGATTTTGTGTTCAACTATTGTTCTGTATGAAATATTTAATATTTTTTAAAATTTTCCTAGTCTGAGTAAGTGAAAGTAAGTTTTATCATCAATTTGAACAGAATAATTAAAATAAGAATGTACAAGACCATAATACAACCGGTCTTAACCCATAGCTGTGAAGTCTGGACAATAACAATTAGTGAAAATATTAAAAGTATTCGAAAGTAGAATATTGAGTAAAATATTTGGTCCTAAAATAGTAACAAATAGCATACAATAGTAACAAGAAGCTAGAAGCACTAATTGATCGATACAATATTGTAAAATTTATTAAGGCACAAAAACTGAAATGGGAGAGGTACGTGATAAGGATTAATTGATCAAAGGATGTCAAAAAGAATATTAAAAGCAATTCCGTATAATACTAGAGGAAAAGCTAGACCAAGATCAAGATGGCTGGTCAAAATCGAGAACAACTGTCGAAGGACTGGAGCTAACGAATAGAGGATAGTTGTACAAGATAGAGCAGAATTGAGGAAAATAATAAAAGAGGTTAAGACTTACCTTGAGCTTAAGACGATGATGATGAAGTGTATATAATCAATTTCTTTATTTTTATTAATTCAATTGTAACAAACCCTTATATTCTAAGGGTGTCAATTTATGTCGGCAGCCACATGATATAATCAAATTCATTAAAATCCAAAAATAATATCTGGCCATTAAGAATACCACATAACAGAGATCAGAATATTTTCAACAATGCGCATACAAAGACGAGTTAGATAAAAACCCCGGGAAATAGAAAGGATGATACTTTTTAATCAAACGTAAGAAAATTATGAATAATGAATTAGAAGTCATCTTCAAAAGACAAAGACAGTGGTTAAACGAATACTGTTAAACAAATTAAAACCAACAAACTAGTTGTATTGCCATATTAATATGGTGATTTAATTCAATTCTACTATGTATACATTCATATATGAAACCCCTCCTTTAATCATATTATAACTAAAATTTCACGAAACTCATTAAACTGAAAATGTGTCACGTTATTTTACACCTGACTTAACATTAAATTTTAAAAATATTTTTAATTGAATTATTACTTACCTTAATATTGTATATCTAAATACATATTTAATATTGTTTTATTATTTAAATTTTACTGTGGTATCCTTCAAGTTATTTATTTCTTAAAAATAAGACAACAAATATTACAGACAAGTTGATTTTAAAAATCTGCAGATGAAGATTCGAAATTTTTCTTAAATTTCTTTTTGACAATAATTTTTTAAGAAAATATTCTAAGATTCTTTAAAAACTCGATATCATCTTAAAATTTAACTTTGATATCTAATTTTTTCTTATGAAATTTATTTAAAAAAATAAAAAAAGAAAGATGTAACAAAACTGTGTCATCTCATCAACAAAAATGAAAAACAAAAATAGAAACAAAAAATATGAACAAAAATTTACAGAATCATCAATCAAGTTGATTCCATTCCAGACTCAGTTATCACACATCGTAATCAAAATGAATCATAAAAGAAACTTTCTATTGTGACATTTCGTAAAAAAAAAAATAATAATAAAAAAACAGTCAGGGAAAATATATTGTATAGTAATTCCAACATATATAGGACAACAAAATTTTGTTGTAGGATTTTAATATTTTTTAGTGAGAATCAATTTGGATTTTTGGAAAAATACTGAAGGTGCCTTACTTAAGTTTTGTAGTGAAATTTAGAATAGTTGAATTTCTTCTAATGCCTGTGTTGCGTTTTTCATTCATATTGCCAAAGTTGTGATACATTATCTCATAATATAGTTTTAAACAAACTTTACAGTGCAGGGATTAAGGAATTTATATTGAACTATTTCAATTCGGATCTAAAGAATAGGAAACAGCGTGTATTATTTAATGATTACTTCAGTTGTCTTGTTGAAACTGATGTTTGTATTCCCCAACGTCCTATTACTTGGTCTTCTGTTGTTTTTAATATTTATTGATTCACTTTTCCTCCAAGATTTTGAAATGCAATCTACATCCTTTGCTGATGATACCTCATTAAGAGATTTAAAATTCATTTATTTTCTTAAATATAAAATTTTTTACAAACTACATCAAATTAAAATTGAATATTATCAAAACATAAAGCTCTTAAATCTAATAAACTAATATAATAAATTCAATAAAATTAATAAAAGTAAAAAAAACTATAGTTTATTAGAATAGTTAATAGGAACAAAAATAATAATATAAAATTCAATAAGAAATAATTTTGTAAAAATAACAAAACTTTATATATGTAAGAAAATAATTAGGATCATTCGAATATATTCCAAAGAATACGTGTTGAATGAAACAAACATAAATGAAAAAAAAAATATAAATATAAATGTTTTAGCGGGGTACTAAAATCATAAGTAATTACAAATTAAGATTAGACAAAATAATTAAAAAAAAAAAATAGAATTAAAAATAAAATTATGGAATTAAAAATAAAATTAAAAATAGTGTAAACAATGTATCAAAAAATGTAAAGAAAAAAGAAATAACAAATAAAAAATGTATGAAAAGGTTAATATTGAAGTAAAAAATTTACAGTATACTATAAGCTCAAGCAAAATTAAAGAATATAATATGATTGAAGTATGAAGAGAAAACCACATTTAATTATAATACATACACAAAACACTTATTTAATACAAATTTCCACCATCAAATAGTGATTCAATTTGAGAGTGATCGAACTGAAATAACCAGATTTTCAACTGTCTAAGAAATGAGTAAAAATTACGTTCACTTCTGATGTGACTTGGTAGTCTATTAAAAATTCGTGGTGCCATATTAGCAAAGCAATGCGTAAATTGTGTTGTTCTGGCCATTGGAACAGCAACATAATTCAAATAATTAATACGTAGGCTGTAAGTTGGCGTTAACCTTTGATCGAGGTAACCAGATCTAATGAAAAAAATGTTCATAGTTTTGTAGATATAGAGATGTCTGAGTGGCAAAATACAGACTCTTTTGAAAAGTGGGAAACTAGATGATAGACGATTAACATTAAGCATGGTTCTTAAGTAATGTTTTTGGGCTAGGAGAAGTGGGCGAATTCTGTTATTGTAAGAACCACCCCAGCAAGCTAAACCATAATTCAACTTGGAATTGAAAAAGGCGTAGTAAAATATATTTAAAATTTCCAATGTACTACATTTTCTCAAATGGTAGCCGTAACGAACAATTTTATTTAAATATTTTTTTAAATTATGAGTATGTTCAGACCAATTTAATTTATTATCCAATATAATTCCTAGGTATTTGAAAGAGCTAACATTTTCAATATAAAAACAGCCATTATCGCAGAGAACAGAATCAAAGTATGACATGTTTGAGGTTGGAGAAACAAATAAAGGAAAACGTTTACAAACCGGCGAGTGATAAGATAAATCGCTAATTTCATTACAATTACAAGAAGTTTTTAAAAACATTAACTTAGTCTTAGGGCTTATAGTTAAATGATGAACAAAAAACCAGTTCCTAGTAAGCTGCAAATCGTAGTTAATTTTAATTACAACATCCATCAAATTAGAGCCACTATAAGAAAAAGCAGTGTCATCTGCAAAAGCAGTCGACAGCCCATTATAATTTTGATTTAAAAGAGAGTTAATATAAAAAAGAAATAATATCGGCCCCAACACTGAACCTTGGGGAACACCTTTGTTAATGAAAATCATTTCACTAACTTTAGATTCAACTCTGACTTTTTGCTTTCTATCTCTTAGATACGACTCAAACCATTTGAGAATAAACCCTCGGAAACCAGCATTATACATTTTCTTCAATAGTAAGTTGTGAGATACTGTATCAAATGCCTTTGTGATATCAATGAAAAGAGCAGCACAACTACTATTCTTATTCAGACTGTTATAAATTTCATTAGTAAATTTTAAAAACTGTGCTCCTATTCTTCAAAAAGCCAAATTGACTAGTACTAAAAAAATTTGTTTTAAATAAAAAATTAACTAATCTAAATTTAACAGCCTTTTCGAAAATTTTTGAAAAAGGTGATAGAAGTGAAATGGGACGGTAATTGTTGAGTTCAAACGGACTACCTTTCTTAAAAAGAGGAATTACTTCTGCTAGTTTGAGGTCCTCAGGAAAAACTCCTTTAAAGATACTGAAATTAAAAATATAAGACAAAACATCTACAATCTGAAAAACTATTTCTTTTAAAACATTATTTGAAAGTAAACCACAAAATTTTTTAAACTTAAAATTATTTTGTAGATTTCAGAAGATGTAAATGGGTTGAAATAAAAACTATGAGATTGAAAAGGATCATTAGTGATATTAGGAGATAGAAGAGAGAAATCACAATCAAAGAAACTACTTGATGAAGAAATATTACAAAAAAAGCTATTAAATGAATCGGCAAGTTGTGATGGATCATGAACTAGTTCCCCATTAATGTCGAGTGAAATTTTCTTATAAGATTGGTTTTTATTTAATAAAGTGTTAATGATTCTCCATTCAGCTTATAATAATAGTAATTTATTGAATATTATTTCTGGCATTAACAATGATCTTGATTTATCATAAAAATAGTTTAGTTGTTAGTCCTAAAAGTAGTTAACGTGGTCTTTATTTAAAATATTTAAATATATCTACAAATTTTATCATCTCAGCTATACTATTGTTCTACAAAAATGCTGAAAATGGTATATTTTGGCATTAGTGATTCTAAACTACAATATGGTTTAGCTTTAAGAAATAAGTAAAGGATTTTTTTTTTTTATAAAAACTTGTTTTCCAGCGTTAGAGTAAAATTTTGGTATAACAGTGAAAATAGTCGAATATTTTCCTTTTAATTTTACTGATATGCTTATCATACACTCGACTACAAAACACTGAAGAAGTCTGCAAGTAGTAGACGAAATACACGTATCTGTATGATAAGCATATCAGTAAAATTAAAAGGAAAATATTCGACTATTTTCACTGTTATAAGTAAAGGATACTTTTATTATATTGCGTATATACCACCCCAATAAGCTAAAGCATATTGTAGTTTAGAATCACAAATGCCAAAATATACCAATTTAAGCATTTTTGTAGAACAATAGTATAGCTGAGATGATAAATTTTGTAGATATGTTTAAATATTTTAAATAAAGACCACGAAACTAGTTTAGTCAGATTATTGCTCAAAAAAGTATTTCTTCTTTCCAGAAAGTTAGTTATTTTACACAGTCATCATCTTTATTCTTATAAAATGCTTAAATTTTTTTTTATTTGTTGTGGTTACTTAGCTAATAGAAGTATCGTAAACTACAACCTTAGGAAAAATAATGTAAATTTTATAAGGATCCCTAGATTTCATATTGCACACTTCAATCATTATTATAATGTCCTAGCTCCTCATAATTACAACAACTTACCAACTGTTATTAGATTTGAGCGTATAACTTCACGGTTTATTAAAAAGCTTAAACTATGGTTATTTGCCGTAAATTATATGAAATTGAATCGTTGCAAAATTTACGATATAGAGTTAGCGTAATATGGTAGTATTTATGGTAGTATATTTTGTTACTCATGACAATGCTATTTAATATATATTTTATTATAGACAGCGATTTCAGGATTTCTTTTTGAATCTCTAATTTATGCCGTGAAAATCTCGCTATACCTCTTTTGCAGTATTGTAAAATAAATGAGTACTACCAAAGATGAACTTAAAAATAAAACTTGATTAGTAAAAGTTACTGATAGATTTCACAGTGAAAAAAAGCTTTAAAAAAAAAAAAAAATTATTTCTGATCAATGTAGGGACAGATAGAAAAAATACATCTTATCTATTTTTTCTTTTACCAAATCATACTAGTTTCAAAGACTTTCGTTAAATCCTAAGTATATTCTTTCTAAATTTTACTTGAATTACAATTATCCAATAGGGGCTCCTAGTACCTACTTGCACATAATAACGAATTTTAAAAAGTATTTGATCAAATTTTTTTTATACATGTCCATAGATATTCATTTTCATGTACATATGTAGGTATTCATTTATTTTTGTTTTGACGCTTAGCTTTTATGATATAGAAATGTCCCTTTTCACGTCACAATTAGTTCAAACAATATTCGTTTACAGTTTATCTATGAACCTACTATCTTGTTAGCCACCCTTATATAGTGACACTAGATTAACTCAAATGTATATATCATCAATATATTAAGGTATTATGTAAGTATTTTGAATTACTGAATATCGTTGATAATTTAAGTCTGTTTCTACAAAAAAAAAAAAAATTTAAATAAAATTAACGCCAGGTTTATAATAAGAAGAATCATCTTATTTGTCTCTGTACACCCCCACCTTATTTCAATTCTTCTTTTCTTTTCACAATTATAATGATAAATTTTATTTTATTTTATTTTGCCACAATTATAAAAATAATAAAAACAACCATAAAAATCAGTGAAATTTATTGAAATTAAACAAAAAATAAAAATTCAAAAGAATAAAGTTATCATTATAAAATGACAGACAGCCAAAAAATTAGTGCTTTTTATGATTATGAAAATATACATTATGTTCATAACACTATATACAATAAACTTATATACTCTATTATATAACATTATAGATACATATATATTATGTCTTGTCATTTTAATTGCTTTTTTCTACACTTATATGAGTAAATATGAATGCGTCTCAATTACAAATGAAAAAAAAAATAATAAATAAAAATAAAGAAATAAATTCGCCGCCAAGTTGTTTTGTTATTGTTTTTATTTTAAATAAAATTCAAAAAAATGTTCATAATTTTCTAAACAAAATAATTATTACAAGAAATTTTTCAAAACATGTCATTTTACAGGAATTTTTCTTAAAAAAATTGTTTTTTTGAAATATTTTTAAGCATACTCAAATCAGCCTAGAAAGTAGAAACATTCAATATTGTAGTGTTGTCATGGGGTATATGAGTATATTTTAAATGATCCAGATTGAATGAAAATTATTTGATGAATGCAAACTTCAAATGTCAGGGACGGATTAGATTTTAATTTTTAAAAGATATGATATAACTAAATTGTGTATATATCATACATTATGTGTGCACATTATGTTATAATTTGTGTCAATATTTTGTAATACATTTTTTTTTCTGTCCAAATTTTTCTTTTTAACTAAAAATTTTTATTCTTTGTACAATATAAATTCAAATTAAATAATTGAAACATTAAAGTCATAATAATACATCAGAAATAAATCCCGTTGCCAATATTTGAACCCACTGTCATTTGGATCAGTATAATTCGAATAGAAAATCTAAATAAGAATAATGTAGTATCATCATTGAGATCAACAACATATGCATACGTGATTAAGCATCCGTAAGACCCAAAGTGAAGTTTGGTGCGTAGAAACACGGATAGATATATAAAAAATCCAAACCGTCTCAAATGCATTAGAAATGCAAACACTGCAATTTAAAAAAAGTTGATATTATATAGTGAAGTATAACCATTGTAACCAAATTCCATTTAAGTATTGTGAAAGTTTTAACATACTGTGTTCTAAAAAATGAATAATAAAGGAATATTGAATTGGATTGAAATAGTCAGGAACATTATACTTCTATTCACATGAAAAAAATAATACCGGTTGAAGAAATACCACGCATATAAATTGGAAGAAGAAAAATCACTCTGACACACTTACAACAACTGTGAATTTCTTTAAAGTCCTTTATCAAACAAAAACAGAATATATTTTTTCTAATTTACTCTCACGAAATATTATATTACACAATTGGCTCTTTTTTAATGTATAGTAGTTGAATAAAGAGATGTATATATGGAAACTTTGGTTCAAAATGGGCATAAAATATTTCCCAAACTATTAATAACAGTACAATTGGGCTTTTTAAAAATATTAATGTTAATAATTATTTAAAAAGCTTAACGCTTCTATGAGCGGAAAAAGAAATGTATTTATATTAAAATTATAATTATAACTTTGGTAAAAACTTCTTTATATAAATAAAAATAAAATGTAGACATTAAAACGTTATCAAAGACGTTATTTTATGAACAAATAAAATTTATCGGTTTTCAATAAATCGTACAGGTTATGCTGAATATCAGGAATTAGATTATTCTTATATAGCACAAAATATTTATTTTAGCTTCTCCTTTATGTGACCCTGTATCTAAAGTATCAATTGTAGTTATTTCATAATTTGTTTGCAATCAATTAAACTGAAATTTAACAAATGGTTTTCAAATTATACCTGGTGTTTCTGAAACCGTATTAGCTTTCTACAAGGGGAAGGAGCCGTTATTTTAAAATTGAAAAAAAAAATGTTATATACAAAAGTTTCTTATCTTTTGACGTATAATCCGAATTAGCATAAAATGTACCCCTTCTCATTTGAAAATCTCGATTTCGGCCAATTTCATCGATTTTTGAGCTTAAAAAACCCTTTTCCGGTCTTTCGTGGGAGTTCAAAATATCACCAATCGATAGAGCACCCTCGATTATTTTAAACACTCTGGGTGGTAAAGTGTATAGGCTTTTCAAGCGAAAGGTCCAGTTTTGGATCCTCATGAAGGTAAAAAAAATGATTCATCAGTTTTACGCCCCTAGTCTAGTGCGCTTTGTCATTGAGATAAAATAAATGACAAAAATTAATTGAAAGTATAATTTGGTAACAGTTCATGGAACTACGCTATTTAAGAAGGTTTAGTTCCTGATAATGGCAGTAGATTTCCACATTTAACAAGTTCATATTTGATAAATAAAAATTTGAAAAAATAGATATGTAGTATAAATTGCAGTACCGTATATTTAATAAATAAATAACTTAATTTATATAATTGTGACATAAACCGTTCACAAATTATTGAATTCATCGATTTACCTTAAAATATGGTGTAAAACCCGTCCCTGATTTATACATAACAGTTGTAAAGGAATGAAATTATTTTATTATAGACAATTGAACTCTCTTGAATCTCCTATTGTTTTTAAGTTCGAATCTGTTAGTGTTTAAAAAATTATAGCGTGATTAATAATAATAATTTAAATTAAAAAAATTTAAGTTTTGTTTTATTTTCTGGAATTTTATAATGTATGTTTTCGTTAGTTTCTTTGTTAATTAAAAGTTAAATAAGTAAAAAATAAAAAAAAAAATAAAATTAAATAAAAACTCGGGCTCCAAAATTAAAATTTTAACACATGTAGCCGCCGCAAGCCATTTAATGTGGTTTTTCCTTTGTTGATTATATATTTTGTTATTGTTGTTTTTGTATAGTAATAAAGGAGTGTGTTGAATCATAAATGTTTGTTGTTATTGTAAAAATATATGGATTTTGGGATCTTCTTAATTTTTTATTATTTTATTGTGTGTAGATTCATCTGGCTGAAAAGAAAAATAAAAACAAAAAACGAAGAAAAATTATTGCGTTTATGACTGCAATTTATGCACACATCAGTTTTAAATATACGGTGTCAAAAAAATGTTCAAGTATTTTTCTTTTGTTTTGAATTATTTTTGTTGTTTTTAATTTTTAATTTTTTTAATTTTCAAATGTGATATATTTGAAATTTTTTATTGAAATCAAATTGAAATTTATGATATTTTTATTTAAATTAAAAGTAATACCTTTTACTGAAATTAAAATTTATAAATTTGGTTTGCTTAGATTGTAGTTTATATAATAAAAAGGAAAGTAATATTTTGATAATAGTAGATAATAGTACAGTTTTTAGAAAAGTGTTAAATAAGAAAATTAAATAATATAATAATTTATTACATTGTAAGTAATTAAATTAAATTTTTGTTTTTCATTTTATAAAAATCTATTAACTTATTTAACCTTAACATGCATAATATTATAGTTGACTGAAATTGTAAATTTTCATTAAAATGAATTACTCAATTAGTTTTCAACAACAGGACTTTGAATAATAGATTTTTGTATTTACATGTTATACAATAATTTAATTGACACGTCTAAATCTATAGTTGTATTGGTTTTGTTTTATTTAATTTAATTTTTAATTTTTTAAATATAGTTTAACAGGTTGAGAAGTAGGAAGTTCACTCAGTTCATAATATCAGTGTCATCAAAAAGTTGAAGTTTTTGATTTCATCCTTTGAATTATTTCGATGCTATTATTAGAAGCAGTTCAGTATGGCTGACACCAGATAGAACGAGATTGGTTCAGAATAACTTGGTATAGCAACACTTTCCAGATCTAATGTAGAATTTTTCCTAATAAGTCAATAAATGCTTTAGTTATTTCATTTATACCAACTGTGGTATTCGGGTAGATCATAGGTATACATATACTACATATGAAAGTAGTCCTAGTTCACTATCTTGTGCATGCCAGCATTTATTTCATGTTCTTTTGTTAAATAGGGCTTGAATCTAACTATAAAGCGTCTAAAGGTTATAAGAATTTAGTAGTAGATGAGACTCAGCTGGTATACCTTTTATGTTTTGCATGTTAATACATATTTCGGCAGTAACATAACTTCTTTATTAGTGCTTGTCACACAATTCTCACATTGGTTATGACATGAAAAAAAATTATGTTTCACAAATTTTATTTAATATCTCGATCGATTGCCTTTGACTTTGCTGAAGCATCAAGTTGCCTATACAGCAAAATCACATCAGGTGTACCACAGGACAGTGTTTTAAGCCCAGTTTTATATCTCATTTACTGTGCACACTTATTAGCAACAAATGAGACATACATTTGACTTTGCTATACATTTGCTGATGATACGGCCATATTAGTACCACATGCTAACACAGTGTATGCTTCTGAGATCTTGCAACGCAGCATAAATAAAGTTCAACAATGGTTTTAGAAGTGGAGATTCAAGGTAAATTGAACCGATTCAATACCCATCACATTTAACCTAAAAATGAAGAAACTTGTTCGGATCTTGACGTACACTGGGATAGGCGACTAATGGGGAAAAATCATATCCATAGTAAATGAAAACAACTTGAAGCTTGAAGGCTTGAAGCTAATAAATGTTTATTAGATAACTCGATACAATTCTCCTATGACAACAAATTTTTAATTTATAAAGCTGTTAATAAGTCGGTATTAACTTACGGAATCCAGCTATTGGATTGGGAAGAGGCAGCAATTTTAATATTGAAATATTTCAGCGATTTGGGTCAAAACTATTAAAATTTTATTTTTTTATTTTTTTTTATTTATTTTTATCAAAGGAAGCAGTATCTGCACGCGATTAATAGCACGTGCACCATTTTTCATATGTGACGATATTTTACATCAAAACCTTCAGATGAAAGCCATAATGGAAGAAATCAGAAGTGCAAGATACAAATATCAAACAAGATTGTCTTCTCATCAAAATACCCTAGCAAACAGTTTGCTGGTTTCAAATGCTGATAGTCGATTTAAGCGTCATATCACAACATTCTATATAATCACCATTCAACATTCTATATCATTATATTTAGAATATAACTAAATTGTCATGGATCACTTACCATTGGGTTTTTCATCCGCAAGTTATTGTTGCTTACATATAAAAGCAAAAAATCATCTTTATTGATTTCGGTTATTACACCATCGTTATAAGACTAAATAATTATATTTTATATAATCAGTTAATAAATTTTTAATCAACTATTAAAAATTGAAGACGAGTTGAACTTCGAAAATCTAAAATATACTAGGGTATCTTTTTACCTTTCACTCCTCATATCCGATGTTATTATTTCAAAGGCTTTTTCTATCCAATCCTTATATATTATAAGCTTTATATACGTTTATAGACGTTTTTGTTTCAATCTAATGAAGTCAAACAGTTCTGCAAAATACAGGGAAATTATACTACAAATAAACGAAATACAGGCATATAGGCTTCCATGTATTAATTCAATATTTGTTCGAATTTTATCTTTTTTTTTGCAAAATTTTGCCAAAAGAGAAGTCATTTATTAGCTTGAAACAAAAAAAAACACCAAAATAAGATTATGATTTTGCCTTATCACTTTCAGGAGCATCAAATTAAATTCAGTGAGTGAATCAAATTGTTAATAAATATTCAGTGTAATTTCATAATTTTAGAAAGCTATGAAACTATTTTATAAAAGGCGAATACCAAAACGTTATCGGAATATATACATCGAATGACTATGTAAGGAGTAATGCAGAAACACCTGAAAAAAATTTTTAAAATTCATATGATATCAAAGAAATCGGTCCTACTAATTTATGTAGTATGTTAGTTATATATAATTATAAGTTTAATTGATATTTTACTCTCTAACTTTATTTTTGAATACAATTTTATAAGTTTCTTTTTTTCTTTTGTTCTTATGATTATATTAAAATAATTACTTTTTTAAATTTGTTAATTTTGTTAATTGTGTAATTTATAAATTATGTTCATTTGTATTTTTTTTATTTATTCTCTTAAATCTTTTTTAAATTAAAAAAATTTTTTTTATATTAAAAACCGCTTGTCTATAGAACAGTTATTATATTTTAATTAAACAATGAAATAAAATTAAAATAATAAATAAAATAAATAAATAAAAATATAGTATAGAAAATTAAATATTGCCTTAAATAAAACTTATTATGCTGAACACTAAAAATCTATTGAAATTTTTTAAAATTATGAGTTGATTACATAATTTTATTAAAAATAATAATTAAAAAAAAAACAAAAGCACTTATAAAAAAAATATTTAAAAATTTCGAAATAAATTCACTTGATTTCTTTGCTTGATCTCATACCGAAATGTATTATATAAAAAATTAATTTTTTATGGTATTTTTTTTTGTTTTTTTTTTTTTTTTGATTTTCTATATATTTAAAAAAAATCCAAAATAAAATTTGAGAAGAGAAAAATTAATGAAGGTGCGCACGCAGCAGGACGAAAGTGAAATGCATCAAAATGTCAAAAACTGAAACGCCCCCGTTTTTGTTTTTGTAGTGAGTTTTATGGGAACAGAAATAAATTTGAAAAATTTGGTATGGCAAAAAAGCAAAAAAAAAATTGAAAAACATAAAAAGATAATAGGAAGAAATAAAATAAATATAAATTTCGAAATTCGAATTTCATAATTTGTTTTGTTTTAGTTTTTTTTTTTTTTGTTATCTGTAATTTGCCAACAGAAATGATTTTTATTAAATGAATTTGACATGAATGATATTTAGAGTATGTTATAAATTTGGATTCAAGAACATAATGTTGGTTGTGTGTTAATATGGATTTTGTAAAATCAAATATTTTTATGACTTTAATGACGCACATCCTTTAAGGACAAAAGGACATTTGAAGGTATTTTTGTTTTAATGTTTTGTATATAATTTATCTGTTGTTATATTTATATTATATTCGATTTTTATATATGGTAAGATAAATGAGCACTTTGAAAAATTATTTTAACGTTTATTTGATAATGAAATGTGCTGTCATTATGGAGGAGATGTGTAATTCACAGTTGATCAAAGTTCAGTATTTCTTCAAAAAGTAAATATCTCAAGATTTAACCAAAAAGCCAATATTTATACATTGTTCGAAATGTCTCTTTTTTATATAACTTAGGTATATAGATTTTAGTTTAAAAGATATAAGTATTTATTTTTTAAAAAAATGCTGGAACCACTAAGTATTCTTGAGATATAGTCATTTGGTCCTAAATGTCAATGCATTTTTGCGTTTTCACATCAGTTCATTGCTATATAAGGCATAGCTTAAATCTTAATGAATAGGAAAGACTTTTAATCCAATGGAAGTTGAGTTCTTCATGAAACTGCTTAATGAAAATAGGACTTAAAGGTTTTAAAATTTTTGGTTTGGCAATTTCAGGTGGATTCTCGCAGATTTTAAATATGAAAGAAATGCAAGTCACTAGATCATTCAGAAAAGTACCGTTATTGAAAGAAAAAATGAATAAAAAATGTTTGATGAAAGCTTTACTAGCTACACAATCTAAAATGATAAAATAGTAGAAAATACAGAGAGAAAATTGTACTAAATACTCATTTTCAATGTATTTTAAGTGCTTTTTTTTTAAATTTCTGTTTTCTTTTTGAATTCTTCTTAGAATGAAGTCACGATTCAATTTATAAAAACTTTTCAATAAGGGAAAAATCGCCTTCAGTTCCTATATTTTGGAATTTTTTGAAAGTTCTACTATAAATCCTTATATGGGTTAAAATTATTGATTAGAGAGACTTGAGCGATCCTCAGCACACCACGATAAATATTGTTAGATAGGTAAACGTATTTGTAAACGAAAAATGTATACTGTCAGAATAATGCTTAGATCAAGAACATTAGATGTCAAATACTAGACCAAAGCTTGCTACGATTGATTGTGCAATATATCATCATACATTTACATAAAGATTTTTATTTTCGTTTGAATCTTTTCTGTACATCTTAACTTCTATTAATAAATAAAATATTGGAAAGCAGTTAATATGTATCTAAGGCTATAAACCATGATTCAGTTTTGATATTTATGGAAACTCAAACAAACCTGGCTTTTGATGAAAATTTGATTTTGATTACACGATAATAATTCGCAATTCTCCAAATAAATTAATACCCTTATAGTTGAACTGAACTAAAATTTGTATATTACTTTTTTTTTTTTAATTTTTATTTATTTTAGATATAAAAAAATTCGATTAGCGTTTTTGCGTTATTCTCTTTTTTTGGTTAATGTAACATAACCATTCAAATTTTAATCAGAACAATAAAAAACCAAAACAACAACAAGAATATAAAAATTAATTAAAATAATTAAGAATATTAAAAAATCAAAAATGTGTAATATTTTAACTTTGTTTGGATTGTAAAAGAATTTAGGAAGTGATCAGGATTTAATTTGATTTTCTGATGCATTTTTTATTTTGAATAAAAGACAAAGATGGTAATTTGAAGTGAAGTTTGGGTGTTTTTTTTATTATGAAAAGGAAGTAAAGAAGTCAATTAGATCTGAAATTAAAATAATGAACTTTAACAAGAAGTTATAGGTATAGATACAGGAAATTCAGATTCAAGTTAAAGAAAATTTAGTATTCGGATTTCTAACCAAATTTATATTTACGTTTTATTAGCTAAGTCATAAAATGCTTAATATTTTTATTATATATACATTATTTATCACATTAAACTTATGTATTCGATCACATATTTGCTGCCCTATGAAGAATTATAAAGGTTGACACAGTAAAGTAAAAAAGTAAAGTAAGTGGATTCAATAAATTATCTAAATAAAATTTATGGGGTTTATGAAAATTAGTATCACAACTTGAACAAATTTGCAACTAATCTTTATAAATTTTGGTGATGAATATTATCGTTGAAAATATATTATTTAATAATTTTAGTAATTCTTGTAATGAGTAACTGGTATAAATTGTTTTTGTACAAATCTGATTCAAAACATCTAGAACACGTATTTTTGTTATTTGATTTGATTTGAGTTAATTTATTTAGTGTGAGATCAATCCTTCATCAGACGTCTATTTCACATCAGAGGCTATCGTTGATAAAATATTATTTTTGTAATTTGAAATTCTTGTAATGAGCGACTGGTGTATATTTTTCTTATACAAATCCTACTCAAAATATCTGAAATCCGAATTTCGGTTATTTGATTTGATTTGAGTTCTTTTATAGAGTGAGGACAATGATTAGAGAAAGCTGCATCAGACGCCATCGTTATTTTACATAAGAGGTCTATTGTTGAAAAAAATATTATTTAATAATTTATAATTATTTTAATGAGTACCTGGTTAAATTTTTCGTATACAAACTTTATTCAAAATATAAAAAAAAAAAAAAAAATTCAAATATAAATGACACAAATTGATTTAAGTTGATTTATAGTGTAAAACTAATGCTTCTCGCAATATTAGATAAAGTAATACGATAGAAGAAATAGAAATTTATGAGAATTCTAAATTATCATTAGAATGTATGTAAGCATATACTTTAATAAAGTAAGCCAAATTAGTCATCATCATCATCATACTACATCAATGCACAAGATAACATATAGGGATCAATTTTGTAGCTTAATCTTATGCGTTTCATTTGACGATTATCTTAACACTTCGGCCTATTATTCTTTGATTAAGCCGGATTCATGTAGGATATAGATAGTGCGTTTTTATATTTAAATACACTATTTTCAAGCATTCAAATACTAAAATTAATTTTAGTATGTCGCCTACATATCAGAAGGTAAATAGTTCAAAAATTAGGTTAACTTATTTTTTTATTTAATTAATAGTACATTATTGCAAGGTATAGGTAATACTGAAACCAACAATATTTTATGCATTCAGTATAAACTCTATTAAACCATACCCTTTTTACCAAATTTAATTAGTAGCTCGGTTCATTTTTTTTTTATATATTTTATTCATACGTACATTATTACACAATTTAATTTTGATAGCTACAACAAATCAGTTGATGGTAAAAAAAGAAATTGAATTTGAATTAACCTAAGGAAGCATTCTAGTAACTAACATAAAGATGCTATATTCAAAAAAATTTAAAATGCTTGAAACATTTTAATGACTGTGGTATTATCAAGTTGGTTCTTTCAACCAAATGGCTTCTTAATTAATTTTAAACTTACAATACAATACGGACAGAGCCTGAAATTTAGTGCAAAGCAAAAAAAAATCATAATATACAACTGCTATAGATAACTCCTGGTTTTGAACTGTCGAAATCTAAAAATATATGTGAGTTATAAAAATCAATCAAAAATCAATTTTCTGTACAACCATCGGATATTCAATGCTTGCAAACCCTAAAGTAATTCTTAAAAGTGATATATTTAAAACGAAGTCTAAGACCCAAGCCCTATATACCATATTATTATTTCTTCTTTTAGTTTGCTTTTACTTATACGAAACAACTTTAAATTGTTGGGTCTTAAACTAGTTATTCTAGGAACTGGGTCCGTTTTTCGATGAAAAGTTTTATGTAGATGCAACTTCTGCTGATTTATGGTACTTCACCGGTTGTTTTCAATTCAAAACGATAGGTCTATGTACATAATGAATCATATTATTGCCTTAAATGTGATGTTCAATACTTTATATCTATCGCTTCGATGGTCGTTCTGATAGCCAATAAGCATTTACTATAGATTCAAAAACTATTTTAGGAATGCTTTCTGCAATCGTTCGTTTTATGTGTGATTCATCCATTCATTTTCTTTTTCCAAAATTATTCATCAAACCACATATTGAATATTTCACATATTTTTATACACTCCTCATTCCTGACATGGTCGCTCACATTTTCGTTTATTTTAAATATTTTTCACTTCATGTTTCTTAATCTGTGTTTGATTGTCACTGAAGTTTTTTTTTACTTGTTAAACGACTATAACGTCCTGTTAGCGTATAGTAAGTTCAATACTGCACCGATAAAAAAAATTATGATCTGAACAATTTATAAATACTGTGTAGATAAAAAAATTATGAAAGAAAATTTATGAAATTCATAAAAAAAATTAGGAACTACTATACACTCTTATTGCCTAGGTCATAATTGGTATTATATATGTTAATTTTAATTTTACTTAGGATATTTACGTACCTATTATTCCATATGTCCCTCAAACAACCAGTCTCACTATTTTTTAGCTAATATTTTCCGATTTATGGTTGGACGAAATCGAAGATAACTTACTGTTGAAAGATTGGAGTATAGGATTCGGATGGAGTATAGTTTCACATAGAGCAAAATGGAGGGATGTTGTAAACGAAGTTAACACTCATCCTGAGCTGTAGAACCAATAGATGATAATGATACTGAATATTTTTCAATTATTCTAATATTTCAAAGCTTACTGGTTTTCAACACAAAATTCAACTGAAATCTCGAAAAATTGAATTTTTGTTTTTCAGAGTTTGGAAATTACCATATTTTCATTTTGAATGTGAAAATAAATTTAATTCGTTTTTTTTCTGTTTTTGAATATTCTTTATTAATTATAAAATATTTTATTTAACAAATAAACAGCAAAATATCTCTTTTTTCCTCATTTACTTAATTTCAATTTAAATTTTTATTTCAATCATATTATTAGAAATAACCAAAATATTTTCTGACATTTCATGTCAAAATCTCATCTGACTTTTAATAACAGACACAAACTTAATATACATAAGTATAGTAACCTACCATTACTATACATAAATAGATATTATTACGTATATGTATATAGCTATGTATACAAATTTTTATAATGTAATCAGAAAAATTCAAAATTGTTGCATGCAATGTCATTATTACTGAGAGATCTGGACATTGAATTTAAGAAATTTGAAATTTTAATAATATACATATATATATATATATATATATATATAGGTATAGATTTAATTTTGATTATTATTAAAGATATTTAATACACATATATAATTTTCATCATCTTGAGAAAATTCCGGGGACCACAAAAAGAAAAACAAAAGCAAAAAACAAAATAAATGAAATTATCTCATGTTTAAGCTGTAACAAGACAACACAACAAAAACAAAAATAAAATTAAACAACAAAAAAAAAATTGTTCTTCATATTTTGATTTTTGTTACTGTCTTTTTCGATTGATTCAACTGAACGAAAAAAAATTTGGAGAATGGGCCAGTGACACGATACAATAAAAAACAAAAAACAAAATTAAAAATTAAAATTAAGGAGATTTCTTTTTTTTTTCTTTTTTTTTTATATTTGTAATGTGAAATAGCGTTCATAATATTTAAGGATAATTTTGTTTGTTTCGTTTTTTTTTGTTGCAAAATTTGATAAGCTCCTTTCACTTGTATTTATTATTATTATTTATTTATTATGCCTTAATTTCATTATACATTTTTCTTTATTTATAATGCTACTGAATTCACCGTCCTATGACTATGGGGCTTATGATTGAAAACGCGTGACAATTTTTAATATTTCATCCGCAACGTATGCAATTTCAATCGCATTCCTAAAGATAAATTGTAATGTTTATCGCCATCGGTATACGTTTGTAAGTTTTTTATTAGACTGTGGTAACATTAACCTTTTATTTTTTCAAATGCAATTAAATCAATTTTTTGATAGTTTCCAATCTTATCGTAGTTTTCTAATTCGCATTAGTAAAATAAAATTTAATATAATTATCTAAATTTATGTTGCACTTTTTCAAGTATCGGTACTTGGTCCAACTTATACCATTTCTTTTCCTATGATATACTACATATTGAAAGCTGCCTATTATCAGTGTTCCCAGATGATACAACAGTATTACTTTATTAGTATAGTAGTATAATTTTGTAACCTATTTTTAAATCGAAAACACGGAAAATCAATTAGCAAGTAATTGCATATTTTTGGTCCATTTTTTGTTGCTGACTGAATTGTTTTAAGAAATCGTTTGGTCAAAAAACTCTAGTACAACTACTCAAGTACAAAGAAGTCTGATTGTTTGTATTATTCAGGAAATAAATTAGATCATCAATTTAGCTTTACAATGAACCCTATAGTGTTATGGAAAACCCTACCTAAAGACAGTAGTTTGGCTCTAACTAAGTCTGAGCAGCTGCAAAGGAAGTCAAGAGTTACTATCTCGTTTTCATCATATCAACACCTACAATAGCGTATGAATAGAATATCTAGTTTAGTAGAATGGCTTACTGTCGATCAGATACCCGTGTATTGATAAGTCAGTATCGAACCTAATTAGAATCTGTTGATGTTATATGAAGACCAATGATTTTCGAAAGACTACACATATTATGCACATACCTTTAATTTGCTTGACAGCTCGCACCAGACAGTAAACGTCCTCCTCGAGCGGACCACTATGATTTTTTGAGATTTCTCATTTCTCATATCATCTTACTGTGGCCAGGAACTCATAGTACAGAATTTTTCTAAACTATTATTTAATAGTTTTTAATATCCATAATTTATCTCAGTAAATTTCAAATTTTATAAAACTATGAAGAAAAAAGTGTAATTATATACTTAAAATCTCAATCCTACTCTCTGTACCTTATAGTTTCCAACATAAATTATTAATTTAATAAATAATGTCATTATTGTGATTGTTTTCTAAAACAAAAAAAAACAAAATATTTTCATAAAAATAAATTTAAAACAAAAAAGAAAAATTAAAAATATAAAAATTCAGAAAACATTCATCAATAGTAATAAGAACAACAACAACAACAAAAACAAAATTAGAAAACATATTTGACAAATGATTAAAAAAATATTTTCATGTAATAAAATACTTCTATCATACTTGAACTTTAAAAAAATAACAAAAAAACTATGTACCTGATACATACGTACATTACATACATACAAACATTTATTCAAAAACAATCAGAGAAGTTTTGAAAGACGCGACAATAAATCGTGATTGGAAATAATTTTTTATAATTTTTTTTTTTTTTTTTGATGAAATCGAAACGTTTTCGATAAAAAATTATTTTTAAATATTATACACAGTATCTCGAATATTATCCTATATATCATTTTATATTATATATATAATGAATGTATGTGTATTTAGAAATATGCAATGATATTGTCAAAATAATTTTAAAATTGATAGAAAAGACAAAAAAAAATTAAATAAATAAAACAAAGATAAAACGTGATATTAATAGCCAATAATAAATGCCAAAATAACTACTAATATTTAAAATTAAAAAAAAAAAAAAATTAAAAAAAATGGGAGAAGTCATTGAAAATTTACGACCTACTATCAAGCTATGAGTACCAATTTTTTCTTTTATCCAAATAGATATTAAGTGATTAAAAAACAAATTTAAGAAACAATAAAGACAATTTGACATATTTATGTGAATATTACATTTGTATACAAATTTTATGCAAAAAAAAAAAAAAAACAAAAGAAAAACGCAGAAAACTAAAAAACAAAAACGTTTTTTTTTCTTTTAAACCAAATTAAAATATTCGCAATTTGAAATTTAATTACCAAGGTCATTATTAATTTTAATTAATAATAATTTTTTTTTTATTTGAAAGTTTTCTTTGTTAAGATGATATCAAAATTTTTTATCATAGACCGCTTATGTATATTAAAAGTAGTTTAGTAATTTTATATTTAATTTTATTTATTTAAATACCAACAAAGACACTAGACATAACAGTTTTTAGACTATGATATATTTTTTATTAGTTACATATTTTCTTTCTTATTTGACAAAAACTGTAAAAAATTATACTTTTTTCAGTTTCATATCCAGTCAGTAGGACTTAAAGTACCACCATGTACCACACATTTCATGTGTTTTTCAAAGTTTCAAAGTTTTAAACCAGTTTTCATATTTTCAATCCAACTTAATTGATCAACACGATTCAGCTCAACGAATATCAATCTGATATAATTCGTTTCATAAATTTTAAATATAATGGGATCTTTTATTATGTGTATGTTACGTATTTGCGTTCGACAAAATTTCTCATTATTTAGTTCTCCAAGACAGAGCCTTAGGTCCACTGCTATAATTATTGAATACGTCAGATATGCCTACAATCAAATGATTATTTCTACTTTTGCAGACGGTACAGCAATTTTAAGTCTAACACGTGTCCCAAAATAGCTTTAACATGTTTCTAATCATTTAGGAAAAATGAAAAAATGGCTAAGTCAATGAAGAATCAAAGTTAAGAAATGTAAAGTTCAACATTTACACTAAGAAAGGGAACATACCATCTATTAAGATAAATAATCAAATTATACTACAAACCAATGATGTCAAATACCATGGAGTGCTCATTTGGACCGAAGATTTACATGAAGAAAACAGATTGATTTAGTTTAGAACTCAAATGAAACTGAAAACAAAAAAAATGAGTAGGTTCTTGAATTGGAAGTCTAAACCAAAATTAAAATACAAAGTAATTCTATATAAAAGTATAATCAAGCCGATTTGGACTTATGGATTACTACTCTGTGGCATGGAATGCCGTGAAATCCTAGAAAAATATAAAGAGCTCAGTTCAAAATATTAAGAACCATGCACCATGGTTTGTAAAAAATTCTAACATACGTAGAGATTTAAATAACCATATGATCTAAGGAGAGATAACAGAATTGGAAGAAAATATACATCAAAACTGAAAAGTCATTCCAATTCAAACACAAAAAATCTACTACTTGACATTACGTCACCATCGATTAAAGAGTAAATTTTTTTTTAAACAATCAAATAATAAAACTGCAATCTAATACCTATATTAATAATGTCTGTATGTAACCCTTTCCACCTCAGTGAATTAAAGCTAAAACTAGTAAAAGGAACCCAAAAATTTAAATTTTTAAGCTTTTTCAAAATATTACCGCAAAAATTACCGATTAAGAAATTAAAGTTAATTGAAAAGTACTAATTTTTATGTCAATCTTTCAAATATATAATTTATAGAAAAATATATCCAAGTTTTAAACCCATATAGGAAAATTATACATTAAAAGAACTAAATAGTAAAATGTCATCAAATCAATAAAATATAAAGTTTTTTTATAATTAAAGTATTTTTTTAGGTCATTAGAACCATTAAAATTACCCAAAAGATAATGTACCTGTTAAATAAAGTGAAATTTCTCTGGTTTGTGTCCTTGAATTAGTCACCTCGAAATATTTCTAATCTTCAAGCTTAAATGAATGTTTATTTTGTTAAGCAAAATATTTACAAGAAGAAAAAAAACTATTCGTATTGTTGGTATGGTGGTAAATTTAGCTTTGTTAGCTTTAAAAATTCGCCAAAAATTTCCTAAAAAGTCTGATTATAGGAAAAAAGAGAAGCAAAATTTAATAAAAAATAAATAATATTGACTAAATTCTTCAATTGATGTTGAAATTGCAAAACGTTTACAATGTTCTTCATCTACACATGGTGTCTTCGTTGAATGCAAAAATATAATTTTAAACCAGCTGACATGGAAATCGGATAAATAAAAATATTTTGCTTAAATTCGACGATTTGCTAAGATAAATCAATTGTTTTGCGGATATTGAAAACTTTGTTTTTTTAAAAAATTGATCTGAACGAACATTGACATTTTCAATCCAATTTTATACTTTTTCGTCTAATGCACTCTAATCTAACTCGCTTGTTGTAATTTCTTCGTACATTTATCAATACTGTATTTTTGTACAGTACTACTATCAAGACAGTAAAATCAGGAAACCATTTATAACCAGTACAGTATAATCAGGACCTGTTCGTATTATATTTAATGGAAATGGACTTCAGCATACTCTTTTGCAAATTTCTATATATTAAAATATTTTTTAATATTATGATTGTATTATGATAATATATGACATTTATTATGATGGTGTCAAAACTAAAACTGTAATAATAATCTAGTCCATGAATAACAAAAATACAATATACATTTGCTAATTTATAAATTATTTATATGTACATGATTTGATACTAATAACAAAATATATACTCTTAAGTAAGTATGTAACATCTGGTTTAGTATAACATTGAAAACTTTATTGATACAAAATTACAATAACATAAAATCACTGGATCCAAAGCTTATATGTATCTATATATATATATATATATACTCTAATACTAATAATATACCTAATAATAATTATTATTCCTTTCATCATATAAGTTCATATTATATATTTTGTGTTCAATAATGACTTTCATTTTTATTTTATCCTTTTATCCTTTCAACAACAAAACAAAAAAAAAATAACAAAATACAAAACAACAACAAAAAAGTAATTTGGAAAGAGTATATTATTAAATATACAATATGTGACCACAACATTTTTATTAAATTTGAATGGATTCGAATAAGTTTTATACACCAAATGCTATCGAAAATTTATTAAAATCAAGTACAAAGAAATCATAAGGACGAAACATGTTAATTAAATATGTTGAAAAAACAAAAACAAGAATAATATAAAATAAAAAAGCTCAAATTATTTAGAACTTGATTCATACTGACCACAAAAAATCAACCAATATATTTTTTTTTATTAAATCGTGTTGTGTTATTGAAAATCTCCAAAAATTTCTTCAATATTGTCAAAATTTTCTTTAATGGTTTATTTGTTCGTATTTTTATTTTTTTTTATTTTTATTTTGTTTTTGTAATTATTGTTTATTTTTTGTTTTTTCATTTTGGATATTGAAGAGGGTGGCTTGTAAAAATTTTCATCCGGCTGCTGCTATTCAATGATTTATTGCAAAATATTGATGCGGAACTGAATTATGAAATCGAATTAGGTACACAGGTCTAAATTTATAATATTGAATGAACATTACTATATTATAGATTAATTTTGTTTTGAAGACTTTCCTATATTGAAAGGACATTAAAAATATACCGTAAATTGGTAGAAGACAAGTTAATAAGAAAAATTATGGACTTTCAGAGATTTCTGAATTGTACTTTAAGAATTTTTTTTCTATTTTTATTAAAACATGAGTTTTTAGGGTGAATTGCTATGAAACAAACAAAATATTTGTACTTAAATTGGAGTTGTTGTTGTTGGTGGGGAAATAAACTCAATTTTTAGTAATTGCAAAATAAATCAATTTCGTATACTAAAATAATGAAATTTTAATACTAATATAGCGGATTTTGACAATATTGAATAATTTGAGAAAATTACATTGCAGAATGATGTGTGTTAGTTTTTGGAAATACCAGGCTTTGGATAGTATTTTGGATTAGAATATTAAACAAAAAGCAATATGGAGTATCTTAATACCCATAGAAATATCATATCCCAAAAACAATACCCCTCGAAAAATGTAATTGAATTAAATCTCAAGCTATATTATAAAATTGAAAAGAAAGCAATAACTCTAATATGCTTCTTATTTAAATATTGTAGCTATGTAAGTTTGAAAACTAGAGCTATAGCACAAATCGAATTTTGAGAGTACATCTAGAAAATATCGCAAAGCAAAGATCGTAAGGTTAATTCATGTAGATCACGTAATTCATTAAGATAATATAAGGACACAAAATCCTTTCACGTCCACATTAAGCTTTTGTGATATTTGATAAAATATTTCTGGACTGTGTAATAATGAATATTGTACGGATCCATAGCAATTGTTTAACTGTGTAAAAAAAAGTATTAACTGTACTGGTTGTATCAAATTTTGGTTATGCAAAGTCAATCGTGTGAAATTTTTTTCTTAAGTACGAAAGGGATAATAATATGTCAGTTTTGGGGAGATAAAAATACTAGACTTTCAATAGAACTTTGGGTTAGAATATTAAAAAAAATATATAATATGAGTTAAAGAACATCTCAAAAAATGAAATTTAATTAAATCTGAAGTTATTATTATAAAATTAAAAAGAGTATAAGAGTGTTAACAGACTTCCTGTTTAAATATTGAAGCCGTGGAAACAATATATAATAGGAACAGTGGATTCAATCTTTTTCTTTTTTCTTCTTCCGGTGCGGTACTACAGCACAAGCCGAGCGGTAGATAAATGTAAAGTCTGAGGTAGAAATAAATCTAAAAATGTCTCAGAATTAAAAAAAAAAAACTACTTTTAAACATTGAGAGAACCAAGAAACAAGTTTAAAGGTAATCAAGAATTGTGATTGTAGTAAAAATAACAATTGAACTAAATATTTGAGAGTTGAAAGAAACGGCTAGAAAATGGTTTATTATTACATCGGAGTTAAACTGTAAAATATAAAAAACAATTTAAGAGTATTTATATTTCATGAAATAAAAACAATGTCTGCGAATAGAATATGATGGAAGTGTCATGTGATAATTGAAGCCTTATGCTTATATAATAACACTATAAGGCAATATTCGATATTACAAAAATGGAATGTTAAAAACATCTAGTGAATTAAACTAAATTCCATCAAGGGTTTTCATGCTACATACAATGATGAATGCTATGATAACTCAAAATAAGAAATTATGATTTCAAAGTAACCCCCAAACTCATAAATTCAATCTATATTATGTTAAAATAAGCAAATTCCTAGAACAACTTAATGAAAAATAAACCCAATAATTATTATTAACAACAAAATGAATAGTTAAGAAATTTATTTATTGTATGTATTTTGAAAGAAACAAGGATAATTCACACAACACATACATACAAATTTAATTTTTTTTTCTTAATTTATTTTTCGTATTATTTCTTTTTGCTTTATTACACCATGAATTTCTTATTCTGTTCACTGTTCCTTTACGAAGTAGGTGTGTATATAAATAATTTAATTATTGCAGCATAATAAATCAAGAATTCATGAATATTAATTTTATAATAATAAAATTATCGGCATATTCTGTAAATACATTTTTGTTGTTGTTGTTGTTGTTGTTGTTGTTGTTATTTTGTTGGTTCATCATGTTTTTTCTCAATATTCGGTTCTATTGTAATATCGTCTTAATGAATATTAATATTTATGTAATTTTATATTTTTGTTTGTTTTGTTTTTCTCATTACGTTATCCTTAGGGAAGAAATTATTTTTTTTTTTTGTTCAAAAGAATTTAATTAAAAAGAGTTTAAGTTTTTATTATCGTAGAAATTCATTATGAATTGAGATGCTGTATTGTACATTGTAATTTTTAAATCTTTAAATGATTTCATTTCAAAAAAATTGATTTTTTTTTTTTAAATGGTTTATTCTGTATAAATGAGACCTATTGGATCTATTTGGATCTATTGTACTTCCATATTTTTTGAAGGTTCAAAATTGCAGGCCTAGAAAGAGTTAGAAAATAATAGAAAGAGTTGATATATAAAAATGTCGCGAACAGCATAAATAACACTATATATTACCGGTGAACCATTCGCCGGTCCAGCTTTAAAAAAATATTTCGACAAGTCACCGATGTACAATTGGTCTATAAAATTTCTTTTGCACACAACGGACATACCATATGGATAGTAGTTTTGAAATTTTAGCACCAATTAAAGAAATATTCAATATTGCCCTCGATATGTTCTCTAAAGTAGAGAAAAATCTTGCTTCTGGTGTTTTTCCTATTAGATGGATTTTTAGGAATCTAGTGAAAAGCAAGATTTACCACCATGGCAACAACAAAAATAATTTTTTTTTTCTGCTTGTCAATGTTTTGCTTTACAAAATAAAGATCCATTTGAACATGAAGATTAGAAATTATTTTCGGTGGATATTTCAAAGACACAAACCGGTCAAATTTAAAGTTTTTTAATAGGTACTTTATTTTTTGGGTAATTTTAATGGTTTAACGACTTTAAAAAAATACTTCTAATTTTAAAAAGTTTTATATTATATTGATTTTATGATATTTTCTATTCCTATTTGGTTACTATATTAAATATGTTATATAGTATTCCTATATGGGTTTAGAACTTGGGTATGTTTTTCTAAAAATAATTTATTTGAAGATGTGTATAAAAATTAGTACTTTTTAATTTTTTTTTATTTAATTATATTTTATTAAGCTTTAAATATTTGGGTAAATATTTTTTGCTTTAATTCACGGAAACGGAAAGTTTTATAGACATCATTAGTGTTTGATACATCATTAATATATTATATACCAATTGGCTTAACTGAATAACAATATTTTTCGTTCGGGTGGAATTTTTGTATGTTTAGGCTACTGAAAAGGTACATTAGTAAGGTTGTGGTCAGTATTCTCTATCGGAGATATAATTTGTGTATACAGAAATATATGTATGTAAATTTCTTGTACCAATTTAGTTAATTGGTGATCGGAGCTGATTAATTCTATATGTCTATACTTTCTCTACCTTGTTTGTGCTGAGTAAGGAAGCATTTATATTGTGAACATTGAAATCACCATCAATTGTTTTTACTTACAATTTTTTTGACTGGCGGTAATCGATAAGTAGTCAGACGACATAAACCAAGATCTATGTTATCTTTTTGGAGACCCATATCAGACCAAATATTATGTGGCTCATGTCTAAGTAAAAAATTGTACTTTTAATGGAAAGTTAAAAAAAAAAATCTAATTAAAAGAAATACTCGCTTTTTGAGCCTTTAAAATTCTAAAAAAAACTTATTAAATCGGAACATTTCGCATTTTTTTTTTGTGCAATATCCCAATTAATTTTGAGCAATATAATAAAGAATCACAAGAATTAACTCATAATATTGTATCGGCCGGCAATTATTGTGTTTTAAAAAAAATTAAAATTTGAGGCAAAGCTAAAGTTAACTCACGCTATTTGTATATAAGGTCTTCTAGTTAAATTCAATTTTATTAAATTTTATTACCCTATAACGTTTGAAATTTCAAAATTAAATTTTTTATTGTCTTGTATGGTTTAATATTAGGCTCCCTAAATAAAAAGGCCCATTCAAAAAAATTCTTATAACCCGGAACCATCATTATAACCGACTATATAATATCGGTTGGCATAAAAATTCAAAATGTGTTTAATCAATTTATTTTTTGGTATACATCTTAAATATTATTTTAATATCTGTCCAAATCAACAATTTTAAGTAGGTACTTTTGCCTAACTCGGCATACTTAGATCAAGTAGGTTTATTGTTGTCAAAGAATTTCAAATTTTAGCTTTTTGAAGAATTGCAAATCTTAGTTGTTAAATAAAACCAATTTGAGCGCTTTACGAAAGAACTACAGGAACCTAATTTTAGTATATATAAAATAACTAGTAAGTCTAGTAGGTAGATAACTAGATTGATTTTTTTTTAAAACGGGGAAGGTGCAAAGATATTGTAGGAGTATTTCATACTCTTTTCAACACTTAGGGAGTCCAGAAAGTAGATCATTAGATAGGGTTTGTTTTGTAAATTAATGCGAGTAGGTCCAAAGAAAGCGTAGGAATATTTCATACTCTTTTCAACACTCAGGGATTCCAGAAAGTAGATAATTAGATGGGTTTTTATTCTGTCAACTAATGTGGGGCAAATGCAAATAAGGTGTAGGACTATTTCGTCCTCTTCATATTCGCAAGCTCTACAAAAGTCATTTAAGTTGCTTGAGGCCATTCTGACACTTTTGTCTGTATAAAACAGTGATAATACATAATATCCTTAATTAATGTTACATAGCTATGTAACTAAAATATAAATTAAAATTAAAATGGCTTATTAAAAAATTCTTTCCAACATTTTTTTTTTGTATTCCTCCTTAATGGAATTCCAATTTTTAAAAAATTCATTCAAATAAAATTATGTAAAATATATAATTTTTTGAACATAGCTAGGTATTATGTACCTATTATCTTATCTTTTAATTCTAAACCAACAAATACCTAGATAAAAGTAGTATATGTATACATACTAAAATTACAGGTAAAATATTTCATTATTATCTTTATTTCTTAGGTATTTTATTAAAATATATAAATTTCTTTATATTATCCTTAAATGCACAGGTGGTGTTGTATTAATAAATAGTAAAAATACAATAAAAACAAAAAAATGCGTTGTTGTATTTCTTTTTAAAATATATTTAAAATTTGTACAGTACCACAGTAAATTAAATATTTTTGTTTATTATTTTTTATTATCTTTTTGTATTAAAAATTTTATTTACTCAGATTTCAAGGTTTTAAATACACAGAACAAAAAACAAATAATATAATATAAAAATTTACCGTTAGTTTTATTTTGAAAAAACAAAAAAATATCCTTGAATATAGAATAGAGTATGTATACAATATCCAGATAATATTCATGTATTTACAAATATTTTAATAGAGGTGAATTGAATTCAACAACAACAACAACAACAACAACAACAACAACTGTTCAATAAAATAACCTAGAATTTATTATTATTTTTTTTTTATAGAATTCGAAAACACTATAAAAGTAAAGTTTTTGTTTTTATTCTCTTTTTTAATTGTGGAAGTCCTTTATAATATTTATTTCAGATTTTTTTTTCGTTTTTTATTTACGAATTAAAAGGTATGAAAGATTTACAAAACACCTGAGAAAGAGAAAGAAAAAATAAAAAAAAAAAATAATAAAAATCTCGTTCAATTCTTCTTTTATTGTACTCTGAGTGTGGGAATTTCGAAAATTGAAATTTTTTAAATATTGTACATATATGCAGTTTTACTACACCATGTATATTTATATACAAATGTATATATATACAAATATTTCTTTTCCTTTGCTATCAGAATTGTCTATTGTGGTGGTGTATTCAAAATGTTGTGTTTTGTTTATTTTTATTTTTTTTTTAATTTAGTTTCCTTTGAAGAAAATTTTGAAAAATCCTTATATTAAAGATGCTCGAATTTAGACTTATTTTTTTTCGTTTTTACTGAATTTAAGAAACTACCAATAATTAATCGAATTTCAAACTAAATAATATATAATCATGGCAAGCAGAAAGGCGTGGGAAACCATCCAAACCTCTTTAGACAAAGAAGCATTAGTATCGTATACCGATGGCTCTAAGAAAATGGATGAAGTAGGTTTGGGCGTATATGAAAAAATACTCAGAGCCCATATTTACTCAAGCCTAGACTCTTCAAATACAGTTTTCCTGGCTGAAATTACATGTTATTGAAATTTGTGTGGAAATTTAAGAAGAAATTACAAAACACGTAAAATCTATATTTTTTCGAACTGTAAAACATCCATATACTAGCTATCAATTCTAATATGGGACATCAAATCAAAACTAGTATGGGACTGTTTAGAAATACTCAAAACCCTGGTGAAACAAACAAAATCACAATAATGGGATACTAGAGCATTTTAGCATAAATGAATCTGTAGATTATCTAGCAAGAAGCGCATCGAATACGCCTTTCATAGACAAGGTTCGTTCTGTGGAGAGCACAGCTAAGATATAGTTGAAAACTTTCGACTAGAGTAAAAACTGGTAATTTCTGGGCCAACGTTCCTGGAAATTGTGAAGCAAACATTCTCATACAACAACGCTTGCTCTAAAAAACTAAGATTCTTCTAACTTTAAATAGAAAACAGATGCGTATCATGGCAGGGATAATGACTAGTAAAGAAGCATGTTTATAAAATAGGGTTAACCGAAAACAATGTCAACCGGGTCAACCGAATATCTGAAATAAAGGCAGAATATATTCAACATCTGTGCGATAAATGCAAAGGGCTTACTCGTAGCAGACTTCGCCACCTAGAAACAGGTTCCCCGAACAATTGGAATTATCCAGCATACCATTAAAGAATATTCTGAGTTGAAATACAAAAACAGGTATCCTTTAGGACTCAGATAATTAATAACAAACAAGGGTAATCCCAATAAGGCCATTTGCGACTGCGTTATTTAGTCAGCCCAAAAACAAAATACACAAATATCGCAGAAAAACGACTTATAGCAAGGCTTAACCTTGTTTTTGTCAACTGAACGAAACTATGAAATGTTAAAATTTTGAATGACAATTTCAGCACAATCCTTGACCAAGCTCGAGACCAGAAATCGAATATATACATTATCTTAAACAATTGGAATTCGAAACGAACCCTATACAGTAGAAATTCCTGGATGGCATAAAAAAGATTTACAGAAAATCGTTCATAGCTCAGACTTCACGAATGTGGTATCATATCCCTGTTTCTGGTTATTTTATGTCATATTTCGAAAGTCAAACACCACCATAGTGTATACCGTACACAAATTTAAAAAAAAACATATAAATAACATTATTCTGCAAATTCCTATTAATTCTTTCAATAACTTTCTTCTCTCAGGATAGGAACTGTCTTTTCTTTATTAATTTTTGAAATTTCAAAATTCAAATTATAAATATGTCACCAAACTATTATTCATCTATTATTATATCAAAAAAAGGTTATTCAACACATATAGGAAAATAGATCATTACTAACCAGTGCATCTACCCACTGGCAAGAGGTAGTATAGCTGTGTGTTAAAATGTATAAAAATGGTTAGTTTACACAGCATAATGGGACGCTATTAATGTATAATTGAATTGTCTATAAAACTGGACGATTTAAAAAGTGCAAGCTATATGATTACAATAGAAATAAATTTATATGAGAGGTGTTATTTTCCTAAATAATTTTTATTAGTAAACAAATTTATTTTTTTCTTTCCCCTGAAAAATAGATTTTTTTGACTTAGACTCTTTTCTATACCCTCCATACAATTTATACCAAAAGTAGTACGTGAAAACGTTTCTCATCTTATCAGATCATTAATTCAACGTAATACCGCAACTGAAAACGATTCTTAAAATAGATAACTAAACTGTAGATTGAAATTAAATGATTCGAAAAACTAAAAGAGAGTCTCAAATACAAAATTTGATGTAGGTAAGCTTGGAAACACTAGTTTCCAAGAGAGAAAATTTAAAAATATTAAAACCATTTTCAAATGATAGAAAAATCCTTAAATCAAACTAAACTCATCTCAATTTTTTTTTTTTTTAATTAAAAACATAACAAATCCATAAAACTTCTTAATTTTTCTCTGGAGAAACAAAAAAAAAAAAAAAAAAAAAACTACTAAGCAAGTTGCACTTTAAATTTATCTTAAAATTTACCAAAAAAACCAAAAAAAAAAAACTTAAAAATTCAGTTAACATTCTATTCACTAACTTCAGCTATACATACTATGTTATGTATATCTCATATATACATATATTTAATTCTAAAAATAAACAATAAATCTAATTCTAACACATGTTTAAATTAAAGAATTAAAAATGAAATTAACAAAAAAGAAAAATAACAACAAAAACATAAAAATAACGAACCATACAAAACAGGATATTACTAACCTGATTTCTAATGAAAATAACGCCTCTCATATAAATAAATTTTGTTTATTTCTTTTCTCATCAGATGCAAAGAGGAATTGGGACCAATTAATAGTATCCATGAAAAATAAAATAGGTAGATATATGTGTATATTTATATATTCTGTAAAATGAGATTTGTATCCCACAATTTAGAATCGTTTTAGTTAAATGAATTAGTCAATGATTCAAAATGGTTTTTCTTATTAAGTCGTCTGGAATAAATTGAATTTAGTTGAAGCAATTAGAAATCAGTATATTCTCTAAAATTAAATTTCAAAAACTCTGCTTAGTGAATTTTATAGTTTAATAAAGATTAAGCGATTGCCATCACACTGCTTGTAGATGCATCAACATTTGATCGTATAGTTAGTCGCATATGAGTGAATGATCCTTAGAATAGTAGTGTATATAAAGAAATATGGGATCACTATAGTAATGGCTATTAGTTTCGCTTAGATATAGCTAGATGATGAAAGGTTTAACTGTCAAACTTAAACTGCATTCACTGGTTTAACTGCATTCACTTTTTGACATTTATATTCTGTGTAACTCTGCGTATGCCATTATCTAAACTTACTTTAAAAATCAGTTATTGATTCGCGCAACTTATAGACGACTTCGTGATTTTTATGGCACGCTCAATCGTCCATCTGAGCAAACAATCTGTCTACTAAATTTGAAAAACCAATGAAAATAATAATAATAAATAATAAAATAACTGTGGATAGATTTTATACCACATACTTTTTAAATGATGCAGTAATACCGACAGATCGAACAAATGTGCGTAAAACTGAAGAAAATATAGCCGCTGTAAAAGAAAGAGAGATCAAAATTTATCGGTTAGTCGTCGATCGTGGAAATTGGGCTCTGTCCGTCCAATACGTGAACATTTTTTCATAAAGCTCTTGATCTACACCGGTACAAGATCCAGCTGGTGCTGGAATTAAAGCTATTATATCATGATATGCGTCATCCTTTCAACGATTGGTCTAAAAAACAGTTGGAAATTGACCCGTTGTTTTATTACAAATATGTGTTCAGCGGTGAAGGCCATTTTTGGTTAAATGGTCAAGTTGACAAATGAAATTGTGGTATATGAAATTGCCGGTGTACACTTTGGGATGCTGAAGCTGGCATTATGTTCAGTGGATATCATAACTACTATGATTCATATATTTTTCCTTTATTATTAGTAAATAGATGACCGATATCCTAATGAAATGGATGGTTTCAAAAGGATGGTCTACATACCATACGGCAGCCACAACCATCGAGTTATTGAAATCAAAATTTGAAAAAAAGTTGCCTTCAATTTTACACATCTCGATTATTTTCTATAGAGCTAAGTAAATATTTATGGCAATAAACCAGCAATAATATTAACGCGGAAGAAGACATACGGATAGCAGTGCAAGTAGAAGTTGCCCAATTTACTTTTACTATATTATTACCTAATTTTTTACTAAAATTTTTTTCTATTCTATTTTTTGATTCATACACAAAATAAAATAGTCTTTAACAGTTTTTAACACTTTGTCTACTGTGGTCACAAATCATACACAAAAATGTGTGTTCCAAGTGCAGTATATCAGCAGTGACCATTCCCATTTTAGTCCGCAGATAGGGAGATCGAGATCAGGTTCTAGGAGAAGGAAAATTGCAGTATCTGACGGTATCTGGAAACGAAAATGGGGGTTTATTGGTTATACTTTGGTTTCCATCGTGTTAATACTCTGTGAGAGCTTTGCAAGCTCTTTTGAGTTAAATCCAAATAAAAATAATTTAAACCTTATTACTTAAATAACTGCACTAAATCCCTGATATATACGAAACCACGTTATCACGCTGGATATTCCATTCAAATCCTATTATTTCAACTGCAATAAAGAAGACAGGACGGACAATTTATAAAAATGTCTTTTACAACTTTCCAGCGTTAGCTAGAACCACTTTTAATAAGACTCTATTTAAAAATATACGAATTATCACAGCAACCATGAATTCTTTTGACAACCAACGTGGCTTCAGATAAACACAATTAAATGCTAATTGGGTCTTCAGAAGCAACCGGAATATTCTACTCCATCCACCTACCTATCTACCATTATAACCAATATAACCTATCTATTAATATAACTTTTGAAAATTGTATATTTATTTATTTTGTTTATTTTTTCTATAGATAGTGATTTGGATTTATGATGTAGATATAACAGATTACACAAATTACTACTGTCATGTGCTAGACTAGACTATGCGTTATGTGATTTCTCCAAATACGCAGTACAGAGGTTTTTTAGTTTCATAATGCTTATAAAAATTTTAAAATAACTGAAAAAACAACAATATAATCTAGGCCAACAATGCTTACGGATGTAGTGATAATATTGCCACAAAACAAAATAGTTACATTAAGATGTTAGAGACAACAATAACAAAAATAATTTTAATTGAATTCAATCTTATTCAATTCCTTGCAATTAATTTTTCAATTTCATCTGTCACTAATCCATTGTTCTCGACTTCAATTTTTATTATTAATTTTTCAATTTTGTTATTATTATTATTTTTTTTTTTTTCCAATAATTATTATTAATAAAAATAAAATAGAAAATAAAAAACAGAAAATTAATTAACCTCGAGAAGGAAAAAAATAAAAAAAAAAAACAAAACAAAAAAATGTGCACGTAAATAATTGAAATTTTAGTAATTGATATGCTCCTCACTAGATGAGTATTCTGGGTTGGTTTTAGTGTTTTCTGCTGATTCTCAGACTTTATTTCTACGAAATCATTCTGACATATACATATTTAACATTCTATAATGTCTAAAATGTCAAAAATGAAAGAAAAAAAAATGTTTATTAAAATATATTCTTTTTTTTTTACTAGATCTCATATCAATTATAGAATATGAGTATTTTTTTTTTAAATGTACAATTTTGTATTATGGTACAACAAAACAAAAAATAACAAAAACAAAAAAATATTAATTGCGGTGAATTCAATTTCTTCAAAGATGAGAATAAAATAGTAAATTATAGTTGGAGCATGTAACTGAAGGATATAAGCACGTAAGAAAACAAATGTGACTTAATATAGGTTTTTATAGGATGGAGATATTATATTTAATAGTGTAACTTATTCAATGCCAACATTGCCAATAATCCAATTTCAAAACCTCTCAAAATTGTTTTTAATAAGGTCATTATTATGTCGACATAATTTTTAGCTAACTCAGGATATATCTCCAATAGCTCTGACTGCTAATTATAACTTCTGTAAATTTTATCGCATCAATATTGAATTTCAAATTTACGCATGTGATATAAAAATTTGCAGAAAACTAATTTCCATAACTCACTTATGTCTACACTAAGTTGATCTTAGAACAAATTATTTTTTCCGTCGACCAAGAATAATTTTTTTTTATATTGTGTATTACTAAAAATTAGGTTAGTTACTTTCGTATTGTTAGCTAAGAAAAGGTGAAGTGCACTAGTTAGAGGATTAAAAAAACTGTTGTGGTAGAAAGCATCGGCGTGAGTTGAAATCTATCTTATTAATATTCTCTTTGAATGTTTGCAAATAAAATAAGTAAAACTGACTTTTCTTGGTAATGCCTGTAGTAGAATGCGATTTCAAATTCTAGATGATTGGGAAGGAATTTTCATAGCCAATATTACTTCATCTTGGTATTTTCTTCGGTGGAATTGTTTAAGAGGTTGGAAATAGCGTTTTACTTATTCTGAGTAATTTGTAATTCTTACGTCTATAAAAAAGTGTTAGTGCTTCAACAATAAAAAAATTCAATTAAATCTTAAATCAGTTATTTTGAGATTCCCAATCAAGGTTGTATTAGAGAAATTATAAATATTCGGTGGTAATGTTAAAACCATCTAATCTCAAATTTCCAAATTTGGAATAACAAATAAAACGAATAGCTAAAAACGGTGAAGAAGAGGTTGGTTTTTTTCCCAAACATTAGATCATAAAACCTTTATACATAGATGCACAGTTTGGACTAACGAGGATCAGAGAAAAGAAATTAGATCGGGTAGAGGTAAAGGTCAGGTAGAGGTCCCGCCTTTCAATCTTTCAAGGGCCCAGGTTTGATTCACGTTGAAGCAAAAAAATGGGGTTTTCGACCTGGTCTAGTACCATTTGTTATTGGGATAAAATAAATGACAAAAAAAAATGATAGTATAATCTGGTAATAACTTATATAAAATGAAGCTATTATATTTAAGAAGGCTTAGTTTCTGACAAATACCAGTAGTTTTCGCCATTAGTTATAAGCCAGTAATTTGATAAATAAATGCTCGAAATATTGTAGCTATTGTAATATAAACTTCAGTACCGAACTTAATTAAGCACGAAAAGGTAATTCAACCTAAGCTACTGTCAAGAGCATAAAAAAATATATCTGTAATCAGTAGGGATATTTTGACCGAATATGTTTGAATCTTTGAATCTTATATGTGAGTTGATTATTTGATGTTGGAAACAAAATGGTTCCATATTCAAGAAATATTGCATGCAAACGAATTTCCATACCCAATTTTCAGCCTTCCACTTCTTAGGTAAATTTCCACTTTTTAGGTAAAATGCCTTCGTCGAATTTGAGAGGTAACATTAAAGTTTGTATTTCATCTCAGCAAGTGCGTCAACCTACGACATATCTATAACATATCTATAGTTTGAAAAAAAATATGATAATTTTCAAGTTGTACAAGGGACGATGTCAAGTTAGGGTGGGCCATAAGATTCAGTTCGTCTTATGTACCACCCTAACGTGAAAAGTTCACCTTTGTCAAGAAAATTTAATGCAGCTCGTGATATACACCATCAGCTTATATATGTGAATTAAGTTAAATTTTGTCGGTCATTAAAAATAGTGATAATTTTCAAGAAAATAAATTCCAACTCATCTCATCAATTTTTTTCCTTGGTAGACCAATAATAATATATATTATAAAGATATCTCATTAAAATATGCTGTATACACCAGTTCTAATGAACCACTTATTATTATTCATTTACTAGATAATTTCTATTTCATGCTAATTGTATATTGTGTACTTTTGAATGCCAGATCCCGAAGACAAAATCAACATATATATTATATTTGCCAGGTGTGAAAAATATCCATTTTTTGTATTTTTCTAACATTTTTTTTTTCAAAGTTGTACCACCTTTAATCAAAGAGAAAACAATTTTTAAACCTTTTAAATCCAATAACTGAAATCAATTTCATAATACCTACCCTAGATCATTTGCTATTATTTTCAAGTTAATTACTGAATGAAATATTTTACCATAAAGAACTTCAATTTTTTTTGCTTAATATACTGTTGAAGAGTAGTGTAAAACAATATTGCAACAATAATACAAGAAATATAATAATAACAACAATAACAAGAACAAGAAAACAAAACAAAAAATGATAAAAACGTCTACACCACAGAATCTCAAACAAAAAAGTCATTGAAATTTTGAATTTTGACAGTGATTTGAAGAGCAATGTGCAAAAAAAAAAGCTAAACTGAAAATTAATGAAAATAAAAAAATTAGGAATCATACAAAATAAAAAAAAAAAACATAATTTAAAGGATTACTCAAACCATATATATTTGAAAATGCAAAACAAAATGTAGGGGGAGGTAAAATCATTTATTAATTTTCTGTTTTATCATAAAAATAAAAAAACAAAAAAAACTAAAATGTAAAAATATCACCCAATATCAATGATGATGATGGTCATTACAGATAAAAGTTAGACATTGAAATTGTGAGGAGAGGTTTAATTTTTTATTATTATTATCATTTTTTTTTTTTGTTGACCACCTCATTTTTTTTTGTTTTTTGATTGCTGATCATTTCAATCACAATTTTGATGTTTAAAATTTTGAGTGTTCTTTTTTTAGTATTTTTGACAGGTAACACGTTAATCATGCAACAATAATACAAAGCTGCATATATAAATCCAAATGTTTAAGCGTATATCCATTGAAAAATATGAAAGTCAAAAACAGAAAAATAAAATATAAGAAACAAAAGTGGCAGCTCATTATGAAGTATACAATTTTTTTAGTTTTTTTTTTCTTTATTAAATTCTATGGAATTTTAATTTTTGTTTTTAAGCTTTAATTAAATAATTTATTTTTTTATATTTTTTTCTTCATGTGTGTACTAATTTCAATTATAAAATGAGATTATTGGATAATTGGGCAAATAAATCCTTTTGTTTTTGCTCTTTATTTGTTCTGGAATTAAAGTTTTTTTTGTTTTTAATTTTGTCTTAAAAATGAAAAAATGAAATATCTTTAATGGTGTTACTGTTTATTTAGGTTATTAGTTACATATAATTTAGGTCATAGGGAGGTGTAATTTTTCATTGTTTTCCACATTTTCTATTTTCAAATTGATTCTATAGACTTGTTGTTTTTCATTCTTGGTGATCAATTTATTGTTCTAACTCATAAAACTTATGAATTTTCCATTGCATTTCATTTATAGTAAACATAATGTGTCACTACAGACACAATACGACCTACACCGACGAGATGGTCACCCGTGCTCAGTACTATACCCTCTTCCAACGAATGTCGTGAAAATGCTTTGATTAGATAATACAATAAAATAATACTAAATTACGAATTCATAATAAATCAATATACTGAGGAAAAACCTCCCAAGATTAAAATCAGTTCAGGTCAGTTACTACGTTTATTTACAATCTGTCATAACATTTTAGAAATATAATAAAGGCAAAACTTTCAATAGATATTTAGTTAATTAAAATTATTGTAACAAAGTATACAATATTGAATCTCTCTATAGTATAATTGGTAGAATGGCAGTTTTAAAATATTCTGGAATATAAAATTCGTCTTTTATAGTAGACGATAGGTGCCACAATAGGACCAAATGACACTTATTATAACAGTAGATTAATTAACTACTCAGTGAAATAATGATGATTGAAAACTGAGCTATACCGAAGATTTATGGATGAAAAGGATAAAAAAACATTTGTGAATAGTATATTAGCTTTTCAGGCTTATTTAATCACATATAGGATTTTCTTATATTCTATTTGACAGATTATATCTATAGATTTATATTCTATTAGACTGCATTTAAATGATAAACCATGACATAGAGTCTGCTGTTAAGACACATATAACAGTTCCATGTTGACCGGTTTGTTGGAGCAATTTTTTCATCAATAGATTCGAATGGTTTTCTAACCGGCCCCAAATGTATTTTTGTTGAAGTAGTTATTTTCCTTTACTGACCTAACTTGTAAGTTATATTTCGTTTGACTGAGCTTAAAACAAACCAAGGTGTGCTTGCAACTACTCTAAGCTTGAAAAAGTTTTATAATTTAAGTTCTTTGTTGAACCGCAAATTATCAAAGGATGCCGAAAAGAATATTAGGCGCAATACAGTACAATATTAGAGCAAGATGTAGACCAACACCAAAATGGTTCGATAAAATCGATAACAGCTGTCAAAAGAATGGAATTAATTGATGAAAGACAGTCGCATAAGACAGAGCAGAATGAAAAGAAGTTGTAAATTAGGTTAAGCCTCGACTCGAGCTCTAAAACCAACATATGATAATTTTGATGATGATGTTTAACTTCACATCTCAATACCAAGGTTTCAGTATAATTTTGTAGACTATACTATCTTGCCCTCTAGAGAGAGTTGCGATTTCATACTAATTATTGAAAATAAATTGTATAAATTTAGACATAGTTGTTTATATTTGGTTGCAATTTACTTCCTCAATCCAAAATGAAACTTTTGTCAGACTCGTCCAGGAATACTGCTGAACAACAGTGTTATTTTTTTTTTTAACAAAATCTCAACTGATAACTATGGCTACTAAAACATATTTGTTTTTCAATACAATTATTATTATTGCTCTTGAATCAAATTGGCACTCTGATAATAAATACTCTTTTTTCAATAACCTATAATTCTAATCGAAGAAGGATATAATTTTCAGTAACTGTGCAATTACAAAAAATTTTAATTGAAATTTTTATTTTTAAAATTTTTATTGACGTTAAAAAAATGTTATATTTTTTTTATTTACAAAATTTATGAATAAAAAAAATTTAATATTTTTATAAATGAATTGTAATGGCCTTAAACCAGGTCAACTCACTCCTTCTAGACATACTCCAACTCTCATATTTTATTTATTATATTATATGTATTTATGTTACATATATATATATGGACGAATTTAAATCATTCATTTTCAATGAATCAGCAAAAGTCTGAAATTCATTTATAATGAAAATTACTAGTTCATTAAATGATCTTTAAAAGAGGGGTTGTTACCTGATAAATGACGGTAGATTTCACTTTTTTTCACATTTTGCTTTTCTGATGGGTTTTTGGTTAATTTTTTATTTGATATTTTAATTATATACCAATATGTATGTATGCATATTAAATTTATGAAATGTGCCAACTACAATTAATGTAGAAAAAAAATTTAATTTAGATAGAATTCTAGAAGTTGGTTAAATTTATTATTAATTTTCAATTCTTAAGAATATTATGTCAGTAATATTAAAAATTTCTGAATGAGTATTTAATAAGGAGGTTCTATAACACAATTTACACAAAACAAAAAAAAATAAAACACAATCAATCTCTTTTTGTTCACCAATTTAAGTTTCTTCTTTCATCATTATCATCCATAACAACATATAGGTAACTGTATTGTCTATTTCAATAATCAATTTCAAATTTTTAATATCAAAATCAATTTAAAATTTAACTATATTTAAAATAATAAATTAATAAAAATTTAATAAACATATAAAAACAAAACATGACTTATCAAAAAAAAAACAAAAAAATCTGATAGATTCTGTCATATGCCTTCATATTTTATCTAGTGACCTAAATACGCGATTATGTATACCAATTTATAAGTAAGTATATTGGCATTGTCTATATACAGAAAGCATGATTAAAAAGGTAAAAACATTTAATAAAAAAAAAGGTTCCTTTGAAATCTAATTTTAAAATATGAGTATAATAAAATTCTATTGACGTTTGGAATTCATTAAATTTTAATTAGATTTGTTTGTTAACTTTGAAGATGATTTATAATGAAACATATATATTATATAGGTTATCGGTAATTGATAGGGTGATAAATTACATTGCTTTCCGATTTTAATTAGTCACTCTGATGATGGAAGTAAGTTGCTTTCGAAATATCAATATTTGCATATAAATAAAAGTTAACTAGCATTCGACCGTACCACGAAATTCGATGAAGTTTGATAAAAAAAAACGTACTTTATTTGCAATGAGTTGTTTTCGATCATTACAATTTATCGTTGGCGCTATATAATAGATATTGTTTTTTAATTTTTATTGATTTATCTTAGACAACAACCGCATATACAATAATTCATTTAAATTTTTTTTTATTTAATTTAAATTTAATTCTTGTAATTGCCGCAACTCACTAACTTGATAAATTAAAAATTTTGTATGTTTGTGTATACGTATGCATGGGTTGAAATTTCAAATTGAAAATTAAAAAATGTTGAAAAAATATATTTAGCTTCGCTACGTCTTTTTAAAATGAAAAATTATTGGAATATGATTCAGATATATGTACCGTACTTTTTTCAATTTACAGATCAAATATATCTATAATGATTTATTAATGAAAGAAAAATTCGACTTTTATTGCTAAATTTAAATAAAAGTCCGATTATCAAATATAATCATGAGGTTACTGTTTGCTAAATAAATATGCAAAGCAAATGAAAATTAGGTTTGTTTCACGAAATGAAGTATATTTTTTTTAACAAATCTCTCCAATAGGGTAGGATTAAGTGTCAGGGTGGCTTCAAGTGTGCCTACACCATCACAATGTTCAGCTAGTCCAAAACAGATTTAGGAAATTTATTTGTTGTAAGAACTGCCAAAATGCGGAGAATGCTATGTTAATATGTTACTTAATTTTGAATTAAAAGATTTGCGTAGAATATATTTTATAGAATATGCTGCAAGGCTCTATCTGAAGTCCAACGTCATTGAAGTTCGTATGTACAGCAGATTATATGTACAATGCTGATTGGTAATGAAATAGTGTTTTAGAAAGACGGTCATATACTTCTAAAAGTACTGAAAAATGGATTGCCGAAAATAAAATTAACATAATGGAATGGCCTTTATCAAGTCTGAACCTAAGTCCAATAGAAAAACTGTGGAAAATAATGAAAAAAAAATTCAGAAGCCTTTGCCCTCGAATAAAAGAAGAATTGAAAAATAGACTGACGCAAGTTTTGTCTGAAATAGCACATAAGGATTGCCAAATATTGATATTAAAGGTAAAGGTAATTTCAATACAGTGCTAATGTACATCGTACGAACCTAATATAAATCAAAATTAAATCGTACCAACTTTTATTAATTGATGATTTTTTTTTTTTATAAATTAGTATTTTGAATAAATTTTTGTTTTAACATGTTTTGAAATCCTGAATATTGTACCTTTTACACCAAGTACCGAAAACCTGAAGAAGCTGATAAACATGGCTTACATGTATTAGCTTTTGCAATTTAGAAACTAGGTAACATACCGCCATATTAAAATCGATTTCGATAAATGAACCATCATCAGAAGACAGCGAGTTAGTGAAATATACCAAGACTTTCTAATTTTTATTATTTATGAAGAACTAGCAAAACTGTTAATAAAACTTGGACTGATTTTCATCAATTACAGGTCTCCTATAATTATTAATATCCTACAATAAAATAGATCAACCATTATTTGACCATTTCTATTTTATTTTGAACTAATGATTTTTTTTTTTTTGTTTATAGAAAAATATTTTATATATCATAAGTTTTTAAAATAATTTTTAGTCAAAAAAAACATTAAACAAAAAAAAACTATAATTTTTTTATTGATATATTACACGCTCATTAAACTGTTTATTGTTTTCGAGAATGAATAAAAATTAATCATTAGACATTAAACAAAAACAATAACAAAAACAAAATAACAAAAAAAAATTCAATATTAAAATTTCTCCACAAAAAAAAACACATAATCACAAAAAATGGTTCATGATAAAAATACTAAATTACCTATATTCAAAAAATCAAATAATTTAACCAAATTCTAAGTTGGTAGGTGCGTTCCTCCCTCGTGCGAATAAGAACAGTAAAAGAAATAACAAATAAAAATATCTTAACCTCAAAAAAAATTAATAATGAGAACTTTTTTTTTCTATATCAAATAAGTTAATAGACAGTAAAAATACTCTAGTAATAACAGTAACCGCACAACAGCAATAACAAAAAGGGGAATAAAAACAACAATAAAAAAAGCTACCAAATTTATTATCAAAGATTTAAAATAATAATTGTTTCATATTTCAAAAAGAAACTTTATATACAATTACCCGTGAAAAACGAAAGACTTCAATGCTTATCATTGGTTTGTGTGTATTCATTGTGATAGTCAAAATTTTTTTTACTAGATTTGAATAAAAAAAAACAAAACACAAAATAAGAACAAATAAAAACCACAAAATTTAGAAAATAAAAAGTACAAGTTTTTTTTTTATTAAATGAAAATTATATACTTTGGCGACAGGGCGACAGTTCATCACGCGTACAATAAGCTGGCGACTTATTTTTTATGTAGAATAATTATAATACATAAACAAAGGTATTTACATATATATTTTGTGCTTCGTTGTATATTATGCGATTGTTGAAAAATTGTAATAGCAATTTAGAATAAGAAATTTGGAGCTTAGAGTATGTATATATACACACATATGGTATGACAAACATGTATCATCAGTATCATAAATACACAGTACGGTGCAATAAGATCCGGACAGTTTGAATTCCTAGAAAATATATGTATTTTATATTCTTTCGCCAATTTTTAGTTGTTTTGTCAAATACTAGGTAATTATAATACAATTACAAAGAGCTTGGCTTTTTTGGGAGAAATTATTGTTCATTAGTGATAAATAATTGAACAAGATTCGTAGATGAATTTTAATAAGAGTAAGACAATGTCAAAATTAGGTGATAGTGAAAAAAGCGTTGTAATCGCTTTATGGAAAGAAAGACTGTCAACCTATGATATTAATCAGGGAATAAAATGTAGGAAACCATCTGTAAAATATTTTAAAGTAATAAGAATACAAAAAACTGTAAAGGATCTGGAAGACCACGACAGGTTTCAGACTAATAAATTTCTGGTACTTTGTTCTAAACGGAATATATTTAGAATATCCACGAAACCACAGAACTAAAAGCAGAACTTGTCAAATCGAGAGGAATCGTAATATTAACTTTAACTGTTCGAAGAAGACTGTTAAAGAAGAAATAGGTTAAAGCATATCGATCAATACAAAAGTCTATTCAAAAGCCAAGTTAAAATTTGTATGACTTGATTATTGTAAAAATTATGTGAGATGGGGTTTTGGAACATTTCAATTTGACTAAAGAAATATGGAGTCATATGTTGCTCTCTGATGAGTCAAAATTAAAGCTCTATATCGATGGTGGGATACTACTGGAGCGCAGATAATGGTCATAGCAACTATGTGATTTTTGCGTTCAAGAAGTACTATAAACAAAGCCGACGGTCTAATGGTTTGTAGTTTCTCTATCAGGGGTGGCTTAAGTGAACTGGCATTTGTAAACTTGAAAATTACTGCAAATGTGTGTGTAGATATCATAGAGAGTAAGTTTAAATCATCAGTTTTGGAACTATTTATTGAAACTAAGAGGTTGATTTTTTAACAAGATAATACACGAGCACACGGCGATAAATATAATAATAATTTTTTATTTTACTTTAATTTATTATTTAATTATTTAAAAATTTTGAATAAAATTTCAGCTTAAAAATATTATCGAATTTTATTAATTACGTTTTTATTTATTCTTCTATAAAGAAATATATTCAAAACGAACATAAAGCAATTTTTTCCTATTTCGAAAAATTCGTGTAATTAAAGAGAAAATATTAAGGTAAGTAGGAATTCAGATAAATATTGCAATAAATTTGTTTATTTTTTTTTATTATTCTTTAAAAATCAAACGTCATAAAGTTTTGTAAGCTGTACTACAATATGTTTACAGTTTTTTAAAAGGTGCAGGGTTTTTCATTTTCGCTTAGCTGTAAGAGAATACTATGCTTTAATCCGATTTTTGGTTTTAAGTTGTAGTCCGTTCACTAATAATTATTAATTTAATATTTGATTTGTAAATATTGTTAGTTCGGAAGCAACATACTTCCTTTATCAGCGCTTGTGACTAACTTCTCCATTATATATTTCATTCTTCTTAAATTCTATTGAATTCTAAATATTGTTATGTTTACAGCTATTATTCAAAATTAGTGTAGTTTAACAGTGCTGGTCTGATATGATAACACACATTTACCTCAGCAAAATATGTTTAGCTGTCCGAATTTTATTGTACACTACTGTATATATAATAATATAATTTTTGAAATTTTTTAAAATTTGAAATAAAGAACAGAGTTGGAATGAAGTGCAGAGTTGCGACTCAAGTGAATCAGTAAATTACGTTTTTATTTTAATATATATTGATTCGAAGCATTAATCATTTATCCCGAATATTCATCCTAAGCAAATAAAGTGCTTTTTTTATGCTCTTGACAGTAACTTAGGTAGAATCACCTTTTCGTGCTTAATTAAGTACGGTATACTGCAATTTTACATCTACAATATTTCGAGTATTTATTAACAAATTACTGGCTTATCTACTCATTAAATGTGAAAAACTACTGCTGTATTGTCATTAAATGTTAAATTATTTTAAATTCTTCATCATCTGGATCACCCTTTAAGTATTTTCTTCTTGATCCGAATCAATGTCTGTAAATCATTATCAGAATTCAATTCTTTTGCACACTTTGAATTTTGGAACCCCCAAAATTCCTATCTAAACAGGGTTAGTGAGTAAATCCACAAAAAAAAATGTACAAAAAAATCTATGAATTCAAAATCCACAAAATTGTTGCTTTGTATCCAACAGCGACCATGCATAAAAATAATTTATATAAATATTCCATAAAGGTTGTAGAACTTTGATTTTGAATCCAACTCTAAGATGTCTTACAACTCAGAACTTCGCATAAAGTGCCGTACATAATAAAGTGAAATACGTAAAAGCAAGGATAAAAAAGGATCGTTTTTTGTAAGTGTAATATATAAGTAATATATAAATAATAAATAATATATAAATATAATAACAATCGTTTATATAAATTTGAATATTAAAAATTACACTAATATTTTATTTAACTGTAGGCCCTACTTTTTTAAGAAATTATACAATTTTTTATATGAAAGTTGCTAAATACATTCTCAAGTACTTTCCTACTCCTCTTTATTTATTTAACACAATTATAGATTTCAATTTAATTCCATAATATAAATTCACCTTAAGTCCAATTCTGTAATTTTCTATAAACGTGTATCTGCGATAATTTTATCGCATGTAATATTATAACATTTAATTTTCTTTTTGTTTTTTGTTTTTATTATTATTGTTGTTCTTCTTATTTTATTCTTGTTGAAAAATCTAAAAGACGATAATGGAATTTGTCATATATAATAATATACATTTAAAAATTTATAGATATGAATTTTGACTTCTTGTAACCGGGATTAAATGGTTATGTATTTGAAAAATTAAATATGGTCATATGTTAAAAACAAAGAAAAAAAAACACAAACAAAAAAGAAAATAAAAATTATTATATTTTTATTATTATTATTATTTTGTTTTTTTTTAATGTTAGTTGTTTTTATTTTCGTCCGTGTTTCTTAAGAAAAGAAAGTTTTGACAAAAAGACAAATATTGTAATAATCAACTAAAAAAGAATTAAAAAACATTAGAAGAAAGAGAGTAGAAACAAAAGATGATTATGAGATTAGAGTAGTTATAATAGTAGTTATAAATTTATAAATATAAATATAAATTTATATGTATATATATATGTATATATGTATTCAATTGACATAAGAGAATTACAATTGGACATAGTATAATGTCGTTTTTAGAATGGTAACATATACGACAGTAATTGACATCGTCATATGCGCCATAGTTACTGTGTTGATTGTTTCGTGATTCAAAGAAACATAGAAAAAAAAATTATTTTCTTTTGTTTGTTCTTTTTCGTTGTTTTGAGTTTTTGTTTAAAATTTAATTATATTTATCTGTACGTATGTAGAAAAAAATAGAAAAAATCACATGAAGACTTTCCCATAAAAATTTTGTTAATATGACAATTAAAATGCACGTGAGCCAATTACCATTAATCATTTGTTACTCGTACGGTCAACAATTTTCATTTGAAATTTTTAATTTTATTATTATTTTTTTTGTTAAATTTCTTCGAAATGCTTTCTTTTATTTTTTTTTTCATTTTAATGAAAATTTTGATAAAAATTTCCAAATTTAAAATTAAGGAAAATCACATTTTTATTTTTTTAATATGCATAAAGGGCTTCAATAATGGGTTTGACCTTATGTTTATATCTTAAACTAAAGTTAGGCTCTAAGCTGCGTGTTGCAATTATAAAATAAGTCTTGAACTTAGGATTTTATTGGGATTTTGGTTTTAGTTAAATATACATACATTTATATATATATATATATATATATATATTTTAGATTTTAAGTAGGTGTTTTGAATAAAATATATTCAAAATTTTATATAAAAATTATAGAAAAATTAATAGAAAAAAAGAGGTGTTGAAAATCACACGTACATTAAAATTTGAAAAGAATTTTTTTTTTTTTTTTATTTTAATTCCCAGAAGTGAGGTATGAAATATTAAAATTGACAAAAGAATTAAAATTTTATAAAAATTTTTAAATTTATTTTGTAAAAAATAACACGTTTTCTATTAGAAAAAAAAATTAAAATTTTAAATTTTAAATTTAATTAATTCGATAAATTTGATCGTGGAACTTTTAATGTAGTTTCAATGCTGATTTGATTAAAAGAATTAAAAAGTAATTATTTGTAACAAGCTATTAGCGTATAGATACTAGTAAATTGATTGTATTTTAATTGTATGAGAAATTAATTTATGAATATAATTTTTTACTATAATAGTGGTTGATTAAAGGCCTTAGATGCTAGTGCTAACACTCGTTTTTTTAAAGAGAAATGCAAATTAATTTTTTTTTATAAATAAATAAGTAATAGTGATTGAATTTAATATTTTTTAAATTAATTGAACTACAACTAGAAATTGTACATAAGTCAAGTCCATTTAACTAGCTTAAGCAGGATAACCAAAACATGAACGAACACCTTTTTACTTTTTACGAGCACAAGTGTTATTGAGGAGTAAACTAGGTATAAATCCGTTAATCCGTTTTGTGCAAAATTATGGATTTTAAGACCTATTTTTTAAAGCATTTGACCTATTACAGCACTTTGTCTATTTATTTTTTTTATATATTTATTTATTTATACTATTTAGCTCAAACAATTTACAATTTAGTATTACATTTCATATATTAATTAAAAATACAATTAAATTTACTTGGTATACATTCAAAACTAACAAAATTCAATATACAAAAATAGTAATATTATTTTTTTAATATAAATTAAAAAGTCAAGTTAACAAAATATTCAATTAATTTCATATAATTTTCGTCTTAAAGTATCTTTAGATACTGAAAAATTTATACTATTCTTATATTTATTACTAATTATTAACATTCTATTAATAGGTTCATATTTACCATAATTTGTTCTGTGTAATGTTAATGTAAAGAGATTTGAGTGGCGTAAACGAGTATTTGTGTTAATGATAATTTTATTTATAGTGAAAGTGGAAATAATACCACCTTTAATAATTTCGAAAATAAATAAAACATCAGCTACTTCCCGCCTTTTCCACAGAGACTTAAGATGGAGAAGGTTTAGCCTATGCTCATATGGAGGGAGTCTTATATGATCATCCCAAGGCAAACTACGTAGTGCAAACCTTAAAAATTTTTTAGGTGATTATAAAATGCAGACCAGACCTAACATGCATATTCAAGACGGGGTCTAACGAGGCATGTATACAATGATTTAAAAATGTAAGGATCGTTAAACTCCTTTGACTAACGTTTTATGAAGCCCAACATTGAACTAGCTTTATTAACGATGTTCTCGTAGTGGAGTTTAAATGATAGTTTATCATCGAAGTAAACTCCTAGGTCCTTAATTGAATGAACCTTTTCTAAGGTTTCGTTGTTTAGAGTATATCTAAAGCTAAATGGTTGGGTTCGACGTGTGTAACACATGAGTGCACATTTACTAATGTTTAGTAAAAGATTGTTATTAATGCACCAAGTATAAAATTTATCTAGATCATCTTGAAGCATATAAACGTCTTGCATCGACGTTATTTTTTTGAAACAGGTGATAGAAGTATTAAATATGATAGAAAGTGGAGTAGCCAAGGCATCTGAGCATTTCTTTAGAACTAGTTCCGGAACGCCATCAGGTCCAGGAAATATATTGTTCCCCAGGTTATTCAGATATTTCTTCACAAGACTATCGTCAATAATAAGATCTCTAAAAGTAATTTTCGGATAGGCATCCACGTGGGAGAACTTTGTTTCATCAGCCATGAAAACTGTTTTAGGGTAAGAGGCAGAGAAAAATTCACAAAAGAATTGAGAAATGGTTTTAGCGTTATTACTTTGTTTCCCATTGAATTTCATGAAAACTGGGTACTCATCGCTTTTCCTTTTTGAGTTAATAAATTTCCAGAAGGCTTTAGGATTGTTAATGAGTGCCAAAGAAATGTTGTGAACATAGTTATTATAGCTTTGTTTAATATATTGTTTGAACAGAAAGAAAAAATAGTTGAATGAATGGTAATCTGTTAGATTCTTGGTTTTCATGTATCTCTGCCATGCCTTGGTTTTTTTATTTCTTAACTTTCTAATATCCTTAGTGAACCAAGGCGGGCTTGAATTTGGGTCTTTAATTTTAATAATAGGAATATAGAGTCGAAATGCCTCAAACATTAAATCGTAAAACTTTTTAGTCATATCTTCAATTTCATTATTTCCAAATAAAGAAATGAAATCATAATTAATAAAAAAGTTATTGATATCATTAAAATTAGCCCTATTAAAGTCAAAACGAAAAGTGTGTGCTTCCTCGGGATCAGGAGGAGCATTAGTACATAGAGAGAAACATATAGGAGGATGATAAGAATCAATTTTGACTAGTGGAAAAGGATAATCTAACATCGTTACGTTATTCCAATCTGAGCTGAAGATCAGGTCGAGTTGTCTTTCTTGCAAATTACATATAGGAGAAACTTGTTGTACACAATTAATATTGAGAGAGTCAATAAATGTACATTCAAGTTCACTAACTAGATTAGTTGGAATCAAAAATGATTCTTCGTCGTGGGAAATCCATTTTATATTGGGTAGATTAAAATCACCTAAAATAAGTATTTCATCATCAGAATTATAACTGTTGGACACAGCATCAAAAGCCTTATTGAATCTGTTATATACATCAATATTGGAGTTAGGAGGAATGTAACAATTAATTATATAGATATTTTTGAATTGAAACACTACTTTAACCACGACAATTTCAAGATCATCAAACTCTAAAAAAGAAATTTTACTTGCGCAGATATGTTTTTTTATTGCAATTAAAACACCACCTCCTTTTATCTTTTCTAAAAACTGTAAAAGACGAGTCGAAAATTTCCAGATCATTAATGATTAATGGAAGGAGCACATTTTCCATAAAGAGCACAATTGTTGGCACATTTTCCATAAAGAGCATATATTTATTATTATTATTATTATTCAGTGTATTTCAAAAAGCACTAGATAACTCATAAAGATTAATAATAAGTATAAACAAGATATACAAATACAAACAGTTAAAATTTCAAATCTAATATTAGTATCTATGAATTTAAGTTATAGAGAAAAAATAGAATAGTTATTAAAAACGAAATTGTTAACATTGATAATGAATTAGATAATATGAAATCAAAGAAATATAATATAAAAGAAATAAAAAAAAACAAAAAAAAAACAGTTCAAGATCATAGAGTTGTACCTAGACAACATTACTTCTTTAAGCTCTTCTTTCAATTTTTTATTTGACACAAATCTATTAAATTCACTAGGAGGTTGTTCAACATCATAATTTCTGTATTCATTATATAAGCTCTGGTCTATGTAAATGTGCTTCAACACCATATCGCAGTTGTTTTGCTCGTCTAGTAATGTGTCGATGTATTTGATTATTAAGAACTAATTTAGTGTTTGTTTTTATCAAATTATTCTTAATATTATATATTTAAACTACTTGGCTTAAACTAATGAGTCTTTTAGTTTTAAGATTTTATTGTTGAAGTGAATGTAATTGTTAAATTTCTGCTAGACAACCCAAACAGATTTTTAATTGCTATATTTTGAATTCTTCAGAAAAAAATTATGTTCTTTCATATTAGTCCAAATTTCTATATCTCGTTTTTTGTGCTGTGAAATAGACTATAATATGTGGGCATTTTAACCTCGTATGATATTCGTTTTCCAAGTTTTTTAAATACTACAACTGCCATTCTTCTGAACTTTTTTATCACCAAACACCTAGATATTTTACAGTAGTAGCTTTATCTATTTTACTGTTGTAGGTTAATAAGATTTGACAATTTTTTGTTTTGATTATCAACTATTTTGTATTTTTTACATTTAGAGTAAATTTGGGGAGAGCTATCCAATCCTTATTTGCACATTTTTAAGCACTTTTTTTTTAACATATTTCTTCCAAGCTATTTTTATACTGCTTCAAAGCAATTCTTAATGCTCATAATTTAATGAAATTTTAAAAATTTTTGAAACAAAAGTGCTTCAAGTTATATCCTTTTATTTAAATTGTGTAGGTATTAGTATATTTGTATAATAATATAGAATATTTAAAAAAATAAATCAGATCATTAGACAAATTAACAAACACTATTTAGTTTTTATAATGAATGAAACAAGCAAAAACAAAACAAACTTTCAACTTATATTCATGACTCAGTTCAGTCTAGCACATTCAATGAACGAAAAAAACATTTTCAAAACCATTTTTGACTACCAAATAACATTATTGATCTAGTTTTACCTTTCTTTACTGATTTAAAAGTTTAATTACCTGTCAAACTCAGGCGGTTTTCTATCTAGTTGGAAATTTAATATTATTTTACATTTTTGCCATTATTTTGGATCTTCATGTTCTACCAAATATCTTATACAATCAGTAGGTCTAGATTCGATCATTTTCTTGGCTGATTATTCAATTTAATTTGGGTCAGTGTAGTGTAGTGTAGTGTGTGTAGTGTATATTCGAGCCCCTTGGCTGATTTAATATCATTACTTCCATTCATTCATACCATACACAAAATATTTGTTTAGCAATCTTAACCTGTTATTATAATTTTTAAATGTTATATAATTTTTAAATGTTATATTCATAGCTTTTTCATAAAGTCCTATTCAGGGCTTTTTCATAAAGTAAATCAGAGTAGAGATCTATAAAAAAATAATTTGTGTTCATCTTTTAGTTCGGCATAAAAATTGTGTTAATTTTTTCAATCAGATTTCTATATATGCTTGTTATAAAATTGCCGAGCATGTATATAAAATTATTATCTGTCACAATTTAAGTAGTTGAACTTTAATAAAAATTGTTGAATTATTGGCGTTTGTCAATTTAAAAAGAAATATTTCGTTTTTTGATAATTGATTTATTTTTATGATGGCTGAATGTGTAGGTAAATAACATAATAAATATGAATGATTAAAATAAATACACATGTTATAACATTTATGAGAACTTTAGCTTAGTCATTTATTAAATCAGAGTGCTCTGCATATGCTCTGATCGGATTACAATCTGCATACTCTGACAGTGCTAGGAGCCATAATATAATAAAATAATAACTAACAATTGCTGATTTAACATTACCTGTCAAACTTAGACTGCTTCTTTCTAGTTAAAAATTCAATACTATCTTACTTCTGATGATATTTTTGATCATCCATGAAAGTTCTTTCTGCGTAACATCTTATACCTACCATCAGTAGGTTTAGATTCGATGATTCTCTTGGTTGAATAATTTTCTATGCAATTCAGTGTATATCACCAACCACTGGAGTATTTAACAGATTTAACTCACTGTCACTCATACACATTACTATTTAGTAGTCTGGAACAAGTATTATAATTTTCAAATCTAATAAAGATTATTTATTTTATTCAAATCTATATAAGAATATTAATTTTTATAATAATAAAATTAAAATATTAACCAACAAAATTTTAATTTAAATTATAGGATTATAATAATATTTCAAAAATTTTATATAGCTATATGTATATAAATAATAATCACTCACACTTTTTGAATTTAAAATAAGAAGTTTTGAAAGAATTTTCTTAAAAACTTATTTTCATCAAACAAAAAAAAAAGCAAAACGATAGAAATTAAAATAAATTCACCCTAAGCTATTTTATTTTATTATTTAATTAAGATATGTTCTTGTAAATTAAATACGAAAATTTACTGAAAATTTTGAAACAATGAATACATTTTAATACATTATTAAGGTATCCCTTCACAAATTATTACCTCCATTCCATTCAAATGAGTATAACAATTTCAAAATAAAAAGATTATCTCACTCCTTCTATTCTATTATTCCACAAAAGTAAAAATTATTATCAAAAATTCATTACCAAAACAAAATAAAACACCTTTAATTATAATAATTTAGCAATATAATAAAAACAATTTATATTCAAAACTCTTGAAATTGTCTTGAGAAGAATAAACCAAACTCACTCCTTATAAACAAAATGAGTTAAAAAAAATGCATACCTTAATATTTATGTAGAAATAAATTTAATATAATTTATATAAATATAATGCTAATTACCGCATAAATAATAATATAAGATCATTAAATATAATATATATGTGCATACAAAAATATATAATATAATAATATTATATGCCTAATTAAGGATTAGAATCATTAGAATCATGCATGAAAATAAAAAGAAAAAAAAAACTTCAATGTCGGAAAATTTTTCTTTAACGAAGAAAGCAACAAGTCGAAAACATTCCATCGAAATACAATCAACCAAGGGAATCAAAAAATATGTTTTTTTTTTCACTGTTATTGTTATTGTTTTTATTTTTTCTGTAACTTCACTTCTCTAATCTTTAATAAAGAACTCCTTTTTTTAACAGTTATTGTTTATATTTGTCTTTATATATATATACACAAATATGTTTGTGTGTTTTTAAATATATTATTTGTAATTCGCCCCATATTATTTAATGTTTCGGAAATTGGTTTTCATTTAGAAGTTTTATGAAAATTATAGAATAAATAAAAAAATATTTTGTCATCGTTACAGCCATTGCCTATTATGTATTTAAGTATTTTATACTTTTAAGTGAAAAGCGGACTCCAATACCGAATAACTTCAAATAAATTAGATAAGCGCGTTTAAGCAACTGAATTTGTATTATTATTCAAAAATTCGACGCAGTAAAATACAACCATACCGAATAAAGCTATAAAATGGTTTTATTTGCATTTTACAAATGAAATATATTATCTTCAAAAAGAAGTATAATTAAAATTTTAAAAACAATAATGGTTATCAATTTTTTTATTAAATTTTTATTTTGAATTTTTGTTTAAAATGTACAGATTTAAAACAAAATTTCGAGCCAGATTTGTTATCATACTTTATCAAAAGCTTATGATCATTTATTGAAGCCTTTTACCATATTTATGAATATTGTCGTTACAAATAAACCTCTTCAAGACTATAACTATAATTTTAAATAACAATTATTGTTCTGTTCTAAAAAAGAAATATCTCTTTGGAACTGGTTTTAATGCAATACATTTATTATTGATAAATACTTTTTTTTTGTAAATACCTACCTATTTTTTCATTTTGTTTACTTATTATATTTAATTTGTTTACTATACAAAATTATAATTTGCATTAATTTTACTATAATGGCTTTAATTCATAAAGTCTTAGAAAACGATATTGCTTTATTTCGCAGTTGTCTACGAAATATAGCCATACGTTAAGAAATTGGCGGTATGGCTTTATTTCTCATTAAAAAGTTAAAAAATTCGATTAGGGTTTTATTGCGTACGACTTTATTTCACTGCCCCAAAAATTCAATGCTAATGAAAAATCATATTACATTAAATTTCTCATTTTCAATAATCGATAAAAACAATACATTTAAATTTTGTAATACATTACTTTTTTTAATGCATTACATTTCTTAATTGCATTGAAATTATTAATTACATTGAATTTCTTATTTTGAATGGTAATGTTGAGATCAGGGGAATATTTTTCGTTATCACAAAAATTTTAATTCTCTTGAAAAACTGTGTATTTTTCTAAATCAAATTGAAATTTAAAAATCTCCGAGTTATAATTAAAAATAACAAAAACGATGTAATTAAGGAATTCAAGGTCTTAAAAAAATCAATGCATTATTTTTATAATTGAAAATGAGAAATCAAAGAAATTTTATTAAATTAAAAATCAATAGAAATATATCTGTACTTGCTTAATCTTCATAGTAACACTGCCAAAATGCAGACAAAAGTTTGACTGGAGCAAAGTCTGCGCGTTTTTGGGCGCGCCTGGTATTGGTCAACCTAAAATGGTTATACATTCTTCTTTTTTTAATGCGCAAACAATTCGAGTACCATTTAAGAAAAAAGAATATTTGATCATTACTATTGAATCAGAATAAGCTCATTTCAGCTCGAATGATATGAGCCAGAATCCGATCCACTATATATTTGAATTTAAATTTAATCTTTTTACTAATCCATAATCTCCTCTCCTAAGTGATTGTGGGATGTGATAAAATGTTTCTACACTCATAGATAGGCACGTAGTTGGAAATGACAATTCCAGTTGCTTTTGGTAAATCAATTAGTCATACCTAATTTTTTGATGCCACAAGTAAAAATCGAATAATTTTTTTGGTTATGATAGAAGTTAACAAAACCAATTTGTACAAATTACTCAAATTATTGAAGATGTTGAAAATTAGATAAGACTTTGATTGATAAATGGAAAGTCTGACATTATGTTTTGCGAAAATAAAGAAAATATATTACAATGCATCATCAAACCAATTAATAAAAAGAAACAAATATTAGTGTACGATCTCAGATAATCAAAAATTATAACAAAAAGGTCAGTTTTTTATATCAATATTTTAATTTTTTACTGTTACTCAAAAACGGTAAGCCTAATGATCACCTAATAGGTACCGTTACAAAAACACATTTTCATGGCTTGTACATCTGTAATGTATACTTCCAAAGATACGCAAGTTGGAGCAATGCGTATTTAGTTTTTTTAAATTTATGTACCTAACTAAGGGTATTTATTAAGTTAGTATAAAAAATACCATTTCGAGCTGTAATTAATATTTGCTAGATATTATTTTTCTAATTCGATTTTCCTTAACATCTGTAGCCCAACTAAAACTTAATAATAGAATTAAAGAATATAGAGTCTACAAAATTTTTTTCCCTAAAACACTCAAAGAAATTACTTTCCACAGGATTTTCAGATTAAACCGGACCTTTTAGGTAATTTATTTAAATTATCAAATTTGATTTGAAATTTATTAAAGTAAAATCATGTAGAAAGACTGGCCACCAAATTCATAAATTTAAGTAGATTTTTAATAATAAAATTTCACATATTACATAAATTCGTGATCTTTTCATCGTTCCTAAATCAACAAAATTATTTAATTTTTTTTTACTTTTTCTTTTTTTTACAATAATTATTCTTTTACAATATTCTTTAGATACCCTGATATAATATGGAACTGAAATACAAGTACATATATTATGTATGTGGATATGTATATGATAGTACAAATAAATAGATAAATACCGCGAAATGAACAGTAATAGAAGTCCTAAAAAAATGAATATATATATGTATATATAAATTACATATATATGTAAGTATATTTGAAAAGTTCATTTCCGGTATTTACCAAAGTAAAGAACAATATTTTTTCAGTTATTCCATTATGTACATGTGTATCACCTTAATGTGAATTTATCTTATATTATTAAATAAAATACGAGAGTATCTCTAAAATTCTAATATATTAAACATGTAAAAATACACAATACCTCCATAGATGAATATATATATATATATATGTATATATGTATATTTCTATCCTTGCAAAAGAAAACGTTAAAAAAATGAAAAGAAAAAAATATTCCATCGTCGTTGGTATTTGATTTTTTTTTTTTTTGTCTTGTAGTTGGTATGAAAAAGAGCAAACAAAACTCTTAAAGAACAATAAAACAAAAACAACAACAACAATAAAGAAAAATCTATTTAAAGGGATTGATTACAAGGTCATATCATATGAAATATACCGACAAATATATTATCTATACTGATATATAAACTATATCCATGTACATATTATGATGTATAATACAGAAAACGTATATCATTGAGCCCTAAACTCTTTACAATCTAGAGTAAATTATGAAATCATTTCAAAATGAATTACTTTTCAGTTATTCCAAAAAAAACAAAAAATAGATATTATTGTGATATATTTTTTATATTATTTTCCAGGATGTTATCAAAACACCCCATTTATATGTATATATAATAATACTCACCCCATATCAAATAAATTTGAAGAGTGCGACATTAAATTGGAATATAACGGTGTTTTTTGTTTGAAATGAATTGTTTTTTTTTTCAATTGGCAAATTTACTTTCCTCCCAACTTAAAAATCTGTAAATTTTTTGAATTGGGAGAATCTTTTAAATCTTTGATTTTAAGAACACGTTATGTATTTACAAAATTAAATATATTAATTTTGTGTAGTTTTGAATGGAATATAAACATTAATCCTAATCTGAAATTAAGGATGAAAGGTCGTAAAGAATTAAGTTTTAAAACTTAATACAAATATGTGCTTTAAAGATTTGTTAAGTAGTGAATCAGACTGGATTACTCAATGTAGATAGAAATATTTCGGTTTTTATTCCTAAACAACATTTAAAGATGTTGACAAAACTTCTTATGATATTGATGTCCGGATTGAATCATTTAATATTATGTATTGCAAAATTCATAGCTGGAGGTCTTGTGTTTCAATTAAATAGACAGCTTAAGGAAATTCAATTTTTAGTAGCATTGATGGAATAATGATTGAATATAGTAAATCTAGTATGAATATACATTGTAATAATAATATATTCGTTTATAAACTGATCAAAATGGGTGTGTAGGTGCACATACTTACAATTTGTACAATAACTACAGGGCAGCTATAATATCTCACCACTCTAAAGTGATGTAGGTTTTAATAAAAAAACAGTTGGCCAAGTATATAGAGAGCCAAGATATTGTTCACGGTAGGAAATATGGATTTAGGTCACACCGATCCACCCGTGATTCAATAACATACCTTAACGAGAAGCTAAATATCTGTTTTAATAACTTGGATAAAGCAAATATTGTGACTCATGACATTTCTTAAGCTTTCGATCGAGTATGGCATAGTGAATTATTAATAAAATGTCAATGCATTGGCCTGAGTTGCTCTTCTCCCAAATGGATTGAAAGTTTCCTTTCGAATCGTAAAATTCTATATTTAGTTAATGGATTTAGGTCCGATTAATTTCAAATAAACAGTGATTATTTTCTATTTGTAAATGGCTTGATCCAAACCAACTTCAATCTAACCCACAGTTTTGCAGATTACAGCACTATAGTGGTAACCTACGACTTTCATTAAAAAAATTTGAAGCTGCATATATCTCTGTATTAACCAAAAGATTTTTCAGTTCGTCAGTTCCCTCAACCACGATTTGTTTGCTATACCTAATTGGGGTTTCAAAAACAGCGTCGAGTTTAGTTCAAAAACTCTGAACTGTATATTATAACCAAAAAAATGTCTATTTTTGGCTATGATCTTTGGTTTCAGGAAGATAAACTTCAGCGGTTTGAAAACTTAAGCATATTAGACATGCTCTTAAATCGGAGAATTATTTGGAATGATCGTGTATTCGGTGTTGCAAAAAACACAGCCAACTTTTTTTAGGTTGTCTAAGTCGCTTGTAAGGTAAGCTTCTTCTACTTTAACCTCTTGAAAATTTATAAAACTTTCAGAAAACCCAAATGGAGTATAATTTTTACAGATAGGCTGGACCCTCTATTATCGCGTCAAAACATTTGAAAACAGTCCAAAAACAGGCTATTCGTTTTGTTAATAATCCAAACTGTTCATCTTGTTGCTATTGGTCTTCGTCCTCCCTTCCTAAATTTCCGTTTTCTGCCCATTCAAACGTACCAACCAAGTTTTAAATTAATTTGTATTGGTTATAAGTTTGCCAATAGAAACTTAATGAATAAAGTTGAACGGACATAAACATACCACTAAATAGGGCTTTTTAACAGAGAGTTTTGAGATAAAGGTGGTAAATCTCATACTGTGCTTCGTAATTATTTACATTTAGATAAAAACTACAGATCAAAGAAAAAATGCACTGACCCGATACCTAAATTTACTTGTTTTGATAGAAACTTTGTTGTCTGTAATTGGGGTGTTCAAAAGTTTGGGGTATTCAGTAATGGTTGATTAGACTTTTGAAAATAATTTTATTAAACGAGCAATACTTTATACACCTTGCTCTTTAACAATAAATTATTTTTCAAAAAACATTTAAATGTCTTAATTAACTAAACTAAGTCCATGCTAAGTTTTATAAAAAGATGTTCTAAACAATTCAACGATTCATACATCCTTATATCACTTTAAACGTCTCTTGATTGACCTAATCTAATATGCCAGTCTCATGGTTGCCTTAATCATATCAAAAGAATTGCAGCTACACAAACAAAAATTTTTGATATTCGCGCTGCGTTATTTACACAAATCATAACACGCTGGCTGCGTAAGTTACAGTTTACACATTCAGTTATTCTGTAAATTTAAATGAATCGAATATAGAATAATGCCTTATGCAGAAAGATATTTCAACTCATGTATACTGGCGGAAGATAATTTAAAGATGTCACTGAGGTAAAATCAGCAATTCAACAGAAATGGCAAAATATTGTTCAAGACACTAATTGTACAGGTTATTCAGTCATATTACGATAAGGTATCATTATGCCTTAGATAGATGTACCTTCTTGTTTTTTATCATACATTCTTATCTACTCTCCTGATTTTTACATGATAATAAAAATTAAAGTTATAGCAAAGATTTTGTTATAGAACTTTATATTTATTCTATAAATTTTTATCACAGGATTCTTTAATAAACAAAATCTTGAACATGTTCAATTTCAAAATTACCTTTATTCACTACATACTCGCAAATCAAAAAATAAAAACCACCAAAAAATCCAAAATCTAATTTTAAAAATCTCTAAACAATTTAACCCAATATTCTAAAGAGTTTAACCTCCACATAAATTATATCAATCTACACGAATTACAATATAAATTTTAAATTTCAATTTTCCCCTCAAATATTAAAAAAAAAAACACATTTACACAAACATATGCAATAAAACTATATGCGGAAATATTTAGCAAAACAAGAAAAACTGGAAAATAATATCGGAAGTAAAAATTACTGTTACATAATAAGCATAATAATACATAATATATTATAAAAAAAATCATAAAAAAAAAATATTAAAAGATCGCGCATCGCATATGTCTTCTTATTTACAAGAGGAAAAAAAAAACAAATCAAATTTCGCGGTAATATCATTTCAAAAAATATAAATTGGAATTCTATGGATGCTTAAAAAATTCTATAGAAAAAAAAAACATAAATTTTAAACCCCCTCCGATATTCTATAAGTATATAATATAATCCAAAACATTTCATAAATTACCTACTCTTTATTCGGTTTGTTTGTTTCTACACCCCAGGTGCGATGAGGTGCTGAGATTTGAAACTTCAATTTTAAAAATATAACCCTACAGCTTCGCCTTCTTATACAAAGAAGGAAGAAAACAAATATTATTTTCAAATTTAAGTTTATCATCCGTAACAAAATTATTTCTACTTATGTACATATAGAAATATATGTTATGTACCTAGCTATATTGATGTACAATTTTCCTATATAAATCTTTTTAAAATCTAATAAATTCATTCACTCGTACTCTATAAGTATATACTCTCCTTACTATCTAATTTTTTGCTTCTATTTCGCTTTATACTATTTTATTAATTTCTGTATAAACAAAAACAAAACAACAAACACAAACAGCAACTGTTGTCCTTGAAAATCTAACACCAAAAAACTCTTCCGTGTATCTACAAGTATAATTTAAAAGTCTATATACCATAAAATTTTCCAAATTCTTTAAATTAAATAAAAACAAATAAAAAAAAAATTCAATTATATATCATGTATATCTATAAGATACTTATTTCGTGATATAAATATTCATCTCACATCATCATCTCTTAACACTTTATAATAAAATAAAATAAGTAAGTAGCTATGTACATAAACATAAGGTAATTTTTCTGATCCTTTTATGATTTTCTGATTTTGTTTTTCTTCCTTTTTGTTTTTTTTTTTTAAATATTATTCAACTCCAAATATTCACTATTAACATAACTATTTTTTTTTTTTTTACTTCCTGGTTGTATTCTAAAGAATAATTTTACATTTCAATTCATTTTGAATTTCGCGTTATTTAAAATAAAAAAAAAACAAAAAAGAAAACAAATTTTCACAAACAACTTTATTCGCTGTTATTGCAACGAAAAAAAAAGTTTACTTTAAACTCATCTGTTCTATTAATGGTAACACAGTTGAAGCAAAAACAACAACAGGTCCTTTCAAGAAAACTTATTTACTGATTTATTCATATTGAATACCTATAGATGTAGCTACACTCAGTTGGATTTGATTAAATACAATTACAAAAAAATGCTGTTGTTGTTCTTTGGTTTGGTAAATCTTCTCGATTCAAGAATTGTTTCCAACTAAATTCGTAGTTGTCATTGGGATAATATAAATGACAAAATATAATTGAGAGTATAATAATGAGCAGGTTAAGGCTTATGTCCTGACAATATCAGTAGTTTTCGACATTTAATGAGTTGATAAGCCAGTAATTTGATAAATAAATGCTCGAAAACATTGTCGATATTGTAGTATAAACTTGCAGTACCGTACTTAATTAAGCACAAAAAGTTGATACTATCTAAGTTACTTTCAAGAACATAAAAAAAACAACAGAAATTTCACTCTATGTAAACTGTAGTATAGAGGAATTTCACGTAGAGCTGTACGATTTTTCTCTAGCACGGTTTAGGTCTACGTCTCATTTTCTTTACATCAAAGTTTACGTTTACATAATATACGTCTTCGTTTACGTTTATCCGGTTTACGAATTATTTATCTATTGTATATTTATGATACACCAAACAAAAACAAGCACATTTTTCGATCTGTAGAGTCATCGTATTACAAATTACAGTACAATTAACTATTTTAAAATGTTAAATATTACAAATTATAGTTAAATATGTTTGATGTTACATCAGCAACGCTTCTTATATCTACCAAATTGGACAACTCGATGACCTCATGCGCTCTAAGAAGACAACGTCGTCACTCAAAATAAATCAAAGCCCAAAGGAAATCAACTCAATCATAATGCCTTTGCTATTGAAAAACTTTATAATTTATAAGTTTATATTTACTATTTATTCTGATGCTTTAAATTTTTTAAATACTTTAAGTTTTAAGACTAATTATTTAATACTTAGCTTAGCTTGCAAGAGCTCTTTTAGAGCTTCGGCCATTTAAAGTAAAAAAATAAGAATAAAAAGAGTGAGGTTGCATCCATCTACCGTACCCCTATTCTTTCTTTTTTCGATTTTTATATTTTAAATTTATTGATGTTGGAGGTTGTCGGGAGACCGATTCTGATATACTGGTCTTGTCATTAAACACTCTAAAACCCATAAAACCACTTCAAATTAATAGCAAAAAAAAGAAAAAATATTTTTAGAGCATGGAGATAATCAAGAATGGAGCAATGCTAGTTCAACTTAAACGACACATCCAATAATATTCGGTTTAATTGTTACATTTAAATATAATTTAACAGTAAACCTTACGAATTTTCTTTATATTGTCACATTCAAATAAGCTCATTGAAATTTCTAAAGATTCACAATTTTTTATTAAAAGTTTTGTTCAATATCGCAACTCCTTCAAGACAATTTTTGAGAGTTCCATTAAAATATGTAAAATATACCACTTGTCAACTGACTGTGCTAAAATTGTTAAGTTCCCACGAAAAAAAGTTTTTTTCTTATAAAAATATATTTATTCAATTCAATATCAAAAAATTACAAATTGCTGAAGGACAAAGAATGGTTTTCAGAAGAATGGGTCCACCAACGATGACATATTTATACTGTGGCAACGCATTGAAAAATCAAGCGAATTTAATAAACCTATCTTTATGTGCTTCGTAAATTTAAGCCAAACTTTCAACAGAGTGCAATTGAATGTTGTGATCCAAATATTACACGAAAAAGAACTTAATAACGATTTAATACGACTGATGCTAGAGCCACAAGCAAAAATAATAAAACAAAATGTAAAATTATATAACTTGAAGATATCACAACATCCATATCAAGCATTAGACAAGGACTCAATCCAACTTTTTTTTAACCTAATAATGGAGAAAATAATCAGAAATATAGTTAACATCTGTTGGAAATATCGAATACACTTAGACCACTAAGGTTTAATTTGATATAGTGAAACTGCCGATAAGGACATCAACATCATATATTACGCAGATGATGCTGTACTAGTCGCAGAGAATGAAAATGATGATGATATTATTATTCAGATTTAGCGAAATTAACAAATTGTAGAGCATGAAGGTGTTCACAACAAAAACAAAAACGCATGACTATTTCGAAATAACCCATTAGATGTAAAATATCTATTAACAATAAAATTATCAAACAAGTGCTCAATTTTAATTATCTGGGCGTACATATTGCCAAGCCTCGCAAGACGGAAAGAGAATAAAGAATCCAAGCACCGAAGATAGTAACGCACGCTATTGAGAAAACCGCGAACACATTTAAATCACAACAAAATATGAAAACTACAGAAATGTAAACTCTAAGGCAAGGGATAACAAACGTAGCAGCGAAATCAGAGACACACGTGACATTCAAGATATTGTCCTTTGGAGTGAAAATAGAATTTTTATAATTATATTATATTAATTTGAAAATAAAGAATAAATAAATAGACGTCGAAACTGGAGAATCCACGTAAATAGAATGGCAGAAGAACAACTGACGAACGTCGTAAAAATGGCCAAATCAATACCAAACGTCCACCAGGAAAACCTTCGAAATGATGTTATGAATACAGAACGTCGTCATAGAATTGAATATAACAAATATTGCAAAAACAAGCACTAAATGCCTAATTAAAGAAGAAGAATAATATCACAAAATTTATATTATAATTTATCCATGAACATATCAATTAACTTCTTTGGTCTAAATAGGTTCTCTGTCCGCAACCACTGCAACCACTTATTTATATTAAATTAACACAAAAATAAAGCCAAAATATAAAATGAAAATTTAATCTTAGTCATCGTCTTCAGTTTTTCTAGCTGTTAATGCTTTTTGAATTCATAATGTACTTAAAAGTAACTTTTTCATATATTTGAATATAATCAAATGTAACTGAGTGTATTATGTATATTACATACTATTATGTAACAAATAAACGCGAAATTCCTTTTTAAGTATATTTAAGTGAAAAACAAAAACAACAACAAAATCTTGTCACACAATCTCTTCTCACCACTTCACACTACTCACTCACTCCCATTACACCATTGAGTCCTCAAACATCAACATCACTTTCCGTTTAAATTGAGAAGAAGTTATTCTGTACATACATACATACATACTCACAAATTTAATATGTACCAGTTTATATACACTATACCCTATTTTGAAGAAGTTTACTTACCATTATAACTTCTTAAAGAAATATAAGTAGATGAAGTTTTAAAGTAGATTTTTATCATTTAATATTCTAAAGGGAATTTTCTTGAACAATAACACCCAAAAAAAAAAAAAAAACAACAACAACAAAAAAATAAACAGATTTTAAGAAAAAGAAACAGAAAAAACATCTTTAAGGCATAAATATCACATCGCACACACAAAAATATGCCACCCTTTTTTTTACCGTTTTATTTCGCATTAAAGTTGTTTATTTTTTTATTAAGTATTTCCTTATTTTCACGTTTTTACTTCTATTACCACTTTCAGTACTTGGTTTTTTTGTTTTTTTTTTTATGTTTCGTTTTTTTTTTTTCTTTTTTTTCTGGTAAAATAAAAATATCTTTAAGATACTTCTTACAATTTGACTTGGTTTCTTTGGTAATTTGCTTCTGGTACTGAAGAAATGATGAAGATGCTGAGAAGGTATTTAAAGACAAGGAATTTGAGGTGAAGAATTCGACAATAAATTTAATTTATTTTTTTTTTTTGAGAAATTATGCGAAAGAATTTTTGTTATGAATTAAAGAAATTAAGAGATTGAAGAATTAATAGTGAAATTGTAATTTTGTTTTTTTTTTTTTAATCAAGACTAAAATGTGATATGTTAAAGACAGATATCATGTTTATTAGTCGAATCTAAAATTAAAATTAAAATTTACTACGATATGGTTGGAAAATGGAAATATTCTGTGGAAATATTCTAAAACTTAAATAATAGAGAATTCACAATAGTGATATTTGAAGAATAATATGATATCAGATACTTTATGGATTTGGAAATATCAAGTATCTAGATAACTGGCAAGATTAATATCTTACGGATTTAAGGGATACATTTCTCACGAAACCTTCCATAACAAAAATATTATATGTAAATTTTTCGTTTAACATATTATTGTCTGATCGATTCGTTGATTCGAGATTCTATGATTTGGATAGTAATTGCTACATTTTCCAGCCGGTCTTCTGCCATTCTATGATATCTCCAATTTCTTTCCCTATTTCGACTTCAACGGACAATATCTTGAATTTACCCTAATTTCGTTGCTACATTTATTACCTCTTAACGTGCAGCCTAATCTAATTTCTATATTTACATTATAGTTTGCTTTTTTTTTGTTTTAGATGTGTCCAAGATTGATTCGATAACTTGTGGGTACTGTGGGACGAATACAGCTTTGGTATAGTTTTGCTTTGTTTTCTATCAGTATATAACGTTTTGGAAGTATACTGAAACGGCTGCGGTTTTTTCTGCTTGGGTTCTTGTCTCGGCTTGCTCTCGTAACTCGTATTAGTAATATTTACTACCATATATTTGAAATTGAGTATTTATTTGATGATTTTATTGTTAATGGATATTTTACATCTTCAAAATAGTCATGAATTTTGCTTTTGTTGTAGATCTCAATGTTGTACAAATTCGCAGTTTTACTTTTTATTAGTTTCGTTAATAACGGTCTTTATTCAAATGATCTAACATGGCGGCGATTTCAAGTTCTTCATATTTAAAATCTACGAGAATCAAATTTCATTTAATGTATTGGCTTAGGAAATATAAAGCGAAAAATAGTTTTTTTTGAAGTATATAGGTACTTCTTCTTGGAACGAAGCTTCAATTCAATTTATAAAAACTTTAAAAAAAGAAAAAAATATATTTAAGTTTAATATCTTAAAAACTGTACAAGAGTATGGCCACGTTCCACATGGAAGTTTTACTTAAGGTAAAAAAATGATATAGAGCACTGCACTGTACACTATATTCGGAAAACACCCTGTACAAGGATAGAAATGAATTGATTATAATAGTTTAAGGCTGCGATTATATACTTGTAGTGTGCATTACACAAGCACAAATAAATAAATAACGTAAGTATTGTGTGTCGTGGTTGGTGGAGAAGAATTTACACACGCTTGAAAGCTAAAATAAAAGGTGTATTCATAAATGCTGCAAACTGATAACAAGTTTGCCACCAGTTGCGTACTTTGCAATAATGAATACAAACTCTACCTATATTCTATATTTGCTTGATAATTTTGCAAAATTTCTGTTCATAAATACTGACATTTTGAAAATAACAAAACAAAAACTAAAATACTCAAAACAACAAAGAAAACTCTTTCAAAAAATTTTATGCAAACTAAAAATTTATTCTACCAAGTTGACGCCCAGTTGACTTTGAGTCTGCATTTATGAACAGTACTCAGAAAATCTGACAAGTGTGTTGATAAATTCAGAATATGCAGATTGATTGCTGTTTTGTATTTATGAAAACAAGCAAAATCTACTTCAACACGCATGCAAAATCTTTTTTATTATTAATTCATAGTTTTTTTTGTTGAAATAAATTCAAAGGCATTTTTAGAATCCTTTTAAGCGTGCACCCTGAGGTAAAAATTTTCATCAACTACGAACTTAAAGCTTGTCAAAAGAGCCGCGCTCGTGGAAACTTTTTTTTTTTTATTATTATTTAACTTACAATCTATCTTATGTAAATTTGTTGTGCCAGGACATTCTGGCAGAAAGCTGCAGATTATTTAGCAAGAAATATGATACGCCTTTCATAGGGGCAAGTCCATTTTTGGGGATTCCTCTTAGCGCAGCTAAGATGCGGTTGAAAGCTTGGGTAGAATAAAAAGTTGAGAATTCCTGGGCCAACGCTCGTGAAAATCGTCAAGCAAAAGAGATAGCTCAAAAAAATAAAATTCTTCTAAGTTTCAATAGGAAACAGATGCGCATGATATGGCAGGACCAATAATAGACCACTACCTAGTAAAAGAGCTCTTTTATAAAATAATCTTAACTGAAAACAACTTGTACAGAATATTTGAAATAGACGAAACGTGGGAACAACTTTCTCCGAACAATGGGAGTTATCCAGTATACCACTGAAGAATATCCTGTGTATGAACACTAAATTAGGTATCTTTAAAGACTCAGAATTAATAGCATTAATACGGGTAGGTAATCACAATTACATAGTTCTTGATCAAACTATGAGGATTTGTCATTAGACTATATTTATAAATCTTCTGGTTGGCATGTCTTTTTAATCTAGCAAAAATATTTTGAACTTCTTTGGAAAAGCCATAACAACAGCACATAACAATTGATCACAGTCCAATTTTTCCAGTATTTCAATGTTGGAGCTACTTTTACTACCTTACAATTCTATACCATAATACTAGATGGGTTTCAAAACGGCCTTGTATATCCATTAAGTAGCTGCGAATTGCGTCCTATGAACCAGTGTGGACATGTAAAATAGATTTTAATTTGTTTCTTTTGTTGACAATATGATCTCCCCTATTTAGGCGCCTGCTCAAATGCATACCAATTAAGGTACTTTGCAGAGTTCAAATGTATTGAAGATTATTTAGTGTTAAAGCTGGTCAATCTTCTCTTCTAATTCACTGATTATGCATGTTATGTACTTTCACTTTGATTATACTTGTAATTTACGCTATTAGTATAACAACAGTCTAAGAGAAAGCGATTGGTCTTTTCATCTACAATTATTTAGGGATATCTTAGTCCAATATAGAGAAAACCTATATCATAAAAGAATTCAAAGTTTCTTATTTTCACCGAATAACGAATCTAAAGATTTCTATAATAATATTAAATACTTTTTTTTTAACTACATTTTGTTCAAATAATTTCAAAACATAGGGAAAATAACTTCCGCGTTTTGTATCATCTTGTCTAGCAAGATTTTTATTTCATTGAATTTCCAGACTATTTTGTTAAACAATAAAACTTCGTCATCACTAAACTTTGTACATGTTTTTGTACATACATATATATAAGGAAATATATATTAGTTATAATATAAGAATGGCAGTTATATTTTGTAACATAGATGAACAACAAAAATAACTAGACACCAGAACAATAAACAGACAAGGATGCCTTTGTAATAGATTTTATTTTTCTTTTTTTCTTTTTATAATAATTTTGGTTTTTATTGTTGAAACAACTCTCTAAGGAAGAATTTAAGTAGCGAAAGAAATCTAAGGAGCTTTTATAACGTTTATCCTTGAATTTTGTTTTTTTTTTAGAACATTTCCTTTAGAAAAATTCCTTGTTGCTTTTTTATCACATTTTGTGATTTGAGATGAGATTTTTGTTATTGTTCTTTTTTTTTGTTTTTTGGTTTGTTTGCTTTCATTTCTTGGCTTTGTTAATGATTAATAATAGGTGTAATTTAGATATTAGATAAAAAGAAATAATATTATGAGAAAAAGAGAAGAATAAGATTTATTATAAATATTTGTTTTATTTTATTATTTTTTTAAGTTAGAAGGTTATAAAAAAATTAGAACATATTTCCTGAGAAATTCTAAAATTTTGTGAGAAAATTTTCAAAGATTTGATGCTGATTTTAATGCTATCAATAATATCTTCAAATACAATGATTCAAAAAAAAAATAAATAATTTTTGGTTGTAGATTAAGAAGCTATCTTGTTGATTGTTCATAATCCCCGTAATTTTTTTACCATATGGCGAATCTGATAAATTATTTCGTACAAAATGTTTGTATATTTTTTCTACAATATTGTCATATACATAATATGTAAAATACTGTATCTATATTACATTACAAACGATGAACATAATTATTTGAGATTGGTTCAAATAAGTAATGATCAACTCCAATAAAAATTCAAAACTAAACGATATGAGTGAAGCTATAAAGAGAAGATATATCTCCCTGTAGCGTAATCAATAGTAGTGCAAATCAAAAACAAATGAAACTCAACATTTTGTTAAGTTCGAGTTCAAATATCGTAATTTGAAAAACAAATTTAAAGTATTGTTAAAGTGTCCTTTGCTTCTAAATTGAGTGCGGGCAACAACACAAACAAATAAAACAACAAATAAATACAAAAATGGTACTGCATTTTAATCTTATCATTTGCAAATTAGTTATGAACAAAACAACTAGTTAGTAATGTTGAACTTCCAACAAAAGCAATGAAATAAGATTTCATGCTACAGAAATAAGAATGATTCAATATGAGAGGCAGGATTAAAAATGATTGCCATATATTAATTACGCACATCAAAAATATTTTCTTTCAAATTTTCAATAAAATGAACAATACAGGTATGAATCCCTTATTATATCTGTTATTTTCACTTGGTGTTTAACTGTGTAAGAAATTCGCATCGCAAATATTTTCGAATTTAAGTTGCGATGCAAAAATGAATTAATAGGTACTGTGTATCAAATTCGCATTCGAAAATAGTGCTGCCATTGTAAATTTTTAAATTTAAGTTTTTGACATTTCATTTCATTGTCAACTTTTACTTTTTTTACTTTTAAACAATTTTTTTTGAGTAAAATGTAAAGTTTAATAATAATATTAAAAATAAAAATAAAATGTATTACGCAGCTATTTATTTTAGCAATAACGAAGACAATAGGGAAAATTAAAAAATTTACCAATGTTTGGAGCTGCGGTGGTCTTGTAGTTTGTTTTAACCTAAAATATTTAACTTTATTTTTATTCATATACCAAAACAAAATAAAACTAAATTTAATAATAGATAAATTAAACTAAATTTAATTACTTTTTATATTTTTAACATAAAATATTTATATTTTTATTTACATTATTACGCTTTTCTATATTTTTTTCTATTTAACAACTCTATTACAACACATTCGAAAATAAAATGGCTATCGAATTAAAAATGTCAAAAAAATACTCAAAAGTAGCATATCAAAATTTTGTTTTCTCATTCGCAACCATGCGATTTTCGAATTTCACAGTGCAAAATTTTCGATTGCGGTTTTTGTTTAGCGAAAGTAGCAATACACAATAAGGGCCCTAACCTACTGATATATCACCAGCTAATGATAATATCCACTATTATTTATTTTAAAAACCACACAGCTACTCTTAGTTCTAATAAAGATTATTGTATTCAAGTCAATCAGAAGATATACCTGGGAGAGATTTAGAGAGAGTTTAACATCGAAAGATATACATGGGATAAGAAAGTTTTTAAAAACGAAATAGTGAAAAGCACTACTTTGTCGAGACTTAAAACAAAAATAATGAAACAAAATTTCATGTTATTGAAATTAAAATGAGTCAATTGTATTCAAGTGTCATTCAATAGGTTTAAAAATGATTTTCATATAAGTGTTTTCAGAATAACCAATATCCAAGAAAAATTGTATGAAAAAAATCTCGTCGTAGAATGGCCATCTAATTAAATGAAATGAAAAGCACTGAAATATTCGTCAACTCTGTTGTTAACTTAACATTTTTAAATACGATTAAAGGTGAATTTGAGTGTGATGAAAACCGATGAGCCTATTCTCTCTGGTCTCTTGCTTTTTTTTCTTTAGTATTGGTTATCCCAGGTAATGCCGAAATCGAAGAAAAAAAGCAAATAAAATAGTAAAATAAATAATTTAGTAAAGTTTTAGTGTTATAATTCTGAATACGTACTACACAAATGGATTTAATCCCATTCAAATAACTCTCTTAACATACATACATGACTGTGATCTGACTAAATCTGACTCTAGAACTTTTAGGAGGTACAAAGTGAAGGTGATGTATAACTATAGCTGAAAATTTTAGTATACACTAAATATATTCAAGTTGTTATATCTATTTCATAGAGAAATAAATAAAAGCATATTATGGTTAGAATACAAGGCACTGTGAAGGCAGATGTCCCTACAAATATAGTTGATGATTTAATTTTTAGAACCATATCCAAGTATGCCTCATAAAAACGCCTATTTATATAGAATTGTTTGTCAATGGGAAATTATAGAAATTAATTACATATGAAACACTTGTCAAGGACTTTTACATATACAACTTATACATTCATACTTGTAATTCATGCCATAAGTATAACCGCAACCTAAAAGAAAGTTTAATATCAAACTTAACATTAACTGATTAAATAAGCTAATCAGGAAGAGTAAATCCAATGTCAGAACAGATTTATCAAAGGTTAATTTAACAAGGCATTTATTGAAAATTGGTAAGTCCAACATAGATAGTATAAATTTCGCTTACAAGAAGAGGATTCGTCCTATTACCTACTATTTGAAATTGAAGAAGAATTGTTCACATAATTTCAATTGTTGACCCATCATGAAGAACGAATCGATTTGCATATGAATTAAAAAATAATATAAATATCTAACAAATATGATATAAAAATATACAAATATTTCTAGAAGTATATTTCCACAATTCCTGATTCGAAAATACAAATAACCGCAGTAACAGGGATGCTATGTCCAAGAGCATAGTATGCCTGCAATTTTGAACAAACAAACAGGGAAGTAATATAAATTAAACAAGCAATCCTCAAAACTGACTAATCGTACTTATTTTTGTAAGGATATGATATCTGCTTTCTGCTTCTTATATACTTTGTGTGGGAATACACGCCGTTATTTATTTATTTAATTTCCTATTCCATATATACTTTTTTCCATTCAAATTCAACATTTTTTCACACAAATTAAACAATTTTTCATTCAAATTCAAATTTTATCAAACAATTTGATTAAAAAAATGTTGAATCATTTGAAAAAATGTTGAATTTGAATGAAAAAGTATATATAACGTGATATCAAAAATGCAGTGAAAACGTAAACTTTACAATATACTATGATTAAAAATGTTTTTAAAAAAATTGACAATGTTTAGAGATCAAAAATGTTTGATAACGGTTTTAATACCGCAATGAAACAGCAGAGACCGTGATGAGAATACATTTTTTTAAAATCTATAGTATCGGTGCTTCCAAATATATCGATTAAAAAATCATATAATTAAAAAATAATGTCCAAAATCGTATATTTAAGCAAATTTAGTCATTTTTAGTTAAAATTTCGGTGAAAAATTAATTTTTATTATATTATGTCAAAAGATTAACTTTACAAACCAATTATATTATTTAAAATAATATTACCAAAAATATTTAGATTTGAGTCAAAATTATAATAAAAATGTCAAAATTAAATTTTGTAGTTATTGTACATTGCAGTGATTATGTGTATCTAAACAATGTTTTGATACAATATTGAAACCACAGCGAAACTGTTTTCACTGCATTTTTGATGTAACGGATAATGATTATTTACGTATTAAAATTTCCCAGGTATAGTTGTACATTACGTTTGTTTGAACTTCCTAAAAGTTTTTAGAATCCAAATTTGCATCAAACCTCTTCCCAATTTAAAAATTTCGATTTTGGTCGATTTCGGCGAATTTCCGCTTTAAAAGGTCTATTTCCGGTCTTTTCTGGAAATGGAAAATATCACCAGCAATTTACTTCCTTCATCAGTATCAACTTATATAGAAATCCCACCGCCAAAAAAATGAAAATTTAATGTACAACTGTACACAGCAACAAGTGTTAACCCGCTCTTAATAAAATAAATACATTTTATGACCACTGTCCTAATAATATGCCACGCTATCTAGATATTTTACTTCATACTAGCACCAAATTGTAAATTTAATCATCATCAATATTACTTCAAACACTTATCGTATATTTAATTATATTTCAAATATCCTGATTAAATTATTTCAACACTAAATTAAAATTATACGTTTACAAAATTTGTAAAAGATGCTTTAAGAATATTTAATTCTTTTTTCTATTCTATTTAGCCATATTATGAATCATAAATTTTTACACGTATTTCGAAATAATATTTTTATCAGAATATTTCCATTTATACATAAAAAATATAAATAATAATAATAATATATAATATTATTATAGTAGATAAATAAATTCCCTCTTTGAGAATAAAAAAAAATTCACATAACAACAAAAGTGATGACAACCTACTACTATACACAAGGATCATCCTTCCATATTGTAAAACTACATAAAAATTTTTTTGTTGCTGTTGTTTTTGTTTTCTCTTCTTCATAATATGATAAAAATCTATTCGACAAATTGAAATAGATTAATTGAACATAAACAAAATCAAAATCTACACATATTACAAAAAAAAAATCTAAAAATCTTTAGAATTGGAGTATTTCCTCAAGAATTTTTCTATTATATCCTTGAGATTTAGAATGACATTGTCTCACAATAATAATAATAATAATAAGGAAAAAAAACGAAGCAAAAAAATAAATGAGTAACTTTTCTTCTTTGATTCTTGAAAACAGAAAATTCGGCATTCTTAAAGCGCATATTTTTTTTATTGTTTTTTTTTTTGTTTTGTTGTTTTTTTTTGTCTTGATGATGAACATTATTCATTTCATTTCCTTGTTTTTTTTCTTATTATACAATACACTGAGTCACCCTTGATCCTTTGAAAATTCAGAAAAAAAATTCTTACAATATTTTTTTACTTTGATATCATATCATGCTGATGATAATGATATACTATTGATGATTATTATGATGAGAGTATAAGCTTTTAATATAATGTGCTGAAAAAAAGATGATATGTCTTGAGGCCTTAAAAGTATACTTCGAAAACATTGAAGACGTATTTCAGGCGAGCATGCCCTACCGTTTTTTTTAAATTCATAATGTGATGCAGGAGTAAATTCTCATTTCCAAAAATTATGTATATATATATAATTCATAAGCAGAGCTACTGGTTGGTAGATAAGGTCTTAAAAATACTTTTAAATCATTGATGAAGTATTTCAAGCGAGCATGTCTCCCGTGTTTTGAGTTAATTATGGCATAGGAGTAATTTTAATTCCCCCAAAACAGAAAAATATATTTAATAAACGGAGACACTGGCCGGTAGTCCGGTCATAATTCATACTAGGTATTCGAAAATTTTCATTTAAAACAAAAACAAAATACTCATAAATAGAGTCACACCGGTAGATAAGTTTTAATACTTTGCAAACTTTGAATTAATGATAATATTTTAGGCGGGCATGCCCTTCCGTTTTTTTAAATTTACATCTAATAGAAGTAAATGTTAATTTCCCAAAAAAAAATATTTAATAAACGTAGCCACTGGCCGTTAGATAAAGCCTTAAAAATAGCTTGAAAACGTTAACATTTATGAGCTAAATACGGAGCTAAATATATTTTGCTATTACTCAATCAGTAAATAGATAGTGATATTTTGTATTAATATCAATTAGAAAGGCCTTTCTTAAAATACTAGTGATTCAATTACGGCCTTTTTTCAATATGATGTGGGAAAAAATAAAACTTTCTAATTAAATTACAAATTTTTTTTAACAAATTATCTCTCATATACATACACATATGAAAATCTCTCATATTTATATACACATGAGAAAATATATATCAAGAAATATATATATACACATGATAAATATATATATATTATCATGTCATTAACTTTTTTTATTGTAACTAAAAAAAAAAAAAAAATATTAAAAAAAAAAGTTAACACAAATGCCGAAACCCGGGATTGAACCGGGGACATTTAGATCTTCAGTCTAACGCTCTCCCAACTGAGCTATTTCGGCTTGCACTTAAGGTTTGAATTCATTCTTATCAAACTTTTATAATTTGTTTTAAGCACAGAGTCTGATTCAATGAGGTCATATTAAAAGTTCTAATCAGTGATTTTTTTTTTGTTATCTTTTATTGTTGTTTTTTTTTTTTTTTTTTGATTTGACTCATTTGGTACAAATTCTGTTTATTGTTACTGCTTGAGCTATTGTTTTAATAATTTATTTAATTGTTGACAAAAATTTATTATTAATTTTATTTAATGAAAGGTGTACGAGTATGCGATTGCGAAAGTACTTATTTGCTTGTAAATTATTTCAATTAAGTACTGTAAATTTTAGACTGAACAAAAAATAGAATATAGAGACAGCCATCTATCGAATTTAAGCTTCGACTGACGACTTTTTCACTTCTCTATGATAATAATACCAAATATAAAACATTATAATTAAAAATATTGTCCAAGGCACGTTTAGTCAATCAGAATTAAACATGAATATTGACGTGACCTCCCAGTTTTTTGTATTCACATATCTTGCAAGAGTAAATTCTCATTTCCAAAAACAAAACAAAAAGAAAATATTCATAAGATGAGTCGAACCACTGACTGGTAGATAAGTAGGTCTTAAAAATAATTTGAAAACCAATTCAGGCGGACATGCCCTCCCAGATTTTTATAATACACATATCTTGCGGGAGTAAATTCTCATTTCAATAACAAAAAAACAAAATATTCATAAGCAGAGCTACTGATCGACTATTACGAAGGTTTTTTTAAATTATTTTTTATTTTTTCAACATGTTACAGTCTTTGGTTATTATTCTAACTTTAATTAAATAATTTTCAAGTTTGTTGGACATTGTGAGGACGTTTATATTAAATCATCATACCAATTATTGAATTATTATATTCGTTATATTGTTCAACTTCTGTTGTTAAGATCAAATATATGTTATTTTGGAAACCGTGATATATCTGCAATAGTATATTCACTAAAATTCACCACTATTGATTAACATCCTGATTCAATTTATCTTTGTATTTATTACAGCAATAAACAGTCTGCTTTTCATTTGATTATAGGTATTGAAAGAAATCATATATTATGTTATTGTTTGACAATGTTATCTTAATTAGCCAATACAGTCTGATTAAAATTCATATTTGACTTATTTCAAGCTGTATATGATGTAATCAGTGAACCTCCTCTTCTGATAAAACCTGAGATATCTGACACACTTATAGTGTGTAGTATTATTATATGTTATATTAGTTCGTATTAAGATCTAAACTGAATACTTTGAGTGGTTGACCTAATTTTTTTTTGTCTTGAAACACTTCACTTAAATTATAATGTTTTTATTAACAAATACACAACAATTAATATCTCAGATTCAAATGAATCAAAAATGATATTATATAGTATATACTTCTAACAATAGGACTTTATCACATCAAAGTTTTAAAACATTATCAGGAATCAAAACCTCATAATAGACTCAATATTAAACTTTTTGACAAATACAACAATTTTTCTGCCATATATAACCCAACTGCTCCAATAACTCAGTTAGTCTTATCACATTTTACCTCTAAAAAAAAATTCATTCCAAACTCAAGCAATTTCCTTAAATTGCTTTTAAAAATAATAACAATAATAATAAAAAAAAATTATTGTAGTTAACAACCCGGCCCACTCTTCTCTCATCATTCATGTTTACTTTAAAAGTGCGAATTTCCTAAATAAAATGAGAATTAAATGAATGTCTCCTCTGGCTTTATTATTATTACTATCATCGTTTATTCTTCATCAACTTGCTGCTGCTATTCAAAAGATTTTCACTTCTTTTCTTTTTTTTCATTTCTTAAAAAAGATTAATTTCTCCCCCTTGGGTGTAATATGCGTGAGACGATTTCATTTGACTTTGACTTTCAATAAATTGGTCTCATAATAACAAGACTTCCTGGTGATATCATATGATATATACAAGTATAATTATATCCTATATCATATCTATATGAAAATAAAACATAAATAGACAGTAAAAAAAAAGGAAAAATAAAAAAAAAACAAATAAAACAAAAATAAATAAAAAAATCCTGTCTAAATATTAGTAATAGAATTTGTCTTGTTCTTTAACAAGGACTAAATTTACTGTAAGTATTACATAGTTAATACGTACATATCCTTTTTAGTTAAAGAGAATTTGTATAAATTTTCAATTGTGTTATGTAAGGAAATTTAATATTATATTTTTTGTAAAAATAAATTTTACAATATATTAACAACTGAACAATATATTATACAGGGTGGTTTATTTATATGTGAAAATAAATTTTTAACAGATTTGTTGTAAATAGAATTAGGAATTTTGTAAATACCTATCATACTCATAATAATAATTTGGATCAATAGTTCCTTACACGTCTTTAATACATGACCTACAATATACAGGATATTTCATGCACAATATTACTTTTTACAAATCTGTAATTGAGGTCGAATTTAGTTATGAATTTTAATGAGTATAATTTTGATATTTGTTATTTAATTTGACACAATTTTTGATTTAAACAAAATAAATTCAATCAATTTACAAGTTATCAAATCTAGCCAAATCGCTGGATCTAAACTTTTAGTTATAAACAATTTTTTTTTTTCAATTCTGCCCCACCTATCATTTCATAAAAAAGTAATTGTACACTCAAAGTAAAACATCCTGTATAATATATTATATAAAACATTGTCTGATTAATATAAATAATATCCTTTGACTAAAAGGATATATGTACAATATAAATTTTCTTTTTTTTGTTGTTTTTCTTTTTTTATATTTATTTAAGAATCAACTTAAGCATATAATAGTGTATTGATAGGTAAGGATTAAAGACTTAAGATATTTAATTGAATACAATTTTTATTTTAAGTTTTTTTCATTTGTGAGAATATGTGTATTAATGATTTATATTTGTTAAATAAAATTTAGGGTCCAAAATTGTTAGTTGCAATAAAAAAGAAAATAATAATAAAGAAAATTAGTTATGATTATTAATTTTATTGTAACTAGCTAATTTCAAATGGATTTTATAAATTGTGTTTTGTAAATTTCTATTCAAATCATTAAAAACGTTCTGGAAATTTAGTGATCAGTCTAAGATCTAGACTTTATTAAATATTGCTTCAATTTCTGTATTATTCCGAGTGAGTTGTTACCCTCTGGATTGCAAAACTGTTTCAAATGCGGTAAATTTATTCTATGAATTGTATAAGGACATTCTTATTGTGTAAGGATAAGGACATCCACATTGTCACAAAATTTTATGCTATATGTTAGATCCTATTCTAGATGCGCGGATCGGTAATATTTTCTTTGTACTTTATTTTAAATTTGAATCGAGTTAGCTTTGCAATTAATTTTCAATTTATATCAAGTAACTAATAAAACCAAAAATTAAACAACTCATGTAATAAAAGCAAATTGTCTTTTCAAAAATTGTTGGAATATGGTTGCACATTCGAGAAAATTTAGATACAAAAGAATTCCCATATTCAGTTTTGAGCCACCTAAAAAATTTACACAGAGTAAGGGTGGACATTTGATGCGGTGGAAATGTTGAAGTAGTGGCATTAGGGTTTTTATTTCGCCTAAGCATACGAGATATTTATAAAATAAGGAAAGAAACAATACGACGATTTTCAAGTGGTGTAAGAGAGGATGTAACATTAGACATGTCGATAAGACGAATGGCACGCTTTTAAATTTTGCCTAGAAAATTAAATGCGGTTCGTGATGCACCGGCCCATACATGTAAATTATATTACAACTTGGCTCGTATGTATCATTTATAGATATTTAGCATGTCCTGGCGAGAAAAATACATTTTGCAGCGACTAAAGAAACCCAAATAAATATCTCGCGGCCGTTTTGACAATGTCAAAGATATGGTTATTTCATATAATTTTCTTGTTGACCTGCATGCATTGAAAATTGATTTCACCACAGTGCGTGCTCTAAAATAAACTCTTCCAAGGAAGGGGTCTACTTCAGTGAGGATTGGTACTTTTTCGGCTGTGGAAGGGGGTACGAGTAGTTTCGCAAAAAGTTTAACTTTTCCAATTGAATCAGATATAATTCTGTCGTTTACAATCTGGGTGGGAATCCAGAAAAAATTTGCTTAATCAACATGATTCGCTATTTTTGGGGAGCCTAAGAAATTTTTTGCCTCAACAATTTATCATCAATTAAAGAGATACAAAAAAAGCAAATTAGACACATACGAAAGTTTAGTAATTTCGAGGGAACTGGTAGATAATAGATTGAAAAATGATTTAGGAAATGGATACTCCCGGCTATTTAAATTAATATAAACTAATTTGCAAAAGTCCAGGCAAAATATGTAACAGTTAGGAATTAGGACATAAAAGGGAAATAAGAATTAAGGAATTTAATTTGTCACAAGCACTGAGGAAGAAAGTATGTTGCTTTCGCTATATCGATATTTGCAATGAAATATTAAAAATTATTTTAAATTATCACTATAAATAAAAATCCGATTAATAAATTAAAAACTGAGTATAAACTATTTTTAATTTTTACGTTTTGATATTTCTTTTTCTAAAATAAGAAGCAACTCAACTCTCAGTGCATCCTCTAAAACCAATAATAGGTAATTTATTCAGGAGTATGTAATTGACAATAACGTCAAAGTCTTTGTAAAATCAAAAAACAGGGCTGAACAAATTTAATTTTCATTAGCATATTATTAAACTTCACATTATTGACTTAAAATAGTTAAAATTGATATGTTCAAGGCACAACTTCAATCAAATACCTTTAGTGGATTTCCCACGCTTAAATCAAATTGAAAATCACTCTGTCATTTCGCTTTATTTAAGAACAATAAAACAGTGACAATCATCGTGACGTCAGTCTTAATACAAGTTATAATAAACAAAACTTTATCCAACAAGGATTATTATTACTGAAATAATCCAAGTAAATAACTTTAACAGGACTATTGTGACAGGAAAATTGTTATAAATTTCATGAGATTCTCGAAGAATTAAAATTTTATTATGTCATCAAAGAGAAGTTATAAATCTGAATTAAAATTATTTAAATATTAATAATTTATTATGATTAACTATATTCAGAAATATCTTAAAAGATTTTCATATTTTCATACTCAAGACAACCCCCTCTTCATTATTTTCATTAAAAACATTTTCAAAATTTTATTATTACTTGACTTTTGATAATTTGAAAATGAACTTGAAAATTATGAAAATTATTATTTTATTTTTATGTTTATTTACTAAATCACCTCCTTAAGCACGAGTTAAAACCAACGAGTTGAATTCTTCAGAAAATTAATATTTACATAAATTGATCTTGAATTTGAATTATTTTCATCTTATCCTGTTTTTTACAGATTTATTGTCAAATTAAATTTGATAATTATCATAATTATCCTTCAAATTATAATTGAAAAAAAAAAAAACTCAATAATTTATTTCCTTTTAATTTGAATAAATTTTTTTTTTTGTATTTCAATCCTTTTTATCTTATCCTTTCTAGATTAATTTCAATACATAGACAGAAACTTATATATTATGTATAACTATTTTGTCTTTAATATTTAGAAATTAAAAAGGATTTCTCATTATTTGAAAATAAATTTTAATACAATATATGGGATGCTTATAATACTAATACTGATAATGATGATGATGATGATGATGTTGATAATGCTCCTGGTGTTGATGATAATGATAATTGATATAACGTGACCAGAGAAAAGAAGAGCAATACGATTGAATATTACTTTTATTTTCTAATTCAATATGAGAAATTATTAACATATGTATGTAGGTAGATAAGTATATGTATGTAGATATATATTATATATATTTGAAATTGAATGAAAAAAACTATTTTATATATATATATATATATATATTCGTACCTATCCTTGAAGGTATATATGAATGTTATATACATCTCTAACCTTAAAAATAATTCAAATTATTTTGATAGAATATTATTTACATATAAATCAATATACAGGGTGGTTTATTGTTTGGGCTATGTATCAATTGATTTGAATGTAGGACTAAGAATTTGGATGTTTATTAAATGATTTGTTGTACTGAATTTGTTTCTCATTGTACAGAACTTGTTTCACTCAATTAAAAAAATTTAAGATCAAGAAACTTAAAGACATACTGTGGAGTGCAAACGGTTTAAGTCAAAATACAAATGACTAGATCTAGAATGGTCCGGAAAGTAAATTCTATTTCTAGTTCTTTTGATCGTCAATTAAGTGTTTTAACTGTAAAAAAACGATTACGCTTTAATGTATGTACAACTGAGACTAGCTTCTGTACATCTGTCATTTTTAGCTTTGATACTTACTAGTTCGACCTATTTTTTATTTATAAATATTTTTTTAATTAATGCTATAGTTATTCACCCATATAGGTATTAACTTATGATTTTTACTTTTCTACTTACAGCATGATTCTGGTTTAGTTTATTTTTAATTTTTTTCTAATCAAAGGTGGCGATGTTTTACTAACCCTACTGGATGATGATATATTTGCATAATCAAATTGAAGCAAGCTTTCATCTAGTAATAAACGTCTGATGTGCTTAATCCAAGCATTAATCTGACAGTATATAATAATGTAGTTAAACTCTTTGAAAAAATGACGATGTTGATATCATGATTGTTTCAGTGTGCTTTTACAACAGTTATCTAATGAAACCAAACTATGACACCTACGCAACAAAATAGAGCTCACTGAAAATAGAGCTCGCGGACGTACTGCTGTTGTTATAAAATTTGCAATGCATATCGTTGAATAAGTCAAATATTTCCAAAAATAACTTACAAGTTTTCCTTATTCAACTGATGGCACGGAAGTTAAATGTTACACAATGAAAGCGATTAACAATGACAACGCTGTATAGTCCTCGAAATAATAACAAAAAAGATTTCTACATAAAGCTTTTCCACTTAAATTATTATTTATACAAATGAAATGTACTTACTTTTAAATTTACAAAGGCATACATTCCGAATGGGAAAAAGATCTATGACTGGCTTGTATATTAATATACAGGTCTGCCGGTGTAAATGAATAAATAATTTTCAAAGATCTTGGCGGAAAACTATATATTTGGGATACATTTTGATACCAAGCATTCCAAGTTAATAAATCCAAAAGGCCTATAATATTTCAACGGAATAAGCAACTTGAATCATATCTGCTCGTGAACCAACTATGTGCCCTAGTAATAAAACCAAAATTTCTTCTCTTTTCACACTTCAAGCGATATTACTGTATTAAATAGATCACTTGCAATATTATTAGTACATTCATCCATTCATTTAAAAACAAGTGATGAAATATCTATTTGTTTCTTTCATTAAATCAATTCAAGAAGCCACCACTTGGTCAGCCAGTCTGAACAGAATCGACACAAATACGTAAATAAGTAAAAAAATGCAAGATGAAGAAAATATGACAAAACAGCCGCATAATGATCAACAAAAGATACCTTAATAGAAGCACCAAGAAACTGTTAAAGCATGCAACTACGGAAATAATGGCGCCCAGAAATATATTTCAAATTTAACACTAAGTCAATCAACAGAATATGACTTATGGAAAGTTATGAAAAAAGCAAAAAAACCCAACATATACAAAAATCCATCTCTATATTTACACAGTAAGTAAAAGATAGCTAATACATTTGCTAATCATCTTTCTACAGTACTGAAGCCATAGAACACTTGTACAACAGTTAGAGAACAGTACATATTTTTCTTAAAATATTCAAGTTAATAAGTAGGTATATATTTTGTGAATTGGTGCAAAGAATTAGTATAAGCGGTTTCACATTTGTGAAGAGAATTTTACTATATACAAATTTCCATATCAAGGTTTAGGTGGCCCTACTGTTTCAGTAGGGATGTGCACTTAATACCACTTTTATTCCTCATCGTAAATGTCTGAAAGGTGGTTCTTTCACCTAAAATTTGATTTTCTCAGGAATAATTAGACAAAAAGGAATTTTAAATAATTTCTTAAAGTTGGATATAAAACATTTTAATATGGGAGCCTATCTAAATCCTAAATACACCAAAATTTCAAAAAACAACATCATCTCAATTTTCCTAAACCAAAGTTCCAAGTTTTCTATGTTTAGTAGAAATGGTGTTAATTGTTTTATTTTATTGCTGTTTGATAAGCGGAAATATATCAGATTTTTCAAGAGTTAGAAAAAAATATTTGTATTGCGTAGTCGCTGTTAGATACAAAAAAGAAAATATTTGCTTTTTCTAGAAAATTATCTATACTATTTTAAAAATGTATTCTTCTGGGATTCTGGTACATTAGAATTTTTCTGTTTTTGATTTTTACGTTGTGTTTTTGATTTTGGGATTTTATTTTGTGATATCGGATCACACCTTAATATTCAAAAGTCAGTATCATCTGAATACAAGGTAGGTAGGTAGAAGTGACCATTCCATTTTATTCTGGAAAACCAATTAGCACGTAATTATGCTATTTTAATACCACGACTCGAGTAATCAATTTGTTGTTGTTCGTTGTTTTAGTGAACTCTCTTCCAAGGGACTCATTACTAAAGCTACCCTTGCGATTAAGAAGTTTGATCAAATCACCAAATTGGTTTTCTGCAATAATACTTATATTGTTAGGAAAAGACTTACTCAAAGTCTGGAGTATGACTCCAGGTAAGATACTGCTAAAATATTACAAAGTTTTATTGTTATACAGTAGCTATTTATTTATACTGTTCTACAGCTCTATTATACAGTTCTAACATAGACAAAATTGTAAAATGAGACTTGAAAATTTTGATTGAAACTTTCTTCGGGTTAAATACTCTTACAAAAGTTCATAGAACCAATGTTTGTAATTACCACCACGTATAAAACAATATATAATATCAGTGAAACACTCTGTATCAAAAATTAAATTCATGAAATATACGTAAATTCTTCTCCAATACTGGATTATTTCCATTTCCATATTATTTATTAAATTTCCAATTTTGTTTCGTCCTTTAAGGAATATATGGTAAATAATTTCTTATTTACTTGTACACTAAATCTATACGTATATTAATTTTCTCATATGTACAAATTTGTATATATCTATACATATATAAATTTCCTGTTAATAATATTTGTAATGGTGATGTGATGTGCTTTAAGGTTTGATCACCTATGATATTATTTTTCATGAACATAAAATTCATTTAAAACAAAAACAAAGGTAATAACTAAAAATTACTTCCTCATTCCACTTAGATGCACTTGAGAAAAGGAAAAAATGAAATTCAGAATGAAATATAGAAAAATTAAAATTAAAATTAAAAAAATTGTATCATGACATACAAAAATAAAAATTAAAAAAGCGAAAGGGTCTTCTTCATAATTTTCTGGATTTTCATTTCTGATATGATCTTTTTCTATATTCGTCTTTGTAATGATAGTAATCCTTAGTACACCAAGCAACGACAAAAACAACAGCAAAATAAAGATCCTTTTATTTTTTTTCTTAAAAGGGTTAACTAGAAAAAAAACAAAAAAAAAATATTTGATCTCTTTGGGAAAATACTTGTAAATTTATTCCAAAATATTTTTTCTTTAATACATTTCTAGTTGAGAATTGAGATAAGTTTCTTATGAGATCCTTCTTTCGATATCTCATATCTCTCACTAATATATAATATTATTTTAAGACCATTAATATATATAGAAATTATAAATTTTGAATACACAACAATAGTGTACAATATATAGTTTTGAGGAAATACAAAAAACAAAAAAAATGGACCAAATAATTTAATGAAACACGGAAGATTTTCGAATGAATGCGTTTTTCGTTTTTTTTTTTGTTGTTGTTATTAAAGAAAACAGGGTAACAAAAAAAAAAGGATCAACAAATTGGTTTACTCATATGGCATTAATTTGAGGTAATTTGTTTGGAAATACATACTTTGTAAGAACGTTTTTTTTTTTGTCTATAGATCACAACTGCTTTTTTTCTACAATGTAGTGTGTGCGCTTGTATGAAAGTCCTTCAATATAGATTTATATAATTTTCTAAGGTGAATCCTTGATTTATTACTGCTGATGCTAGACTTCTTAAAAACAAAAATTCGAAAAAAAAAAATTACGCCTTAGTTTAAATGCATGAAAATTCAATTCATAATAGATTCGGTCGAGTAGAAAATTGATTTATATCTTCAATTCCTTCTTTAATTTTGTTTTTGTTTTTTTGTAATTTTAATTCTCTAAGGATGAGGAAATTTTTTATTTTTGGTTTAAAATTTTTGCGGAAATTAAATTTTACCTATATTTTATATTATAAGGTAAAATACCAACATAATAATAAATTTCGAATGCAGATAATTAAAAATTTGACAAAATTTTATTTATTACAACACATTATGGAGGGTATATACCTATAATAAATTATTTTTAATACAAAAAACAAAAAAAAAAAAAAAAAAATTTATTGAAATTTTTAACCAAAAATTAAATAAAATGAATACGACTTATATTAATAATAATAATAAATTTAATATTGTTTTTATTATTTGAATTGTAATATTTTAATTTTACCACAAAAGAGTATATAGTAATCATTAAAAATAATAAAATTTATTGAATAAAATATTATATAGTAATAAATAGGTTAAATATTTTAATACATTAGCAGATTAAATGCAAAACATATACGTCTCATATTGGTTTAATGCAATTCTTAATTTTAAATATTTAAAATATGTGCCAACAAATCATAACCGCTTATGTCAACATAAGAAAAAATCGAAATAAAATCGTGTTCATAGTTGCAGGAAAACCTGCGTCGGTGTGTTGCAGATTTTTTTACCTGTCACTATGAACAAAAACACTTGCACAGGCGCGCAGAAAATACTTCAGCAGTATTTCTTGTTCATAGAAGCAGCACATGCACAATTTCTTTATAAGTTATATCATATTATTTATAATTATATCATTATATATTTCTATATGTATATATTTAATATATTTTTATATATTTTTTTAAATATTATATATTGTTCATATATTATAATATATTAAAATTATTATATATTTTTTTAAATATATTTATTTGATCTCATTTATATTTATATATATACATATATACACATTTATTTTATTTTAATAATTAATTTCTACTTTTCATATAAATATTTTCTGACATCATTACTTTTTTAAGTTCCATTTATGTACTTTAAAAGTCATTCGAAATAAGGCGCACTAAAATATTTGCACAACCTGCCCGATGCTGACGCGACACCGATTACTATAAACACTAGCGCCTGCTTTTTATCTGCGCAGAATTTTTGACGATATGCAACTAGGAACAGAAAATCTTTTTTGTTGCGCAGGTGCGACCACTACGAACACCCCTAAAATAACCACCATATTCAGAATTTTTGAAAGTATTTCCTGTCAAAATTTGGTTTGATTGTGACAAATATCATATTTTTGCTAGCGTACATAATCGCTTATGTCAATATAATTTATAAATTTTGTTTGTCATAACTGTTTATTTTACTAAAAATATTTTAATGTATTCCTAAAAATAGTCATCAGAATTTATAAATTATTAAGTGTTTTTTTACAAAATTTCGAATATCATTTTCAAAATTTCAATAGGGTGTTATTTAACGGTGTTAAAAGGCTTATTTTACTTAAACGATTTTCCCACAATATTTTAATTTATTATTAATATTAACATCTTAAAAAAATGTACGGTTTTTTTACAGTATTAAAATTTTAAAACTGAAAAACTGGAAACTGATACATTTCAGTTACTATATTTTTAGACTTTTATTTACGCTTTAAAATTGATTTTACCCGAAACAACAATTTCATACATTAGCGGTTATGACTTGTTGCCACAGTTAGAATATTCGGACGGTAGTGAAGAATATCTAAATATCTACATTTAACATGATTTTAATATTATTGATATATGACTTAAAAACTACCGTTATCTCTTGAATACAAAAAAAAACAAAAATTCTCTCAGTCGAAAATTTGGTAGGTTGGAATGACACCAAAATAATAATTATATATTAAAAATTTCAATTATGTGGGGTTAGTTCTAGTCAGTAAAATAAAGTGGACACATTAAACGAACACATTTATCATATCATTAACACAATAACCTCCATACATTTTCATTTTAAGATGACTACAGAAATAATTTTCCAAAATGGTTTTGCACATAATTAGAAGAGACATCTTTTATATTTTTGCAGTTATAATATCATCTTAATCCCTATCTCCTGGTATATAGCTCCACAAAATGCACTAAATAGGGTTGATGTATAAAAAAAATATTACCATATCATTCACTATTATCCAAGACTTTTCTTACTGGTTCTCTATATTCAAATCAATATACAAGCTTCACAAATATTTGAAAGCTAGAAGTGTTGCAATAAAGCCGCAGGTATCATTTTTAAATGCTTTCTTTTTAATTTGTAATATTAATAAATTAAGTTGTATAAATAATATTAATAATTTCAAATTCTTGAATCAAAAGCTAAATTTATATTACAAAATCAAATAACCCGTGAATTTACAATAGAAACGGAAGTGTGTACGACAAGGAGATGCATTATCCACATTGTTATTTAAAATTAATTCTTGATTACACCTTAAAAAAAATAGAAGCAGTATTTTCAAGATGGCAACCCAAATAATAGCATATGCAGATGGTATAGTGATAATAGCAAAACCGTCTTCTGAATCCGAATAGACAGACGGATATTTGCTATAATCAAAGTATATATCAAGAAAGGTAAAGATTATAAAACTTTAATACGACTTATAGTGACGTATGGAGGAGAGGTTCACTAAGAGCTGTTCACTAAGAGCTGCAGCGCTAATAATAGATGATGATGAATTAATAAAAAGCGCTAAATATCAAAATTATAGTTTTATTTATTTTTAATTATATACTTATGTACCAAAATTATATTTTTTTTACACTTCTTCCTGCAAATATATATTTATATGTAATCAAAAAAACATTATAATTTATTTATTAATATATTTAATAAAAGAAAAAAATAAATAAAATTAAAATCCTGTAATGAGAAAAAAGAAAATAAAAAATACATTTTATTGTTTAAAATACAATTCAACTGTAATGAGTTTACAGGAATTGCAGTAGAAAAAATAAAGCAAAAAATACATTAAAAGCAGAAAATATATATGGGAGGATGATAAATTTTATAAAAAAATTGTATTTACTGGTTTTGTACGGTATCTAACGATGTGTCAAATACGGGTTAATATTGCGTGGGTGATAAAGCTTATCTTTTTTACACAGAAGACAGGTATCACACTAAGTAGAATATAAAAGTAGAAAAATCAATTACTCTGTGAAATTTAATGATTGATCACAATGGAATAAATGGTTCATCGAAATCATATATGCTCCCCAAAGGTAGAATATCCATTTTAAATACAACAGTCAAGGTCAAAATAGGTTAAATGTGGAGATATCTAATCTTCTAATATACCAAAACAGATTGATATTCCAATGCACAAAATTTACTTGTATTTCAAAATTCTGAACAAGCCTACACAATATTGCGTCCTTTTTCGTCCTTTTTTACCACAGAGTTAATATTGTAATTTAGTTCCACTTTGTTTGTCATTTACACGATATATTTTTTAATTATATTTTCGAATAGGTTATAAAATTTCCAATAATATTAAATGTAACTCACAAATATCTTTTAGTTAATATTTCGAGATATTCAATTTGTCAGAATTCATTTTACAGGGTAAATCACCGGTTTAATCTAAAAACCCTTTAATGGGCCATTTTATTACAGAATTTATATATTCGGTGTTCCGCTGTAATCTGAAAAACCTTTAAGGGATAATTACCGTAAAAAGAGCAAAGTGAATTTTAAGGAAAAAATTATTCTAGGCAAGAGTTATTTTTAAACTTAATCTGCGTTACAGTGGGGGTGGTTTAACTAAACCGCATTGGAAAAATAATGTCTAATAAATAAGATCGGCAAGTTAGAGCAATACATTTGTCTTTTTAGAAACGATATATATAACTAACGGTAGTACTTGGGCAGGCATTAGACTTGCCGTTTTTAAGTATTGGGTGCACAACAATCCTTAAACGGTCAGGAAATGCAATTACCAGCATTAATTTACCGTTAATTAATAATTAGGTATTTATGTTGTTTGAAATAGTTTTGAAATGAGTGAAAATAGATTTAATGTAATTTTCGGCTTTTAATGTAAATTTCACTTAGAATTAATTAAGAAACTCATGTTTATATTTTTTATATTTAGTTTCATTTTACAGAAATAATAATTTTTTGTTTTGTTGTATTTTTTCACATAATAATTTTTAATTTATTTTTATTTCATTACATTTTTTTTTTTTTGTATGATTTTGTTCTACATAAGACAAATTTTTAAGAATTTTTATTTTTGAGATGTTTTTTTTTTAATAATTATTATTAATTTTCTCTGCTTTTTTTTTTGTTTTCTTTTTTTTTATTTAGATTTTTTTTTTCTTAAATTACAAATAAATTCTGATTGTTTTTTCTTATTTTTATTATAATTTCTAATGTTAATAACCGAATTTTTTAACTGATATTTTTTTGTTTTTTATTTTGTTTCTGGTATGTTTTTGAAGGTTTTCCTAAATAAATTTACAATGATATGAAAAAGGTTTTTTTTGTTATTTTTTTTTTGTAGTTTTTAAAACAATTTTTTGGTAGTTTTTTTTTTTATTTTTTTATATTTTATTATTAATTATTTTTAATTTATTTACATTAAATTAAGAAAATTATATCACTTTTATGTGTTACAAAAAATCAAATTATTGCAATTAAAAAACTAAAAAAAATATGGAAAAACTATAAAGAGTTGTAATTATAAATTTAAAGTTTCGATGTATATCGATATAACAGAGATTTGTAAAGAAAAAAAAATAAGTTAAGATTTAAAGAATGGAGGGTAATTAAGGTTACTTAAATGTTTTGTAGTTTTGCCGTCCGGCGGAAGATCTGGCGTTCCAGAATTTGGAAGCCTTCACATCCAGAATAAATGTCCTGTATCTAAAACCAACTTTATAACAATATTTTTAAAACAAAAAGAATTGAAGGTCGCCAGAAGTAGGGACCCGAAGCCTTAAATTTCGTGTAAAAAAGTTTTTAGATTGGCAATTTTTTTACCTTCCGACTATTTCTGTCCAAATGTCCAAATGTTTGGTGTTAATTTTGGCAAACGTTTGTTTGCCAAATATATTTTTTGCAATCACGTATAGGATTAAATTCATCTCTTCAATTAAAAAAAGGTGACGAAAACGACTCCGACAAGTGAAATGGTAACAGTAAAAACTAACAATCTGTTTTTTTTTAACAATTCAAGAGGAGCAAGTAAAATAAATACAATATTGCAATAATTTTATTTTATAACACTTCTTTGTTTTTTATTTTAATTATTTTGTTTTTGCCCGAAATAATAATAAAGATATAATAATTTAAAAATACAAAAACTACTATAACTGAGATTATTAATTTCTGATTATATTATACTCTTCGAGTAATTCATTTTTATTTTTATTTATTTATTCTTTTTTTGTTTTTAATTATTAATTTTAATATTTAATTTTCAATTTGATTAAATATTTCTAAATTATAATTATACTTATTACGAATATTTAATGATTAATATAAATTTATATATTATGTATAAGTATATATAATATATTTAATTATTGGATATGACTATGAGGAATTAATTCTCTTTATGTGTTTTATATCTATATATTATATATAAATAGTTACATTACATACTTTGCTCTAATTATTGTTATATATCAAGATATGTTTACAAGTTTTTATATAGAAATATTAATGAAGTAAATTAAAAGAGGAAAATAGTAAATACAATTTGTAATAAAAAATATTATTTAATAAAAATTTATTTGTTTTAACAAATCGAAATTTATAAATATTTAAAAATTGAAATTAAAATTATATAATTGAGATAAAAAAAAAATATTATTAAAATATTATTTTTAACAATATTAAAATTAAAATTAACATTATTGCATTATTGCATTTGATATTAAAAACTGAATAATATACAATGATTACAAAAACAATAAATATTCGTTAATATTTCAATTATTGCACTTTTAAATTTAAAAATCACTTACAGTCTCTTACTATCTTCAAGTTATAATCATTTGTTAAATTTAAAAGTTTTTTATTCAAAAATAAAATTTAATGATGAGTCCAGCACTTGTTTAAAAAAATATTTGTTACATACAAGTTACTAAAGTCACCAAATATGGGTCCTTTTATAAACCAAAACAAAACTAAGTATATTTATTTACTTATTCAAACAATTGTATACTGTCGACAAATAAACTGTTCTCGTAATATTATATACGACAACATTTTTAACTTTGAGGTAGGTCAGAACTTTATCTACCTCAGAACAAACATAAACTACACAATTTACATCGACATTGAAATGAGGTAAGAATTAAATTTGTAAGCCACTGCTACTTCTAAACAATTGGGCTCAAATTTCCTATCCCAAAATGCATAGTTTCTAAAAATCACATTCTTCAACTGTTGCTATATGCTTCTGAAGGGTGGATATTATAAAGTTCAAGTGAACAAAAACTTGCTATTTCCGAAACAAAAAATTTTCTCGAATGTGTGTATCTCATGAATCGAAAGTTATCACAAACACTTTTGTCGGAAAAATATTGCTTCCTAAGTATCGATATTTTGCAATCAAATAGAAAATTATTGGTGAAAGAAAACTTGACACAAATTAAATTATTTATTTACTGACCAAATTAATTTCGGAAGAGAAGATTTAACGCTGAATTATATCAGCTGTTTAACGATATTGAAATAGCCAAAAAAAAAAACTAAGCTAAGACGTCTAAAACGTCGAGGACAACATTGCGCTAGGTTCAAGATCTTCTGTAGCACCCATGAGTATGAAATATATGTTATTTATAAATGTCCTTATTAGATAATAATCTAACACACTATCTGTGTTACAGTATTTTAACCATTCAGATATTTTGTTGAGATTTGTACTATTAAGAAGACTTTTTACTTTCAGAAATTAAAAAAAAAATGCTTTCAATGTTAACTTTAAGCTATAATTTATTTCTGGTCAAAGGAGTTCTAAGCTACCCAATTTGATATTTTTAAAATTTTAAATACCACATAGTTTTTAAAGTTGACTTTAGAACTGTTAACTGTTATAACTGTATATAACTTTATAAACTGTTTAGTATTTTCGAAATGTTTATTTTACGTTATTATTTGTTTGTGCTGGTACTTTGCACCAAACTGCCCAATTTAATATTTTCAAAATTTTTAAACCCGAAATTATAACTTGACAATTAAAAAGAAACTGTTTCAAAATAAATATTAAAAAAATTTAAAATTCTAATAAATTTTCAAATAATACAATATTACAGAGATTTATAAATTGTTTTTTTTTGCTTTACTTAAATTTGACATCAGAATTTTATAATATTACATATTTAATACATATGTAAATATGTAAGTGTGACTTACATTAATCATTATTATTTACTTATTCAAAAAATTTATATTTAATTATCTTGTGTTTTTTTTTTGTTTTTTATTTATTTCTTTTATTTTTAAAATGTTATTATCATTATACATTTACAATATGAATAATATTAATATTAATTTTTTTTTGTTGTTTTTGTTGTTTTTGTTGTTTTTGTTTTAATATTATCATTGTTAATATTAAATAATAAATCTTATATTCTAAATTACATATTTAATACGTTATTTGATATTATAAATTAATAATAATAATTTATTATTATAATTATTATTATGTATTAATTTTACAATTTAAAATTTAAAATTTGTTTCCTTATTTACTTCAAATTATATATTTTTTCTTTTTTTTCATATTTTCGCAGAGGTACATGTGTTCCTTTCATTTATATTTATTAATATAAATATATATTTACTTTAATTTTTTAAATATACTATATATATTTTATTTTTTTTTATAATTGTCCTTTATTTACTTTAACATTTTTTTAAAATTCAATTTTTAATATTGCTTTAATTTTTTTAATAACAGGTAATAAATAAAAAATTATAATTATGTATATTTTTTTTAATTTAATTTACTTTCATTGATTTGTGGAATAGTATAACATGAAAAAATCATATGAAAATTAAATATCAATAAATTTATTTATTTTTAAAATTAATTCTTTATTCAAAAATATTATTAATTTTATTAAATCTGACTTAAGTGAAATTAAAATTATAATGTACTGATTTTTGTTATTAGTTTAAACATCAGAAACATTATTGTATTAAGTCATCTGTTTTTTAATGTTAAAAAATTAAATTTCAAATAAATTGTTTTTAAATTAAATATTCCACTATTTTAAGTAATTTTAATTATAAATTATTAAAAAATGATAAAAAATTTAAAAAAATATATTTTACGTATTTTATGTTTATTTCAGTAGAAACAATGAAAAATGTTTCCAAATTTTATATGGAGTTTTCAATAATCGAAAAAAAATTAAATTTTATTTTTTATTTAATATTATAAGTAAATATTTTAGTTAATAAATATATACATATATAGAAATGTAATTTAAATTAAAACTTGATTGCACATAAAATTCTAAAGAAACTGTACAACCCAAGGTAATGCTATGCAATTCTATATTATATCGTACTGCCTTCTAAACCTGAAAATGTTTAATTTAGTTCAGCTAAGCTAATATTTAAGCATTGTGCAGATTATTTTAAAGACTAATATGCTAGTTGAGTTCGTTTTCAAAAATATTCAAATAAATATTGTTGAAGAAAATAACACCTGTACCATCAAAATTTAGCTGCATTTAATGTAAGTTCAACTTTAGAACCAAGCCCTCAAGGAACGAATTAATTCGTGTTATCTGGCCAGAGAGCACACAAAAGTATTTACTTATGTAATTTTACAAAAGCATGACTTTCGAATAATAAAGGAAGCCACAATAAAGAAAGCTAGGTTAAACTCCCAATGCCCCAATGAAAAGAACGAGACAGAAACTTTTGAATACTTTATTTGCAGCCACCCAACGTTAGCTAGACCCAAATTTCTTTCTTTTGAGGTTAAACTTTCCCTAACAATATAGGATTTGTTCTTGGTTTTCGTATACTAACTTCCTTGGTGAATAAAACAACCAACAATAACAAAGGGGTTGCTATGAATCATTGAAAAGCAATTTATTGTTATACAAAGCATTAATAAATTTCAACATATCGATAGCAGCTCAATCAAACGTTAAACCATTTTTACTAAAACTCTTCATATAGAGAACATAAAATACCGAAACAAGTTAGAGCATTCTCAAATAACCTGGCTCAAAGCGTTTTGCACTCAGATATTAAAGATTAAATGTGATCCGTTAAATCTGGTAAGCTAAACACTATCATATATCATACCTGTTGATACGTCTAGAATGTAAAGGATGTTGGGGATAAAAGCAAATTGAAAGGATATGAAGAAAATTTGAAACGAAGGTGTTAATATTTGTTTTAACTGTATGCAGGTTATAAGTATAGAATTGTTCATGACTGGAAACCCATACGATCAAATTAGGTTCCATATTCCTGATGTACGAGTTATAAACAAATTTTCATAACATATTTTTTGTCATTTAGTGATTTCAACTGTGTAGGGATGAGTACCTACATGATGCTTCTAATGTTCAATTGTATATAAGAAGCATCATGTAGGTATATGTATTTTAACGATTTAACAATTTCAATAAAAATGGAAACGTTTTTCAATAATTTCATTTCTAATTTTCTTATTATTTTTAAAATTTTGTTAAATTAGAAAAAAAAAATTAATTTTATAAAAAACAATATAATTTTCTTTTTTATTAATTAAAGAAATAATAGTTAAATTTACAATGCTATAGATTTTAAAATTAAAAATAATAAAATTACTGATTTAATTTTATTTACTGTTTTTATAATAAATACGGAAACAAACCTTACCTTTCTTTATACATTACATATTTATATTTGTATATTATTAAATTATTTTTTTTTCATTTTCAATTTTAAACCTTAATTTTTAATTTTAATTTTTAATTTTAATTTAATTTTTCATTTTTCAAATATCTTATACCAAACATTAAAATTTTGTTCCGAAAATTTTATAAATTCAAAATTTTTCTTTTTTTAATTTAATTTTTCCATTCAAATAATTTTTATAATTAATTTTTGTTTAATTTTTTTTTTTTTTAATTTTATATCGAAATTCTTTCCCTGCATTTTCAAAAAAATTTTTTTTTTTCTTTAATTTAATTTCTTTTCTTTTTAGTTAAATAATTTTGTCCTAAACACGAATTTTTTTTCATATTATTTTTCTTCCATATTTTAGCCAAACAATTTTTCTTTCTTTTTTTTCTTTTTTTAATTACCAAACATTTTTTTGCTATATTACCAAACATATTTTTTTTTTGTTTTTGTTAACGTGGTCTGTATCTTCTCCGTACACATGTTATTTAAATACAATAAATTATTTAAATTATAGTTAAGAAAATATTGAGTTAAAATAATTCAATTTTAGTGATTTAAGACTTAAGACCTAAATAGAAAAATTATAATTAAATTATAATTAAAAAATTAATTAATTAGGAAATGTGAAGGCTTTAATTTATGAAGTTGTGCATTTCCACTGAAAATTTATAATGGAGAAGTTTTGAATGTCTAACATAACTCACTCACTCACTTTTTCATTGCGAAACTTTTGAGACAAATTGAAGCAAATGCTACAAAACTATGGGGTGCAAAGTAAATAAATCACAGACCAAATATTTAGTCGTTACAACAAATTGATTAAACTAAACAACTGTCTTTGACAGTAGCCTAATTAATTACTAAATATCTACTTTAGGAAAAATAAATATAAGAATTTGAATCACAGATTTGAGCTATGCAAAAAGCGTTACAATGCCAAAGGTAGTGGAAAAGATAGATAATTATGATGACAAAAATTATGCAACTACTTACTAAATTTCCTATACAACACACTACATCAATAGCAATTCTGTGCGTCAAATTGGTGATCTTTTGAACACCAAGATGGTTAAGATATAGAAATATAATAAGCAGCATACCCTGTAAAATAATAACCTATAGTCAAACCAATAAAGATGCGATAATTAGACTGGTTAGAACGCAGCTGGACTGGGAAAGACAATCAAGAATGGCTTCTCAATAGAAGATTAGTGCTATACTAAGTAGAGATAGATCGAAGCTTAATAATTATCAACATCATCATCTAGCCTAACCATTCCGAAGGGGAACATAAACTTGATCCACTTGATATGTGACTCACTACCATTGCTTTAAATTCAATTCAATATTTTCTGATAGCACTTTCCTAGGTGGTCAAAGTTTAGGTTTGAAAGGAAAAAATTATTATAACATTTTTGAGGTCCTAAGAGAATAGAAAACTATAACATTGAGTTGAGACAAATTGAAAAAAACAATTTTTTAGTCGATCAAAGACTCTAACGTCGTTTTGTGCTATGTTACGAATGTATGAAATGCCTAAATCTAAAAGTAACTACACATAGGAAACTAAAATTGCCAAAACTCTACGGAAACAAAAGTTTTCTCAACCAAATGTGTTTACAAGAGAGTGTGTAACTCTCTATAAAATTCGTTCTAAACAATTTTTTCTCTATAGTGAAACTATTGTATTAGGTACATTAATATATGTAGTAGAGTTTCTACAGATTAAAAACATGTTATCGTAGACATAAAACATTTTCTACTTGAAAGGGTGAAAATTTAAAATGTAAAAAGGTGGTAGCACCTACATCATAGCAATCGCCCATGTTGATCCATAGCAATCGCCTACTATCATATCACAAACTAGCCTTGTCCTTGCCTACTCTTCGAAGAAATCCATACTCGTAGGTTTCTATTTTTCAATAGTTTAGGATAAAATTCTCCGAGCAGACGCATATTGGTAGGTTTCTATTTTCAAATAGTTTAAAAGTGATTTCTAAGTCAATCGTGCAAACAATTAGTAAAATTTTCAATTATTGTTTTAAAACTCTTTTAATATACTGAAATTGTTTAGGTTCTCTCACTTAAATCATCAAATTAAATTTAAAAAATAATTTAAATAACTTATATTATGTAAATAATAATTCTTTTTAATAATTAAATAAAACAAAAATTAAAACACTTTTTTGTTTATTAAATTAGAAATAAAAAATTATATTATGCAACTGTCAAAATAACAGTTACACAGTATTTTCATTTAATTTTTTATTTTTTTTTTTTTTATTTTCTTTATAACGTTCTAAAAATAATTTAACTATTTAAAGAGGATGATTTTTTTTTTATATTTTACTTTATTTAATTATTTATTAATTTTCTTTTTTTATTTTAAAAAATAAACTTTAAAAACAACTTTGCCTATATTATAAAAAACATACAAAAATCCTTAATTTAGATTTAAAATGCCAGAAAAATACGATATTGTAATAAATGGAACGGAATTGATTGAGTTTTAAATAGAATTGAAATTATAGTTCTGTTTTTAGATTATTAAAGAATTTTGTATGTCCTGACTGAAAGCTTATTAAAGAATTCAGCAAGTTCTGACTGAAAGCGCTAACAATAGGACGGGTTAAAAACGCTCTAATTTTGCTAACACATTTGCTTAAAACTATTTATTTTAAGTAACCGTCAAAAATTCAAGAAATCTGAGCTATATTACAGTAGTCCTATTATTTATTGAATCTATGGATTTTAACTCCTATTAGTCATTTTAGAACCATTTTAAGCTCCCAGTTATTTGAAGTTAATAATTATTGTTAAGTTGACATTTTTGTTAAATTAATAAGTAATAATATTAAAATTTAAATTTCAATTCGAACTGTCAATATCTAAATTACAGATAATTGTGTTATGTATAATATAGACTTATGTATAACAATATGAAAAAATTTATTATATTTATTTTGTAATTTATCCTATTTTTTTTTTTTTTATTGATTTATTGAATATTTTTAATATGTTTACATACATGTATGTTATATATTATGTAAAAGAACTATTTTTGGACACCTTCAAAAGAAATGATGTCAATGTTATTTCATTTTAAAAAATAATTATTTTATTTTTTTTTTTTACTAAAAAAATATTCGTTACTTTTTTTTAATTATTTTTGCATTTTTGTTGTTGTTATTTTCGCTTTTTTGGCTTTTTTATTTTTATAAATTAGAGCTAGAAATAATATATAAATTTTCATTTTAAAGATTCGTGTATATAAAACGGTGTATATAAAATTTGATTTGTAAAATTGATTTTTTATTTCTTGTTTTTTTTGTTTTGTTTTTACTTTCTTATTTTAATTTTTGTTTTTTTTTGTAGTTTTATCTCTATATTATTCATTTTGAGGTAGTATATGTGAGATAGATTGTTTCAATTAAAAAATAAATCTTATTTTATTTTTAAGTTAATATTATCTATTATTTAATAATAAATAATTTTTGGTTTGATTTTGTTTTTTTTCTATAAATTTAATTAATTTAATTATTTTTGAGCTTTGCCTATATATTATGTAAAAAACAAATTGATATGAACTTTCTTTTTGATAGGAAAAATTGAAAACATTTAATCCTTAAGTAGTATTATAAATGAGTTATAAAATTTTCTTAAATTAGATTTTAGATTTAGATTTATTTTAATAAAATGTTTTATACAAATCATAGGAAGTTTTCGATTAAATCTGAGAAGGTTTATATCAAATTGTAAATGGGTTGGGACCAACTTCGAGGTATTTTTTTTGTTTATAAATAATGATATTTAAAGTTGTGATATGTATTTGATAAATTAAGATATGCGTTCCGATTTTATATTGGTCTTAAGCTTATTAAGATATATTTATACACATATACTTTACATGTTCATATATGTATACTTAACATCTATCATTTGAGGAAAAAAAATAATATCGGTTGCAAAATGGTTCAGATACTTGTATTGTACGTTTAACAATTTACAGATTAAAACTGTGGCAACAAATCATAATCGTTTAAGTCTGAAATTGATGTTTCGAATAAAATCAATTTTAAAGGTGAAATAAGAGCTTAAAAATATAGTAACGGGATTGTACCAGTTGTTCGTATTTTTAAATCGCTGTTGTAATATGTTAATATCAGTAAATAAAATTTTGTAAAAACCTTTTAAGTAAAATCTACCGTTTAGTAGACACTCAGCACATTGGAAAATATGAATATTCCAAATTTGTAAAAAAACGCTTCTCAATTTATTTAGCTTTTATGGCTAATTCCAAGAATATATTTAAAATATTTTAAGTTAAATAAACGATTATGATAAAAATATTTTTAGATGATATTGACATAAGTGATTATATACCCTAACAAAAATATTATTTATAGTTGTCAGAATCAAACTAAATTTTGACAGGAAATACTTTTGAAAATTTTGAATATAGTGGTTACTTTATCTTTACTTTTTTGTATGTTGACATAAGCGGTTATTTGGTGGCACAAAAATATTAAGATATAGATGTAAGATATGTAAATATATGAGTTATAATGCTTGTTACATTACAATAAAATTTTCCATTATTTGGCATTAAATTTGCCATTACTTATACTATTAAAGCTCATTACTCTGTTGCAAAGATTTGAATTAATGCAACATGTATGTAATGCATTGCGATATCATTAGGTTTATTTTATTGAATTTATTTCAATTTAAATAATGCTTTATAGTTAATTAATAAAACTTTTTTTGATTATTTATTCAGAAAACATATTAAAAATAATGCATCAAATTCAATATTATTAATTGTCAATGTTCTTAGATACCGCATTGACCTATAGTTATAGTCTCTGTAGTTCTAGGAATTATCCCAATTCTTTGTATTTGAACAGAGAATACACTTAAATGGTTAAAATTATATCACTCTATCTATAAAATTTCAAGTTTGTTAAAAATAAACTCTCATAATCAGCCCTGAAGTACAATGGAAGTTTATTTACAAATTGCAACCCTTTAATTCAAATGAAATTTGAAAAACTACATTGTTATACGTAAATTTTCTTTTCTAATTTGCAATTCATATATTTTTGTATTAATTGTTAAGGTTTCATAGTTTTACTTTTAAACTAAAATTGCTCGTCAACGTGCAAGACAACTAACTAGGCCATAACTATTTGCAAAAATTTAAGTAAAAGAAATAATTGAAAGAATGTCTGATTCTGTATTGTTGGATTAGACAATTCGCAGTTTGAATTAGATCAGTTCATAACACATATTATACAAATTGAAAATAAAATCATATGTGAGTTATAAAAATAAAATATGTATCTATTACATTAAGGATATATAAGGATATTAGTATTCAATTATTTTGTTAAATTCCATTTAATTAGTTTTTTTTTTATTGAAGTTAGTGTATATCTTAATAGGTCCGTAATATAGTTTCATTATAACGAATTTCTCACTTATTACTTAAGGATTAAATGAAGTAATAAAATAATAATTTGTAATTAAATGATAATTAAAATATGTGACTTATATGTGATAAGATGTGAAAAATATATATTAGTATGCGAATTAAATTAATTTTTAATTATAAATTCAACTGTATCACAATATATAGAATCATATGTGATAAATTATTATTTTTAGATTTATTTATATTTTTAAAATTATTTTTTTTATTCGTCCAAAATAACCACAAAAGAGATATTTGAATGAAATTTTTATATAGAAAACTTTTACCTACATTTCAATTGATTTCTTTTCTGAGATTAATTGGAAAACATTTCAGTTTTTGTTTTTTAGATATGTAATTTAAATACTTTTTTTTAATTTAATTCACATTATTGAATATATTCATATTTAAACTGAATCACAGAGTTACGAAGAAATATTGATAATAATGTATTTCATCATAAAAAGTAAGTTATTAATATAAACAGGAACTTTTAGTAAAACAATAATTATTGATAATAATTAAATTAATTTTATGATATTATGTAATATTGTCAGTTGTTTTCTTTCTTTTTAAACTTTTTTAATTTATTATAATCATAATACTTATTTTAATTACATTTTTATGACCATTTTATTTCTATTTTATTCTTTTTTAAACATTTTACTGAACTATTTAAAATAATTATTTTAATTAGTAACAAATAAAAAAAAAAATTTCTGATTTTTTTAATATATTATACATAATTAATATTAATTGTAACAAGAAAATTTAACAAAAAATAAATAACAAAAATATTGAAACAGAAAAAAGAAAAAACAAATTGAGAAAATATTTTTTATTTAATTTTCATTTAAAAATTAATAAAAAAAATGTTTATACAGTTATTTCTTTTAACAGAAATTATATTATTAAAATAAAATTTTTTTTTCTTTTCCTTTAATAAATTAATTTATATTTTTTTGGAAAATAAAAATTTTTATAAAAAATACAAATTAATTTATTTCTTTTGAAAAATTTTTTAATAATTTAAAAAAAAAAAAAATATTTTTAAATTATTTATTTCATTATTATAATTTTTTTTTATTAATTTATTTAGTTTCATTTATTTAGGCTTAAATTTTTTTTTCTTTTACCATTTTTTATTCCAATATTGTGATTGTAATACAATATCTTTAATATTTTTTTGGTTTCAATTTGATTCAATAATAATATTGTTGTCGAAATGTTGGCATCATCATATTGTAGTGGGTATTATAATAATTATTATTGTAATAATATAAACCTGTAAAGTGAAATAAAATAATATTTAATAATTTTTTGTAAATAGAAATATTGTGTACAATACAGCATTCAAATTAAATATGACTAACATTCGTCTGTTTCTTTTAGTTTCATATATGCATTGTTTTCCATCATCTTAATGTATTTTTGGTACTATTTAATTGTTTTTTGATTTGGATTTATCTAAGACAACCACCGCATACGTAATAATTTATTTAAAAAAAAAAACAAAATTAATTTAATTCTGGCGTCTTAAATTTAAATGGCGTAATAAATTTAATTTAATTCTATTTCTATATACGGAGTTGTGGCCATTTTGATAAATACAAATGGGTTAAATTTTAAATTGAAATTTCTAACAGAAAATTAAAAAATTTTGAAAAAATGTTCCATACTATATTATTTTATTTAATATTTTGAATCTGAAAAAAAAATGTTATATCAAACATCAATGCAAAAAAAGAACATATCAGTCGAAGCTCAATTGGCTATATTTATAATCAATTGAGCTTCGACTGATATGTTCAATTTTAGCCAACCGAATTATAACAAACTTAAGAAGTAAAGTGATGCTAGTATTACAGCATTAACATATTGACATTTTGTCGTATTTTATAAACTAAAAAACATCTATAAGTTCAACAAACTCACAACCTCAACTCAAATTACTAAAATTCATGATTATATAATAAAAATAACCCAAAATATTTTCTCCTTGTAGACACCTCTTAGTTGACATGACAGTAACGTTTTTTTTCTTATAAATATAATTTATCTGTACTAATATCCTAAAAATTTATCTGCAATTTTTATCATCACTATAACCATCAAAAATTTAATGTTATTTTTTTAATATACGAAATTAACTTTCAAAAAACCATTATTTGATACTTGACTTATTTTTATTGAAAAACTAATTTACTTTTTTCTTCAATTTGAATATTATTTTTTAAGAGTACAATTTTCAAAATGAATTTTTTCAAAAAATGTTCAATATTTTCATTTTTCAAAATTAGTCCTTTCCTATTCATAAAGTACCTAGCTATACACATTAAAAATTTTGCAATCACGAAATATCACAGAAAATTGAATACAATGCTGATATTTTATGTTAAAATGCTGGTATTGTACAATTTAGAACACAATGTATTGTAATATATATAACAAATTAATATTATTTTATAAAAAAATATTTCATTCTGATGTTTAGATGAATAATTTCGTTGCGCTGTCGAAATATTAAATTTTTAAATGGAACAATTAAAAGGATATTTCCATTTTCAACTTATTTTTTTTTTTTTATCGAAATCCACTTCTTATATTTGATTAGAATCTCGATAAAATAAAAATAGATAATTTGCCTAATATATTTTTTAATATCTAATAGAATAGATACTTTTCTAAAACGTTGCAAATATGATGATTATCAAAATTAAAAATTAATAAATATTTTTGACTTATAAATGACGTCGGTAATAAATTCTAAGTTTGTGTACTTAATCAAACACAAATTCTAATTCGCTAGACTTCATAAATTTACCAATTAACAATACAAAATTTTATATTAAAAATATATAAATTAATTTATAAAATATATTATATACTTATATAAAATAATTATATCTGTGATTTATATGTTTTAAGTTAGAATTTATAGCTTACATCAATTAGAAACATTTCAAGTTGGCTTATTTAAATAAAAGCCAATAATAAAAGATAAAATAAATATATGTATATAATATATATGTACATTTTTGTAAATTAATTTATAAAATTTTTAATTGATAGTAATTTAAAATTTTAAATTGTGTATTTCCAGTTTAAATTGTCAAACAATCGTAAATTTGAAGTGTAGGGAAGTATAGATTTAGTATTAGACTAGGACTTACTTACACATCCTTAGTCCTTTTAGTCGTTTTGGTTATGTGATAAATAATCAAATTTGATTTGTAATTTACAACTTTCCAAAAAATTTTAAAAGTTGAAAATTTATATAGAATGATTATCTAGATGTAATATAATAGATATGTATGAGTGGTATACATTATTTTAATCTAATATATTTTTGGTTATGATGTGAAAAACTTAAAATTGATTTTTAATTTATGATATTTTGAAATTTTACTTTTTTAATTTCTATTTAATTTACAGTTATTTATTTTTAGAATACATACTTCATATTTTAATATTTTAGAAATATTAACAAATTTTTATATTAATTTATATATAATAAAAAAATATAAATTAAAAGAATTAAAAAAAAATTCAATATCAAAAATAAATAAAATGAAATAAATTGTTAAAATTTTGAAAAACAAAATCTATAACAATTAAAATTATAAAACAAAAATTATGTGAACAAATAATAATATTTTCAGATACATTATATCGCTGGTGACTCGGAAAAATGTCCTATCATCAAAATTAACATTTCACACATTTTCATGAGAGGCAATAATTTAAAATAAAAATTTTACAGACATTTTCAATTCAGTAAAGTTACAAATTATATAAAGAGGTACAAAGTTATATATATAATAATATATATAAGAAAGTTACTTATATGTACCTATATGTATATGCAGTTTTACTGAGAGCATGTTAATAGTATAAAATTTAATTCAGATAGGTGATTTTTTCATCTTACCACCAATATCTCTTGCATACAATATGTTACGGGGTATTCGATAAATTCATGATTTTGTAATAAAATGCATTATTACCGATATGAATTAAAATAAAATTCGGGAGAATGCACATCAGTTCACAAAATATATCAAAATCTCATTCTCCTAATGTGATTTAATATAATTTCTTATTTTCACAAATGTCAATTTAGTAAATTTAAAATAAACTAGGCTTAGATGAAAATTTAAAATTAATCAATTGCAAGTATTGCAAGTTGAATTGAACTGAAAAATATTTATTTACCATTAACTATAATTTGCATTGACTGATTTGATATTTTATTGGATTGGTTATAGCTAAATTATTAAATAAAACTGATTTCATAAATTCTTAATGATTTGCTATTTTATTGGATTGGATATTTATAGATATCTATTTTATTTATTAATAAGTAACACTCCTGTTAAGTGAGAAATTAATTTATGAATTTCTAAGTTAAATATACAGTTTTTATTATAATTTTCATAACTAGTTTTGGTTTTACCAAGTAGAAATTTGATTTGGTTTTTATAACTCACAAACACTATTTTAATTTTTTTTCTAAATTGTAAAAGTTGAAAAATATCTGCAAAAAATATATGATTTTTAGTCCGCGATTAAAAATATAAATAATTTATAAAATATCAATTTTTTTAAATTTAAATGTAAAGCTGTTGTAATCAATAAAAAAATATACATTTTTTAAAGAGAAATAAAAATATTACAAATCAAGAACAATTCTTTATGTTGTTTGACGACATGAGAAAACAATAAATTTTCAAATAACTGAATAAGTCAACAATTATTATTAAACATTTGACATTTCCAATTGATTTTTCGAAATTTATCCAGCTCATTTACCATTGCACAAATATTGTACGTACGTGGAAACAGCCGTACGGTTTCTGTAATGAGGCGTCATTAGGGCAAATATGAAAATTAGCGATTGACATGAAATAGTCAAGCGAATACATGTGCTATAAGTATAAGTGAGTTTTGATATTTTGTCATTGTCATCATGATTGTTCCGTGATATGTATATAGACAACGGTGAATATGCTAATTTCCGCCTAATTCCCCGTAACTAACATCTTTATAAGAAAATAGTTCAAACAGGAAAAAAAAATTAGTAAAACAAGTTAAGAAGCAAACTCTGAACTAAATAATAACAAAAACGAAAATGAAAACTCTGAAATTAATTAAAACAAAAAAAACTGAAATTAATAAAAACAAAAAACTCTGAAATTAATTAATGCAAAAATAAAAACACAAAACAAAGTCAAAAAATATTCTTTTCAAAATAAATTGATTTTATTTATAAAATAAAAAAACTTATTAGAAAGTAAAACATATCTTTATTTTTTTTTTTAATTTAAATTTCTTCAAATAAACATAATAATTATAAAAAAAATAAAAAAAAAATAATATAATAATTAATATTTTTAAAAATAACTAGACAAAATAAAATAAAATAAAAAAAATATATTTAATTCTCTGTCTCCTCATTACAATTCGCTCAAAATTAAAAAAAAAAAATGTTTTCTTATGTGAGTAAATATTATTATGAAATTCATCAAAGTATGATTTTTCAAATATAATATTAATTTTTTTTTTAATTAAATTTAATTTTAATTTTTAGTCTAATTTATTCAATTTTTATTCATTTTTAAGGAACAGAGGAGCTTTGAGAAACATATACATTATGTGTTTTTTTTTCAAAATCAAAATAAAAATTAATTTCACACACTTTTTAATACTCTTAATTTAGATGTCTTTCTTTCTTATTATGTTTCACATTAAAAAAAAAAATGTTTTTATATATTTTATTCTTTTAAATTTAATTACAATTTAATATTTATTATTTTTATAGTTTTTTTTTCCTATTATAAAAAACAAATAATTATCTAAGAAAATTTATACAAAAATTAAAAAATTTACACAAATTGCAATTAGTACCTATATTTCAAATATTTAAATTTAATATTTTTGGACTGTTTAAATTGTGATTAGAAATAATTTAAAATGTAAGTAAGTTGTTTTTTCATTAATTAAACAAAAAAAAAATTAAAAAACAAAAACAACTAATTTAAAAATAATAGTTTTTTTTTTATAAATTTTTAAAATTAAACTTATAAATTTATACAAAATTATTATAAATAAAATATTTACATATATATATTAAAAAATAATAATATATTAAAATAAATTTTTAAAATGTTAATTGTTAATTTTTTAAATATTTTAAATTTAATATACTAAGATATTATGTATATATATAAGAGGTAGTTTAATTTCTATTTGTTACTGTTTGTCTTTCGTGCCTGAGTAATTTATTATTATTGTGAACAACCTTCGTTACTATTTCCTATAAAATATAATTTTTAACTTTGTTTTAAACGTATTAGTAAATCATATTATGTATATTTATTTGCACAATTTTTAAATATTATAATTATTTTAAATTTAAATTTTTGAAAATTAATTTCAAAAACAAAAATATAGAAAACTATTATTTATAAATTGATTAATTAAAAAAAAAAAAAATGTACAACAAAATTATTTATTTATTATTATTGAAATTAATATTGATATTTGAGATCAGAATTGTGTAATAAAAATGTTTTTTAAAAGAAAATAAAAAAATAAACAAAACAAAATTTATACAGTAGAACAAATTTATAATAACATTTGTAAGGAACTTATTACGTTATATTATATTAGTTAATTATTATATTGTCTACGTTGGCAGTACAACTCAGAGCAATTTGTAATGGGACGCTAATGTTTTTTATTTTTTATTGACGTATTTACTTGTGTCATCTACCCTTTTTCAGAGAGTGAAGTAATTGATCAGAATCAATAATTACCAATTCTATGGTTTTCTTCTACAAGTAGATAATTGGTCTGTATGTTAACTCGCAAATTTATATAAATTTACATAAATTTATTCAAAATCTTTGTATGTTAACTTTTTTATTTGCATGCTCTTTACAAATTTTTGAGAAATTTAAGAGAAGTTTGTGTTTAAAACGTGACGTCAAAGCTCTCTCTTAAATAAATTTTTGCAAATGAAATTTCTATTTGCAAAAATTTGTAAAAATTTATTGTCAATTTTTTGTTGTTGTTTTAAATGTCAATAGATTATTTTTCATATAATAAGTAGTACACCTAACCTGAAAACTTATTTATATAACTTTATTTTTACCGACAAAAAGACCAAAACCACGAAAAATTATTTAATTTAATTTTTTTCAACAAAAACGTTCAATAATATTACAAAAAAATTTCAGCAAATTACTAAATTAATTCAAAATTTAAAAAATCTCATAACCTAAAAATCAATTATTTTTGACATGAAAAAATTTTAAAAAATTTATGCAAATTTTGCGTATTTTTACTTTTGTTTGGAAAAGAGAACATTTTAACTACTCTCGCAGAATTTTATGATCACGTGATTTTTCCTCTCATTTGCAAATTTTTGAAAAAAAATAAGCAAAATTAATAAGTAGTTACAAAACAATATTTTTATGTCGTACCTATATAAAGTTTGTTCAGTAACCTGTTCTAGAAGGATCTAAAACAATCTAGTGTAAAAAAAAAACACTTTTTTATGTTCACTAGTTTTCGTTAATTGAACTTTTTTGACCAAAAATGATCTGATCGATGCTTAGTAGATTATAAAAAAACAGTTCTAAATTGATTTTTTTTTGAACAGTTGGTTGTTGTTTTTTTTTTTTTAAATTTTGACAGTTAAACAAAGAAATTTGATAGTAAACAAAAATTAAAACAAAAAAGTTTTCAGTAGTTTTATAAGTAGTCTTAAAGTGTTTGATATTTAATTTTCATTGTCTAAAGCAGTGTCCGATTCCGTTCTAAGTCTACTGAATAAAATTATAAATTAATTTTTTAATCTGATAAAAATTTGTATCTGTTCTGTATATGCTATTATTGTTTGAGTTTCTTTTACAGTGTGAACTACTTTTCATTACTTTCAATTATATTTCTGCGGCTGCGAAAGTGATAAATTAAAATTTTTGAAAATATTACAATTAACATTTATGTACATTCTATTAATTAATAATACGTAAATAAATAAATAAATTGAAATTTAAGTTTCTTTAAACGAATCTATATAAAAGTTAAATTGAATTCGATTGAAACGTAAATAAGGACGAAAACTATAAACAGTTTTTAGTGATCACTAAAATTAATAAGTAAAATTTTTGTTTTCTATAATTAACTGCAGCAGTATATTTACGAAACAATTATAGGAATTGGAAAATGTAGATGACATAATTATATTCATAAAGTTATATTTCATTGCTCCCCCATATTCTCTTAGATCCATCACACATGTTTATGTGAAAATATCGCTAAAATTCAATGAAATTTTCACACGATCACGCTTCATGGGTCTAATAGAATATGGGTTATAAATTTATAGCATTACCAACTACTCAGAACTTCTTTAATTTACCATTTTCGTGTAAAAGAACACAAACATTGTAACCAGTCATTATTTTGTTAAATTTGGTATTCATTTTTATGAATGTCTTAAATACAGACTAGCAAATATATTATAATTTTTGAAAGCTGTAAGTGTTTTTTGCAGACCCAACCTTAATTTGTCAGAATGAAACGTGGGATTTGTCGTAATAAACAATTTGATGTTTTGTAAAACAATTATATCAACAAAAAAATTTAAAATGATAAAAATTGTTGATTTGAAATATTATAAATGTAAAATATACTAAAATATAAGAGGTAGCTTAGTTTCTAATTGTTATCATTTAATTTCTTCTTTTTGTCTGTCTTGTGTAATTTGCATAATTCTATTTCTACAATAATTTCTATCATTTAAATATATTTTTTTCATTTCAATTTTTTTCATCATAAGCTTTAAAAAATTAGGCGAAATATATCTAGCTGTAAAATTACTAACCCAAACAATTTATTGCAATATGTTTTATATCCTTAAATAAAAAATGGAACGTTTTTGTTTTATTTTTCTTAAACATAAGTTCCATAACCCATATTTTGTAAAATTCGATTCGTAAGTATAAATCTATAGAATACAGGAGGCCGGGGCGAGTCTACCACGTAATTCTCCTCTCATAATTCATTCTACAAATAATTTTCGTCGTTTGATAACGAATTTCAAACGAAAATTACAACGAAATTAATTTTACTAGCAACTTCATTGTTGAATGAAATTTGTTCGAGAAACAGATTCTCGAATGTAGTTCGATAAGCGTGTTTAGTCGTACGAAAATAGAATTGATGCTCGGTTGAACTCCAGAATAGCGTTAACATCAATATATAGCGATGCCGTTTTAAACGATATACTATGAAGCATTTAAGATCACATTTATTTTGTAATATATTTTATACTAGAACTTAGCACAACTCATAAACAATATTGTTACAAAAAATAGTTTCTACTGTATATAATGTCTTACTTAAATTAATAATTAATATATAACAATTACTATTGCATAATTTTTATGTTTTTAAAAATGTTATCTTAAATTAAAAAAATTAAAAATTTCCCAAAACAAAAATTTAAATTAAAAAAAATTCCTGTAAAATTTTAAATTTAATAGAAAATAATAAAAATATATATGTATTTTTGTTAATTAACATAAACTTATAATTATTATTTGAATATAAAAATATATTATGACAAAAATTATAAAATTTAAAAATTATGTAAGTACAAAAATTTAAGAAATTAAAGTTAATTTACAATTAAAAATTAATACAATATTATAAAAAAATTGGGATAAAACTATCAAAATATATTTAACGGACATTGAATTTAAATATATATATATATTAAAAATATTTTAAATATTAATTATATAATTATTATATTTAATTTGAAATTAAATTTTATTATTATCTTTTCCAATGTTTAGTATATATATAAATATACACATATGTAATATATGATATTAAATTAAAGAAATAATTGCATATATATATATATATATATATATATATTATATGTGTCGTTAAAGTAAATAATAACATTTTCAAGATAACCATTTGTTTTTCTATAAAATTTCACTTTTAAAGTAATTTATTTAAATTTAAAGATTCACTTTTAATTATTTATCTAAATAATTAAAAAAAAATATATTTATTTAATTTTCTAAAAACAAAAAAAAATTTTAATAAATTTGTATGTATGTATATCAAAATACCATAATTAATTTTCAACTTTTATAAATACATGAGCATTTTCCATTAAATTAAATAAATTATTTGTATTACTTAAATCTTTGTAGTCGTCGCTTGTCAAAATATTATTATTACTATAATTATTGTTATCATTATTCATAATATCATTATTAATAATATCATTATTAATAATATTAATATTATTTATATTTTGATTGTTACTAATACAATTATTATTATTATTAATATTATTATTATTTTTATTGTTATTATTAGTATTACAATTATGATTATTATTATTATTTAATTTATTCTTTTTGGCTGGCTTTGGTTTATGTGTATCGCTATGTTTTCTTAAATGATCTTTACGACAAAAACCTTTACTACATGTGTCACATATATGAGCTTTATAACCAGTATGACCATCACGATGACGTCTTAAATCAGTTTTATGATGAAATTGTTTTGGACATTTATCACATTTAAATGGTTTATCTTGTGCTTTATGCTTTTCTAAATGTGCATCATAAACTAATTCAGATGGAAAACGTTTACCGCATTTTTGACAACGATACGGTTGCTCACCAGAATGAAATGTTTTATTATGTTGTGTTAAATAACAAATTTTTGCAAATTCTTTACCACATTCAATACATTCAATCTTACCGTTATTATTTGATGATGATGATTTTTTTGCTGTTGTTATTGTTGTTGTTGTTGATATATCATCAGTTTCATTACCGACGGTAGATATTTTTAATATATTTTTACGACGTTTATTAGTATTATAATTAATTTGTTTTTTTTTATTATTTATAACTGATTTATTAAATTTATCATTATCATTTAAATTAATTGTTATCATTGATGAATTATTATTATTATTACTATGATTTGTAGTAGTTGTTATAGTAGGTGTTGTTGGAGATGTATTTATAGTTGACATAACCATAGATTGATGATGTTGATGTTGTTGTTGTTGTAACTGATGATGTTGTTGTTGTTGTTGTTGCATATTATTTATTGAATCAAAATTTAAACCAGTTACCGTTGATGAAATTGTTGGTGAATATGGAAATGATGGTAATGGTTGTGAAGCTAATTGTAATATTGGTGGTATATCAGCTTCTTGTGGTGATCTTTCGCCATTACTAGGTGTACTTTGACGTAGATACTCAGGTACAGCTGGCGAGTAGGGAAGAATTTGATTTTCTTGTAATGTGGTGGTGGTTATTGCGCCCCCCGATATACGTGCTACTTCCACAGTAGTAGGATGGTTTAGCATTGTAGCTTGAGGGGGTGCTGTAATAGTCGTAACTACTTGGATATTGCCATCGACCGTCGTCTGTAATTGTTGTGATTGATGTAATAATTGTTGTTGTTGTTGATCATTATTTATTGATGATGTTGATGTTGTTGTTGAATCATCCATTAATGTAGTGGAATGCATTGAATTAGAAGATTGAAATGGTGAATTTATTTGTAGCAAATTATTTTCACTATTTTCATTATCTGTAGAAAAGTCTAAATTATTACCAATAATAGTGTGATAGCTCTGGTGCTCCGCTTGCTGTTGCTGAAGTTGGTATGATGGGATGATGGTGCTGGTTGTATGGATGGTGGGGGAAGTTGTGTTGATAGCCAAAGGGCTGATGTATTGATGGGGCTGTTGGTGATCCATTATGGTATTGTGATGGATGGTGGTGGAATGTATGGTGGGGGAGGTGACCGAGGGGATGCCCTGGTGGTGGAGGCGGTAATCCTCCCGGATGGGACCCCGGTGGTGGTGGGATATAATATGGGTTGGCAGATGCGACTGCTGCTGCTGCTGCCGCAGCTGTAGCAGCTGCTGTTGCTCCTGTAACTCCTGATGATGATGATGTTGATCCTGATGTTGTAGATGTGGATTGTTGTTGTTGCGATTGCGGTTGGGGCTGTTGTTGGTTGAGGCTACTAGCATTATTTCCGATTGCCGATTGTCCTGATTGTGGTGGTAGATTTCCTCCCGCGGACTGTTGGGCATTTGGCTGCTGTGTACCTGATCCTCCTGTTCCAGATTGTTGCTGTTGATTTGTTGCTCCATGTTCGATGAAATGATCAGCAGGCCCCTCGGTTGGGAGGCTTGGACGGAGGGACCTGCTTGCCCGTTTGGGTGACCGTTAGAGGTAGAGTTTTGTTGTTGAGTTGTTGAATGAATGTTTGCATTCATTTGTTGAGAATATGATTGAAATTGAGATTGTTGTGAAAATCCACTTGGTGGTGGTGTATACTGTGGGGTATATTCAGGACTCCTAGGCGGTTCGGGGGGAGGCGGAGGTGGAGGCTGTTGTGAATGAGCATTATTTCTTCTATTAGATTTATGATTTGGATCACGACTAGGATGATGATGTGCACTGATGGGCATTGTTGCAGGATCGGGTTGACCACTTGATTTCACAGCATTTTTATGTAAAGTTGTATTATAATGTCGCTTTAAATGACCAGAACTAGTAAACCACTTGTTACAAGCAGTACAATTATAAGTTTTAGGTCGACGAGCTTCATTAGATTTCCAAGTTGTTGCCTTTACTGAACCAGTATTATTTGACAAAGAAGATGTTGGTGGTTCAAAACCTCGAAATTGTGGTCCATTCTCCTGTGGTGTTGTTGTTGATGGAAACTCCGACGGACTTGATGATACCGGATTATTAACATTAGGTATTTCATTACCAAATCCTTTCATATCGGGACGGGTTTGTGGTGCTATACTCTGATGATAATCGGGTTTCATAATTTGTCCCGGAAATCCAGTAGTAGGTGGAAAGTCAGTTGGTTTCATTGGTACACCATATTCAGATTTAATTACAGGATATCCCTGTTTCATTGGATTCGGATAATATGGCTTATTCATATCAGGTGGTTGAGGCATATAATTGCCAGCACCATGCATTTCAGAGCCCCACATTAAAGGACGATGCATTGGATGCATTGAGTTCATTGGTGGCAAAGGTTGCTCTTGACTCAATGGGTCATGTTGAGGAGGATATACCATTTTATGTGAATCTAAATCTAAAATATCTGAACCGTTATCATCTTTAGGGTAAGTTGTTTGCTGATAAGGGTATTGTGACTGTGATGATTGTTGTTGTTGTTGCTGATTTACAATACCATTTTCATCGTTAATCGATGGTGTTCCCGCTGTACGTAACGATTCATTTAATGATGATGGTACACTACCATGAACCGAATTATAATGTTCAGAGAGTAATGCATCAGTTGAACAAACAAAACCACATTTATCACATTGCTTTGGTGATGTCGATGGATCTGGTTGACCACCAGCAGATTGATTTAAATTACCACCATTTAGGCCACTCGAATCTTGAGAATTTTGTGTTTGTTGACCAATTAAAGAGTTTTGTGTTGGACTTGATGAACTAACTACTCTAGGACTAAGTGAACTATTGGATATTGAACTACTCGGATTAGTGCTATTATTACCATTATTTGTTGTAGCTCCAGATTGTGAATTTTGTGATAATTGTGATGTTCCATTTGGTAAATAGGGATGATATCTTGTTGGAGGCACTAATGATTTATATTCATGCAATCCGCCACCAGTTGCAGATGCAGCAGCAGCTGATGAAGCTGCAGCTGCAGCTACCGCAGCTGATTGTTGTTGGCTAGCTGATGATGGTGGATATAATGTATTACCACTTGTATAATCCATATTTGTTGGTGGTGGTGGTGGTGGATGATAAAATTGATCATAACCATGCATATATGTTGGATATGGATGCATTTCTTGATTTGATGGAATTACACCTTGGGAATGATGATGATGATTACCAACAACTGAATGATGATGATGATGATGATGATGATGTGGATGATGTAAATGTTGATTATTATTACCGTATTGATGCGGTGGTATATTTGTATATAATGATGTTTGTTGACCGGTTAAATGTATATTTGTTGTATTGCCGACGGTATTATTTGAATTTGTCAATGCTGATGATGCAGATGATGCTGATGATGATAAAATACCACCACCAGATGGTTGTGGTGTTGATGGTTGATTATCACTTGAATCAGCTGCAGCACTTATTGTATTATTAATTATTGCTGTTGATGCAGTACTTGTTGCTGCTATTACTGCTGATGATGTAGATGATATTATTGTTGAATTTAATGGTGATTCAGCTTTTAATTGTAATTGTTGTAAATGATGATTACCACCAAATATTTGATGTTTTATTTGATTATTATTGTCTAATTGTTGTTGATCATTAAGTGTTGTTGTTAATGGTGATCTTAAGTTTGGTATTGGTGATGTTGATATTGTTGTTGAATTACTATTACCATTTGTTGTTGGTGTTAAATTACCACCACCATTTAATATTGTTGTATTATTATTTGTATTATTATTATTATTATTATTATTTTGTTCAATTAAATTTTGTGTATTATTATTTTCTATAATACCATTTGTTAAATTATTATTATTTATAACATCAGTTATATTATTTGTTACTGATGGTGCTGAAGATGATGATGATGTTGTTGTACCTAATACTGTAGTTGATGTTGTTATTATATCTGGATTTACCGTGGATGATGATGTTGGTGTTACATTCCAACGGTTATTCATATCTTCATGCTGATACTGCATATGGACTTTTAACGATTCAATACTATTTATAAATATACCACAAATAGGACAATTTGAACGTTCTAATAAATATTCAGATTCTTTATATTGATTTATATTTTTTATTCTTTTTTCATTAAAATCCAAATTATTTGAATTTTGATATAAATTTATTGTATTCGAATTTTGTAATGTTGGTGATGGTGATGATGATGTTGATGATTTTATTGCAAATTCTTCAAATATTTTATTAAAGTTGATTTGTTGATTTTCAAAATTATTTAAATTCATTACACATTCATTAGTGAAAATAATTATTTTTATTTTTTTAATAAATTATTTTTTTTTTTTCAATAATTAAATTTAAATTTTTTAAAATATTCATTTTTGGTTTTTTATACATTTTTTTTTTATTTTGTAATTCACTTTATTTTGTTATTTTTTTTGTAAATTGAATTTTTCAATTAAGTATTTTCAAATTGATTTCTTTTTAAGTTTGTCATTTTCATTTAATTAAATTACAAATTAAGATAATGAAAATGAAATAAACAAAATGAAAATTGATTGTTGATTAATTCCCAAAAAAACTTAACTCTAATTCATTTATTTAATTTGTGTTGTTTTTTTTTTGTTTTATAAGAATTAAATTTAATTAGTTTATTTTTTTTTAAACTCAAAATCACATTAAAAGAAAACTGTTTTATTTTTTTACCGAATTTCGATTTTATATATTGTAATCATCAAATAAATTTCAATTATATTTGTTTTCCGAATTTTGTTTATTCAAGTAATTTATTTTCTCTTTTTTCTTTAATTTATTTTTTTAGTATTTTATTATATTTTATAATGCGTTTTTTTCTTTTTGTTTGTATTATTTTATTGAAATTAAACGATTCAAAGATTTTCGAAATTACACACTGTAATTTTTTAATGTGTATTTTTAATCACTTTCGAGAATTTAATTTCCTTCCTTTTTTACTATTTTATTATTAAATGTTTAATTGCTTTTGTTGCGTTTGCATTTTAAATTGATATTTTTCAAATGCTGTTAAAAGCCCATTAATTTGTAATTAAAATGTTGGTATTTGTTTTCGATTTTATGTTGTAAATTTTTTACTACTTTTAAAAAAAAGTAAATTTAGAATTACACTTTTTAAAGTGGCATTAAATCGATATATATGTATATATTATATACGATAATAAAATAAAATGTAATTTTTATAATTAAGATTTAAGAAAATATATAAGAAATTTTTATTGAAATTGATTTTGTTAGAGAGAAATTTATTGTATTTATTGAAAAATATAAATTGATATAATATGTATATAATATATTTTTATAATTTAATTATTTTTTAGTGTTACAAAAAAAAAATAAAAACTTTGTTTTTTAAAATGAATTTAAAAATTAAATTTCCACAGCTTTACTTATTTTTATTAAAAATAAATTTTATTTTCTTTTATTTGACTATTGATTTTAATTTATTGGTATTTAATTTCAATACTTATATATATATACTTATGTACTTTTTTTTTTAATTATTTAATTAATAAAATTGCTATTTTTAGTGACTTGTATTTTTTTAATTTTTAATTTAGATTTTATTAATATTCTCTTTTTTTGTTTTCTTTGTATTTATTTGTTTTAATAAATTTGTACTATTTTATTTTGCTACTTTATTTTTAATTTAATTTCATTTATTTATTATTATTATTTAATTTATTTCTTAACAACTTTTGTACTATTTTTATTAATTAATTATTTTAAAGTAGTTATGTTATATTAGTTATACGTTTCGTTTACGAGTTGTTGCGGTTATTAATTGTGACTATTTTTTATTTTTCTTTAGTTAATATAATAAAATTAAAATTGCAAATAAAATTTTTTTTTAATTAAATGAAATTAGAAGATTTATAATTGAAATAATAAAAATTTTAAAAATTTTGCACTTTCTAAACTTTTAATTTTTTATTTTAATTAAATTTTCCTTTAACTTAAAAAAATTATTTTCAACTTAATTTGATTGATTAATTTAATTATTTAAATATATATATATATCTATATATATATTACTTTTTATTAAAACTCAAAAATTGTTTAAAATTATAATTTAAAAATTGTATTTAAATTTTTTGTTATGTCCAAAATTGTTTTTTGTTTTTAATTTATATTCCTAAATTTTTGATATGCCGAAATTTGAATTTTTTAGCCAAATAGCAAAATTAAAAATATATTAATTAAAACATAATTGAAAAAAATTATAAGAAAAATTAGCACCGATAAAACGGTATTAAAAAATGGTTTGTTTTTATTAAAACGAAATAAAACGTTTCGTCCGTTCCGTCCGACAATACGATTACAAATGATTTTAATATTATTTATTTGAGCATCACAAATTCTCATATATGGGAAACGGAAAATTAAAAAAAAAAAAACAGAAAATCAGAAAAATGAAGAGAAAAATAACACAAAAGAAAAAGCCAATAGTACAAGAAGAAAAAAAAAATCGTGTATATTATACGTGTATATTAAGACTGGACGGGCAATTCTATATTTTTCCATCAATGTGTGTGTGTGTGTATTGAGATGAGATTTATACACAACCAACTATACTACGTTATAATATGCAGCAACAATAATAAAAATAACAAAAAAACTTTACAAATTTTCTTGTGGATGTACTGCCAACTTAACTGAAAAACACACCGTTGTTCTACATATATAATTGTATATAGAAATGGAAGTTTATGTTGGTTTTGATGGTGAGATGATGGTTTTCTTCTCTTTGCATTTATTTAAGTGGCAGCAGAGTGTACTTATAGTGTACAGTTATTATTATAAATGTGTTGTTTTTGCTTTTATTTTATTTTTTTATTTACTTTAAGATGAGATTTTTTAGGTTAATATATCATATATATAAATATGTAGGTATATTGTTGTTGTTGGGGATATATATATATGTATGAATACAGATTTATATAAGTTTGTGAAGGAATAATGCAGTATTGTTGTTATTTCATTTTCGTTTTTCGCTTTTTAAATTAAAAAATTTTTTTCCAAATTTTAACTATCTTTACTGGGTTTAAAAGCAACAACAACAAAATTAAAATTAAAGAATGAAAAAGAAGAATATTGATGAAGAGAAAAGAGAAGGTGGCCAAGAGAGAAAAGATAGTTGATATTTTTTCTTTTTTTTTTTACTTGGATAGCAATTTCAAATTTTAAATGTTTATCAAAATATAAATAAGTAAAGCAAGAAGACCACCACCATGTTATTATATAGATTTTGAAAATTATTATAAAATTTATTTATAAAGTTGGAAATTTGGAATATTTCGAAGCATGATTGGATTGCAATAGTGTTGAAATTTTTTTTAAAAACATACAAGTAAATTATTTTACATGTATATTTTTATATTTTGTATTTGAATATTTATTTGTAAATGTAGTTATTGTGTTATTTGAAAGTTTGGTTAAAATTTCAAGTATTGTAATTTGAAAAAAATTGTTTCACAGTTTGAAATGAATTGTCAGTGGAAGTAAATAAATAATCAAAAAAATATTATATTTAAATTTTCTTATTATTTAAAAAATTAATAAAAATTTTATTAACATGTACATGCATACATACATATTTATAAAAATTAAAAAATAATTAAATGGATTAAAGTATTAATTTTTTGAAATGCAAGTCTTTTAGGATAAAACAGTACAGCTATTGTGTCTGCTGTTAAAAAATGTTCTAACCGACGATATTGATATTAATAGTAGTAGAATATTATTATTAGAATGTTAGTGTCCTTGGAGTAACAATAATCATATCAGTGGCGGTTTCAACATATTCTAAATTTAATTCCATTCATAAGATATCCATGTATCTTCGGTTTTTATTATAACATGCTTTAGGTATATTAAAAAATTGAATTGCAGGAACTAAGTAACCTACTGATGATGATATTCACAAAATATACATTACATTCAAATGTGGATGAATTATGGAAGCTATGATTAGTTGATTGATGTAAATTTCTGTATATGTTCTTGCAGTTTAATAATCACTGCTTTCCTTAAACTACAGCAGCCCGTTGACAATTTTACAAGTAGCTATAGATTACCTAATGGAGATAATTATTTGACTAATGAAACAATAATATAGCTACTTACAATATAAGGAAATCTCAAATGTTATTGCATTTATCATTCAAACTCCACATTAGACCTCATTCCAACTACCTGTGAATGGTGGCAGCCACTATTTGATCAATCAACCAGTGATTTGATCAATAGTTTTCTCTTTATCATAGTAAAGAGATGCTCATCAATAAAGTTCAGCAACAGTAAACAGTTCATCATAGTAGAGTGTAGTTGTGAGGCAAAAAAAATTAGAGTCCTTTGATCCTACCGAATAATATACCTACACCTAAGTAATTTGAAAGAATGCAACAAATATCACCGAACCGGCCGTTTAGTCTTAGTTAAAATATTTTTCTATATTTATTCATCCTTGCGTCTTCAATAATAATAATAATGTTGGCTAATATACCAGACATAACGAAATTTTCAAATAAATAAACTCAAACGTAAAATTTGATAAATATATTCACTTCAAAAAATTTCTGTTATGATGGTATTAATTTAACTTAGTGAAACATAACTACAGTTTCTAATTTTGGTTATTTAAAATAACAGAGATCATAATAATTATGTTGAATACATAATATTGTACAATACACACACCTACACTCTCCTATATAAACTCATTAGATAATTTATATTACATGATTATTACCTACTCTTAAATCACTCATATACTTCAGCTGTCATAAGTTGAATAAATATTTAAAGCGTTCTGAAACAACCACACAAACAAAAAACTCATCGAAGCCGACATATACATACTTTTGACGTGGTGTCTTCGATATTACAGAATATAAATTTGTAATTTGTGAATTGAGATTTATTGTGTGTATTTTTATTTAATTTTTTTTTAAATTAAATATTTATAAAAATATGTAATAAAAATTACAAACAGTTACATATTATCATGTTTTTGCAGGTTGTTGCAGCCTACTAACGCAGAATAATAGCGATCAATAACTAATAATGATTTTTTTTTTTGCTGCTTTGTATGCTCAAATCCGACTGCCATTTAACATAACTGAAAACATCATGATCGTCAATTGTCGTTAACTGCATAACAGAAAGCATGATGGCAGATGATTTTTTTATAGTTGCAGCGCAGACGACATAACCAAAAACAGGGGTTTATAGTGTTCTTTTCACAGCTATCTGATAGTTTCATTTATTCATTTTCATCGCAATAAGAATAAACAGATTCCTATAGGTATACTGAGAGACATTATTCAACTCCAAAATATGAGCACAGAAATCAGATTGATTGAGTGTTGTATTTATAGAATTACACCTCAGTAATTTTTTTTACATCGTTTTATATCTTTCTTTCTCAATCTTTCATCTTTCACTAATTTTAAAAAAATATGTTTAGTTAGGCTTAGTCTAAGTGAATTATAGTCATCATATAGATGTAAACAATAATGTATAAGCTCTTAATAATTGAAATTAAATAAGATAAACTGTTAATGAAATTAAGGCATAATAAATAAATAAAAATAATAATAATTTTAAGGATTAAGCTATCCTTAAAAAACTATATAACAACGATTTGTATAGAATTTGAAGTTCAACCTCTTGTTTATTAAATTTTATAATCGTAAATTTAACCATTCATTTATACCGCGGTTACATTATATAGGTTTTTATAAAATATAAGTAGATTTGTGAGATTTGAACCTCCTAGCTACAGTGGGTTAAATTCAATGATCGAGAGTTTGACCACTCTCCATTTGACCACAGCAAATCATGCAAAATATATGTACCTAAATCTTTTGAGTTTTGTTTTTGAAAAGTGTAAGTATATTTAGTGCCTCAAAAAAATATTTTATACACTTTGTATATACGTAATTGATTATAAGAACGGTATTTACATATTTACATATATTACTGATTAAAAGAACAAATTAAAGAAGTCAGATGTAAATATAGGAGAAAATGCTACATATTGAATAGGAGGCAATGCTATATGTACATAAGAACATTACTAAGTATATTCACTAAATGTAAATATATTAACTAAATATTTTTTTATTGTTAAAAGGAAATATTTAAAACAAGCAATTTTAAACAATTAAAATATGTACGAATTCTTATATAAAATTTAAGCTTATATAGGTACATTTACATATAAGTTTTAATCCTTTAGAGATTGTAACAATAAATATTATTTCATATTCGCTGTAATAATAAAAAAAAAAAAAATAATCAAAATATGGTAACATATTTACCAATACAATCTTACATTATAAATTATAATTTTTTTTTATTTGTCTAAATTAAAATAAGTTTTAATTTATTGTTAACGGAATTTACAAATAAATTAAATTTTTCTAAATTTATACTAACCAACACAAAAACAAAATTTATTTCTCATTCAAAATAATTTCATACAATCAAATCAATACATTCATACATATAATTGGCTTTGCATAAAAAAATTTATATTCACTTGTTTTCATTGAATTTTCTCTCACACGAAATATTATCCATATAAAAATATTTAAAAAAAAACAAAAATTGTATACAGTAGATACATAACGTTAATGAAAATTGAAAATAAAACAAAAAAACAAAAAAAGAAAATTCGAGTCTCGTTTACCGAATATACACGAACTATAAATTTATTTTGATATTTTTCATTATTTTCAATGGGCAGAGTTGAAAAACCGAATATACACGAATATTTAATAAATTATTCATTTCATACAAATCTTTATTATACTTTATATATATTTTATACATGTAGTTAGATATATAACTGTGTTTACAAAATATTTATCTTAAAGATATATATTTTTTATATACTTCATAATTTCTTATTCTATTACGATATACAAAAAAAGAAAAGGGGAAATAATTTTGTTAACATTCTTGTATTTTTTGTTTTCAAAGAGAATTAATTTTTTCTTTGAAAAATTCATTAACACACCTATACTAATACAATAAGATTTGTTTTATTTATTTTATTTTTATTGTTATAACACACATACAATTTTCTAAAATTTAATTTTGTTAATTTTTTTTTTTAAATTATATTCTATATATATTTTTTTTTTTAAATTATATTATATTCAATATTTTAAAATCGTATACAAACTGCTGGAATTATAAAGAAAACAACAGTAAATTTACATATTCGAAATAATGTGTCAGTGCAACACATATGAAAATGACTGGATACGGTGATGAGATATACAGAATATATGATTGTGTATATGAAGAAACAAAATTAAATAAATTCAAAAATATAAAATTTTTATAGTAAAAATAAATTAGTATAAAAAAAAAACTAAACATATTAAATATTTATTACTATATACATTCATGCATAAATGATATGTATATAGGTAGTATATATACATTATTAAGTATGCATAAATTTAATTTTATTGTAAAAAGAAAAAGAATATATGAAAACTTTAAAAAGCGTGTTTTAAAGTTTTCTGAGCTGAGAAATGACAATTTGAGATTTGAGATTGAAAAATATAAAATGAGAGTTAATTTATTTTTGTTTCTGCATGTAGTTGTAGTATATCTTAACATATTTTTTTTTATTACTCTTAAACTCAAACACGCATATTAATTTTATAAAATTAATTAAATCTTTGAATTAAAATTTAAACATGCCATATGCAATTGTATAGAAGAAATTTAATATATCGAGTTTTCATCAATAGAAATATTTGAATATGTAATATATGAATTATGAATATACTGTAAATGCGCGTGTATGATTTATATGTGTTTGTAATTATTCCATATGTACCTATATGATGTATAACCAACTTATAAAATTGAATATTAAATATTTGGATAATTTGTTATCAAACTTCTTTTGTTTTATTTTAATGCATACATCCATATGTACTTTAAAATTTCAATTCTATATACATATTCATATCAATATATGTATATATACATTATTAACTATATATATTATTATATATATAATTTATTTAAATTTTTGAAAGTTTACCATATACTTATCAACTCTGTTATTCTCTTTAGAAAGATAGAATAGTGTAATAGATATTTATAAATATATATTTTATTGTATACCCTATAATGATATATAGATCAGGAATCAAGATCCTGGCTGGACCATAAAAATAAATTATGAGAAGAACATCATTTATAACATACATACATACATAGAAATTATCGTTGGTTTCGTGAAGAATATAATATTTTTGTGTAAGTTTTTCTTGAGTTTTGGATGTAAACATCAATAAATAAGTGTTTTCATGAAGAAAAAAAACAATGTGAGTCAGAAATATTATGTTGTGTTTGGAAATTTGTTAAATTAAATTTAAAAATTTGTTAGATATTCAATTATTTTTAATTTATCACAATTATATTTAATCTGTAAATTTCAAAAAGTACAGTACAAATATCTGAACCATTTCACAATCGATTTTAATTATTATTCTTTTAAATGATAGATATTTAGAAGGAGACGTAGCGAAATTAAAAATTTTTTGAAAAATTTTTCAATTTACAATTACAAATTTCAGTTTAAAATTTCACCGCATGTATTAGTAATTTTAATATTCAAAAATTTTAATTTATCAAATTGTCGCAACTTACCCATCGCAGGATTAAATTAAATTTTTTTTTGTAAATAAGTTATGATGTACCCACGCGGTTGTTGTCTAAGATGAATCAATAAAGAATAAAATATAGTATTTTTACCAACTAAAAATGGCTGTAAAATAATTCATAATGAAATTGAATAAAATTTTTTTTTTATTAAACTTCCTCGAACTTCGAGGTGTGGTCGAACTTTAGTATATATTTAAATCTATTTAAATAAGTTGTTAAATCTGAACTTTAGTCCAAGAAGAATAAAATCTTAAATTTTGAATCGAATCTAATTTATTAATCGCTGTAATTTACAATTCATCAAAGTCGATTGAAATGATAGGCGTTGGATATGATTGATTCACACGCTGGGTGGCGCAGTAGGTAGAACGCCTGCCTTTTAACCGAAAGGTCCCAGGTTCGATTCCCGATGAAGCAAAACAAAAAAAATGCTTTATGGATTTTCGACCTGGTCCAGTACCCTTTGCCATTGGGATATAATAAATGGCAAAAAAAATAATTGAGAGTATAATCTGGTAACAAATTAAATAAAAATGAAACTATTCTATTTAAGAAGGCTTAGTTCCTGACAATAGTAGTAGTTTTCCACATTTAAGAGTTGATAAGCCAGTAATTTGTTAAAATAAATACTCGGAAATATTGTAGATTGTAGTGTAAAATTGCAGTACCGTACTAAATTAAGCACGAAAAGGTTATTCTACCTAAGTTACTGTAGAGTGTAAAAAAAAAAAAAAAAAAAATCAAACTGATGAACAGCTGTATAATTTTAAATAAAAAAGCAATATACGGTAGATTATAGATTGTAGATATTATAGACAAAAGAAAAAAAATTAGATGGCAATATCATACTTCAGTTCTTCATTTACCGTTACACCTTCGGAGTGAGTTAAAATTTTCTTCATAATATTCCGCTAGATATAGATCGATCCTGCACAGATGTTTGTCAATTTCATGGGTCCAATTTTAGTCAATCACTCTCATTGCTGTCTTGCTATCTTGTCTTGGTCTGCCTGTTATTTTATTAATTACTGGGTCTGACTTAAAAAAATTTATATTGAGGGCGATTTACATTTATTCTTATCATATGGGCGCCCATCGCAGACACTGCCACCTTAACAAATTTTACAATATTATTATATTATCAACCTCTTCATTGTTTCTTCTTCTTCAGTATTTTCTGTGCAAATATTTTTCGTAAATTTGTTCTTTTAACAACACATAAGCATTCTTAATCGTTTAGGCTTTAATGTCATACTGTTTACAAAAAATATTTAAGTATGTGGTAAGAACCAAACTGTTGTATTTTTAAAAAAAATTGTTTAACTGATTTGTTTCAATGTCCATTGACGAAGGCTTCTAGTTACTCAAAATTCTCTAATTTTTTTATCAAACTTAATTGATAAATTGAAAATATATAATATACAAATTTGGCTTTATTATCGATGAAATTACATTTTATATCTAGTTTTATATTCAGTTGTAAAAACAAAAAAACAAAACAAAAATTTTGATACATACAATTTTGAGGGTTAGACCACTTTGGTTTTGACCCTCATATGTAAATAGCTTTCAGTTTTCAAAATAATATCCTGTAACATAATCTAATATTAGGAAAAGTATTTCTAATTAGTCAATGGAAATTATATAAAACAAAAATCTGATGATATTTTATAATCGAACACTGCCAACCTAGTTACAAATTCAGTTTATCAGACACAAATGGGAAGCACATTTTTGTATTCAAATTAAGCCTAACACTGCTGAAACAGATATACTCGTGAAATAAAACATCAATATTATTACCAATTATTACCATTAGCGATATCGGGTATAGAACTCTGTCGGTGAACTATGTTCAAACAAAAATTTTGTAAATACAATATAATTAGTATACATAATATACAATTTAATTGGTTTTAATACACAATAATTACGGGCTGTGACAACTGTTATACTACATAACAACAGGCCGCTGTGGATCATATTTAATTTATCGGCGCTACAGATCCTGATGTATGTCGGAGGCCTCTGTTTTAACATCACCAAACATCTTTCATTATACATATTTGTTGAATTAATTTGATGAAAAATGAAAATTAAAGTAAACTTATATATATCCGTTACATAGACTTGAAAATTGTAAATTTTGTAATATTTCAATATTGTAAAAATTTATTAATATACAAAGATTAAAATGGGTTAGACTGTGGTAGAGAATGAATAATCGTATACAATACTGAAACAAGGTATACCAAAATCAAATTAGCTTGTGAAACCGAGAAAAATTGTCAAAAAATTTAAATTAACGGATATGGAGGACAATTGCACAAGATAGAGTTGTAAACAAGGTTAAGGCTAACTCTGAATTGTAGAATAGATGATGATGATGAGACTCAAAAATCTTCAGACAAAACTTATATTTAAGTATGTAGCTACCTAATATATATATTTTTCATTTATATTCTTCTATTATAATTTTTAACAAATTGTTTTGAATTTTTTATTTAATATATTTTTTTTCTCAATTTTTATTTTTATTTTTTTCATAAATTAAATCGTATTTGCAATTAAATTGCAATGAAATAAAATTAAGCAATAAATATTTATAATCGATTATTTATTTTTAACATTCATCTACTAACCTTTATATAAAAAAAAAATAAGAAAAACAAAATTCTTTTCTAATTAGTATTCGATGCAGATCGGGTCGGATGTATTTAGATTTACAAATTTATAAATTATACATACTGTCGGATACATAGGTACATATTAAAACCATTATTATAGGTTATACATAGTATTATGTAGGTGATTTTTTTAATACAATAAAAAAAAGGATACCTCAAGTATTATATTTTTATATATTTATTATTTAGATCACACTTTTTGGTCACATATACATACTCGTATAAAATAAAAAAAAATAAAAAATAACAAAAAAAAAATAATTTAAAAGAGGATATTTTGAGTAGAATTTTGATAAATCGAGAAAATATTTATTTTTAATTCGATATGTATGATATGCATACATACCTCGACTCGATTAAAATATTATTTTCGATGTAAATGTACGATTTAGCAAAAGAAAGCTTTAAAAATTTAATTCTACAATTATTTATTTATTATTTATAATTGTTGAAAATAGTTGAATTTTTTCCTTTTACTTTTACTAAATATGCTTATCATATACAGATACGGGTATTTCGCGTATTTCGGGTATTTGTAAACTTAGATCAGTGTCGATTTAGTGAAATTAAAAGAAAATTATTCGACTATTTTCAACAATTATACAAATTTTTCTTTAACGCTAAAAAACTCGTAATTTATATTTATATATTTTGCAAAGATATTTTATAAAAGTCCCAGATTCTATAAGAGAAATTATGAAAATGATCAGGCTCATCAGAAATGATACAATTAGAGAAGATTTAAAAGTTTGCTCAGTCAACGAAATAAATGAACTAATAAACAAATCATATCAAAATAGACTCATGTGAGACTCAAATCATTCAGCAAATTATTTATTCTGTAAACAGATCACATGACTAAAAACTTAAACATTATTGACCACTGTACATATTTGCAGTAAGAGTCCCAAATGGAGTTAACACAATTTTAATTATAATGTATAAGAATAAGAGCTTAAATCTTTGAAAGTGTATTTTGCAATTGATTAAAATAGATTGGTTGTAATGCACTTCAGGTAAAACCATCAAAAATAAATTATTTAAAGAACTCATATTCAAATCTCAAAAAATATGTTCGTATGCGTTACAAAGTGTTTCTTTATAATGGTATTACAACCATCATCAAAATAAAGCTTAATAACAAAACTATAATCATTATTGTTCCGGAACAGAATTCTTACATATTTCAGCGACTTTGAAGTTATTACAATAATAACTATTACGGGTTTCCCTTCTTTGTGTTCAATTTTGACTTTATCAGCTGCCGCTCGAAACAACGAGCCTGTGTTTTCATTTAGCCACTAAAATAAATATGGATATAGATATCCTTTACCATCTGGGGCTGCAGTTTTCTTCAATTTTCTCTTCGAGAATAATTTAAATTACTTCATATTTCTCCGGATACATACCGAATTATAATTATGACTTGTCAATATCCGCAACAATACTTCTTCATTAGTTTGTATCTCCATCCAACTAATTTTCAGTATCCCTTGTAACGTCGCTTTTCAGAGACATCTATTTTTTCAGGAACGCTTCTGAAAATGTCTAGGCATCCTGTATAAAGTTGGTTGAGAAAATGTAGTATTCTAGAATTTTGATTCGAAGTTTCAAGTTTAAATCGTGGGTGCAGAACATTTTCTCTTTTAGTTTTATGAATATTGCTCTAGCCTTTTCAATCGTAACTTTAAACTTTTTTAAAAGGTCGGATTGTTCGTCAAATTATTATATTCCTAAATACGTTATTTTCTGAACTCTTTCTAGGTTTATTGCGTCCGCAACCAGAACTTTTTTGGATATGAGATTAGATTATATTATGTAATTTCGGGAGGGTATATATCCCCTATGTCACTACAGCCGCAAATGGACTTGTTGTGATTACCCGTTTTTGTTAGTGCTATTTAGTCATCTAAGTCCATACCTGATTTTGTGATGACATTTGGGATATTCTTCAGTGTTATGTTTCCAAGTAGCAAAGCCTGCTACGAGTGAGCCCTTCGCTTTCACAGAGCAGATGTTCAATATATTCTTTCTCTATTTCACATATTCTACATAAGTTGTTTTCGGTATGGCCCATTTTGATGATTTGCCCATTAAGATACTTCTTTATTTGGCAGTGTCCTGTTATTATCCCTGCCAAGATACGAACCTGCTTCCTATTGAAACTTAGAAGAGTTTTAGTTTTCTGAAACGAGTGCTTTGGCTGAGCAGTTTTTCCAGACGATTTCCAGGAACGTTGGCCCAGAAATCCTCAACTTTTTGCTCCACCCAATTAGCTTTCAATTGCATCTTAGCTATGCTCAGGAGAATCCCACAAAACGAACTTGGTCATAGGAAAGGCGTATTCGATGCTTTTATTGGATATTGATATCTTAGGCCAGAATTGTTGCATTTAACAAATACTACAGTTGCTACAGTTTTTCTTCTGCGTTTGCTATGGGAACCTTAGCATCTGTATTATCACCATATATTTAATTCACGAAATATGAATTTAAAGTATATACTTTAAATAGGTTCTTTGCTACACTCAAACCTTTTTTTTTTGCAACATTACTTGTTATGCGTCGTAGGCTTAATGTAACATAACGTTATCCTGTTAATAAGCAGCAAATCAAGTTTTCGAACATTTTACTTTTTTAATTTAATGTAATTAAAAAGATTTTATGTTAATTAGTCAGTTATTTTTAGTGATTGTAAAGTAATGCATATCTAAAACAAAATAAAATCCAATCAAAAATTCCTGTTACATAAGTAGACTTTCTTTTTTAAATCCAACTACATCAGATTGCACAAAGTCGTTATATGTAAGTTAATCGAAATATGCTATTTGGCTAATAAATGAATAATTATGACATATTTTGATATACATATATATATAAATTATTCATTGAACTTGAATTAACTAATTTGAATTTTCCTGGTGTGATCTTTCGAATAAGTCAACTCGAAATATTTTTGATTGATGGCAGCACAACTCTTATTGAAAATATCTGTTTGATTTGACATTTTAAAAATTATCCGAATTGGTATCTATGAAATTAGAATTTTATTAAATTAGTAATTATTGTTTAATTAGACTCACGCACATAACATTAAAGAGTTAAAAAATTCTAAACTCTTTTAATCCACTTAAAGTTGATCTAATGTTTGGGTAGTGTGTAAAAAACAAAAATTAAGAGTAATTCTCGTAACAGTTAGTTTAGTTATTAAATTAGATACAAAATGAAAATAATGATGAAAAGAGAACTCTTTCTTCGAAACTATAGTAGATGTATAAGAAAAAATTAGTTGAAGCTGCAAGCTAGTTACAAGATTGGTATAATAAGTCAATGTGTATATAGAATAAAAAACAGATGTGAAAATAAATAAATTAACAAAAACTATGCTTTTTGTTTTTTATTGCCATTTTTCAACCCTGACAGGATCTTCGTCTATTACAGGTGATACCTGTTTCTGACTGCTGTAATACTGTATGTTATACCTATTGCTTGTAAGACCATTGGTTGGTAGTTATATACAAGAAGTTCTTTCGATATGTCCTGCCCATAGTAACCGATCAATCTTAATTAATACAGTGTTATGACATATGTATAATTGATATAGAGTTATTGGTTATTATTATATTTTATCTAATTATTTACGCTTATCTTACCCAGACACCTGTACGTTTATTTTCGCAAATTAAACCATTATTTCATTTTAGTCAGAGACATTTAATTTTCGCACAAACTTCGGTGACAAAACACCTTAGGTGAAATCAAAATGACATTAAAATGCAACCTTTACATATATATATATAATATATATACAAAGATCAAGATATCACGACGGGTATCTAAAAAAAAAATCTAATAAAATTAAAATAAATTCAATTCGTATATTTTCAGTTGAGTTTATTTAACAAAAAGAAAACAAATTCTGAACTCAATTGAATCTCAATTAAATTTAAATAAAAAAATATATATTTAAAAATATATATACATTTTTATTTGTTTTCTAACACATTAAGTTATATCTTTCAATTTTAAAATATATTAATTTGTACTCAATTATATTATGATTTTTAAATAACTGAATTAAAATAATAAAATCAAATCGTTCAAAAAAGAAGAAGAAAAAAATAACCCATAAATTTCACGAGACATTTTGAAATGGGTTAATTTACGTTTGTCCTTTTTATTTTTGTGTTTTTTTAGATCCCAATTTTTCTGGAAGATTTCTATATATTTTTTTTTTTTTTTTTATATAAAATTCTCCTACATAATATTTAAGTTTAGTACAGCAACAAGTTGTGTGATACTTGATTCTTTTTTTAACATTAAATTTTAAGGGCTTTTTCATAACCCTTAAAGAAAAAAAAATAAACATAATAAAAACAAAAAATTCAAAATAAAAAGGGATCTTGTTTTGTCTACAAAAGAATATTCCAAAAAGGTTTTTAAGAGACCCGTAATAAGAAAAAAATAATAATGTTTTTTGGTCGGAAGGTCGAATTTTGATTTGAAAGTAAACCAAAAACCAAAAAAAAAAAAAAGTAAAAATTAAAAAAAAAAACAAAAATAGAAACAAGTGAAAATAAATTAATTTTACATTTTAAAAAATTTATTATATTTTTTTTTGTTTTTTAATTGAAATAATACAGTAACTACAAAAATAACCTATTAATTGGTTATTTTCGATTTTATATCATCAAGTTCACCATTTTATTTAAGAAGTAATATGTACTTAAAAAAACAAAAATAATAAAAACAAAAAAATAAAAACAAAAAAATAAAACAAAAATATAACAAAAAAGAAAAGAAAATAAATTTAAAAAAAAATTGAACCGCCTTTTTCAACAAACAACAATTTCTTATATTAAGAAATAATAACAATAAATATACATGTTTATATATTTGTTATATATATATATATAAAAAGATCGCGAATTTGTAAAATAATTACTTACTTTCTTTCTTTCTTTTACTTACACCACACAGTCAATTCACTAAATTCAGTATCCAAAATAACATTATATATGGGTTATATATATAAATTATGTACATATATATATATATATATAGTTATATGTTCTTACGCATATTTTTAAAGAAAATATCCTTCGAAGGAACCGCCTATACACAAATATGTATATTAAAAATATACATTATTTTTCATATATATATAATATATATATGTACATTGATAAGAAACGAAAAACGTAATAATATAAACGCCCGCCAAATATAAAATATAAAAATAGAAAAACAAAATACAAAAACTGTGTATAAAACATACACGTATATTATATACATATATATATATACGCATATACCCTTCACGAATCGAAGATTTTCTTCCCCTGATTTGGTGGTGTTGGTTTAATGGGGTTTTTATTTTCATTTTTCTTATTTTTATTTTCTTTTGCTTTTTTTTATTTATTAGTTTTTTATTTCTGTAGGAGAATTTAATGTTGTAATCAGTAACAAAAAAAAGAAAAAAAAACAAAAAAATAAAATAAAAGAAAAACTACTAAATCATTCGAGAAAATTAAAATAAATTTTCTTTTAAAAAGTAAATAACAACAAAAACGAGAATGAAATAAAAATCGTTAATCATTTCCTTTTTCTTTTTTCCATAAATCTGCATAACAGTAAATTGATGAGCTTTAAATTTTTCTAAATTAAAGTTAAATTTAGAAGGAAAAAGAAAAACAGCAACAACAATAACAAAATAACAGTGTATGATGGCTAATACAAATTTTGTAATTTTTCATATGTACAAACGTACATACATACATACATAGAAATTGAAAATATACATTACTATAATATATACAATACAATACTTCCCAACCATTGGTTCTTATTTTCTTCTTCTTTTGGTTCAAATATATATACATATATCCTTACATAATGTGTGTATATGTACATTAGAACTAATATATACACACATAAGTACTTTATTACTCGACTTTCAAATCTATATAAAATACTTAGTTTTTTTGCTTATTTTCCCTATCCCTATTTTCTATATATCTACTAATTGTTCTATTGCGTCCTTACTTTCACTATTGAGCTCCCAATTTCACTATATTGCGTACCACATTTAAATTAAATATTTTGTTAATTGTGTGTACATAAGTATATACATTTATATATTACTTACAATTCTATATAAAATACCTATTTTTCTATTATTTTCCTTACCCCTATTTTCTATATTATCTCCTAATTGTTCTGTTGCGTACCTACTTTCACTATTGCGTTTTCATTTTCACAATTTAAATTAAATATATTAATTTTGTATTGAGTGAAAGGTTGAAGTGGGTTAGAATCCCACAGTTCTTTTTAATTCCATTCTAAAGAAGCTGCCGAACCCGGTCTAAAAATATATCCCTCTGCTTCTATTTCCATGAATCTTTCCAACCTCGAAACAAAACAAAACAACAACAATTTAATGTTGGTGAGTGCTATGAAACATTTATTTACCCTCCCCCCTTCCTCCTCTCATCTGATTCGTTGTTAAAGTTTATGAAAAATTGTATATTAATTGTGTATTGGATCATAGTTTGAAGTCCTTAGTGAATTTAAAATCCAAGAGTTCTTTTGAATTCCATTCTATAGAAGCATGTCTACCCGGTCTAAGAGCGGTTCAACCCGGTCATCCTACACTGCTTCTCTTTTAATGTGTTTTTTCAACCTCGAAATGAAAACCGAAAATATATTTAATGGTGGTGGTTGTAATAAAACATTTTTTAACCCCTTTCCCCTCTCACCTGATTTGTTATTAAAGCTTATGAAAAATTTCAAATGGTAGCCTATAATTTTTCATTATTTTTACAAATCTATACATTTATATAAGCACATATGAATTTATATATATATATATAAAATGTTATCATATGAATGAAAGTATATATATATGTATAATATATATATAGATATATGAATTTTCACGAGAAGAATGTGTAATAAATTAAAACGCCATTTACAAGACATCTACATTAACGAATAATCTCGGCAAAAAATAAATGAAAAAACAAGAACAATAATAAAATTAACAACAAAAAAATAATTTATTATGTTCCTGATTTGTTTAAAATTTCACTTTCATTTTTATTAAAAAAAAAAAAAAAAAAACAAAAAAACAAAAAAAACGAAAAATTATAATAAAAAAAAGTAAAACAAAATAAACATAAAATTTATGCGTATTCGTTATAAATTATCATATAATTTATTTATTTACTAACACATTCACATACAACAATTTTATTGTCATATTTTTTTTATCTATATTTTTAGATTAATGTGTACCTAGTATATGTACCTACTATATAACAAAATGCCTAAAAGTATGTTTCATAAATATGTTATATATATTTATATATTATACACCTTTTCACTACTTTCACTTTTATTTTAGACATTTCACTTTTAAAATACACTATAGTACCTACACACACATACATTTATTTAATTTCGCCTACACACATACTATTACAAAACGAAAAGGATTTGTATTAAAACAAGTACCTAATTTTATTTTATTTAATATAATATAATATATATTTTTTTTAAAGCGTCACTCTTAAATTTTGAATGACCAGTGGGGAAATATTTTTATTTTGTTTATATTATTTTTTTTTCTTTCATACAAATTATCGTAAGTTCAACCCCTATTTTTAGGTGTAGATATACAAACACTAATACTATTAAAAACAATTTTTTTTAAATAGGTATCACCGTTATTAAGCTTTAGCGTGTTAAATTGGAAAAATGTGGAAAATTCATTCGTTTTACACACACACACACGTTCGTACATACATTTATGATACACATAATATAAATGATAGAAGTGCGCAAATACAAATAAAAATGAAAAATCCAGATAAAAAAACATAATACAAAGAAATATACATTTCCAAATAAAATGAAAATGAAATTTTCCTAAATGTATGCATGTGTGTGTGTGCAAATAATAATTTTTGAATTTAGAAAATTATAAAGGGGGGTTGCAGAGCAAAAATGTAGGTGATTGAGGAGATAGGGGATTATTATTTAGTTGGTTTATTTTCATACACATTTTCTTTAAATTTTCTTTCACGATCATATTGTAAAGTTGGTCTGGGGATGTTATAATGTACTTTTATAATATTTTTTTTTTTTTTGTAAGGTAAAGAATATTTTTTTTTAGTTTATTGTCCATTTCTTTAGTGAATGTAAACGAATATACATGTATATTTGATGGTCAAGCAATTTTCATAATATATGTATATAATATATGTATAAATATATATATTGATAATACCAACTCTTATAGAACATGAAAATTCTTTTTAAATATGATATTATTGTATGTGTTCTTGGGTACGTGCGAATTTAAATAGCCAAAACAATACAATAAGAAAGGATATTACGAGAAAGTAAAAAGAATAACAAAAATAAAAATAATAAAAAAAGAAGTTCAACAGAAAAATGAAGAGAGGAGGTAAAGTAATAGAAGAAATGGACATTGCAAGTGAAAGGGTTTTTTTTTATAATATTGATGGGGTTACAACAAAAAGAGAGCAAAAACGCACAAAAAAAAAACAAAATTTAAATATTGAAAGAAAAAGAACGAGAGAGAAAATGAATATGTAATATAGTGTGATAGAGAAAGTGATGTTAGAAAAAACAAAAAAAAAAAAATAAATAAAAATGAAATTTTCAAGTATAATATATAAATTTTTATTTTAATATATAATATAATATGTATGATATGATATATAGATATAAATAACTATATAGAATCTATACATTTTTATAAACACAATAATTATACATATATATAAAAATATATATGTTATAATATTATAATGTTATATATATGGTGATCATATATCTTGTATTTTAAAAAACAGTTTTATTTTTAATTCTGTTCTTTAAAATTTTTCTTTAAATACAGGACAGTATATAATGTCCTTTATTTTTTTATCTAATATTAATTTCTTATTTCAATTCAATTTAATTACAAGTACATTATTTTATTTTAGAAGAGGAGAGATATTTCAGATAAATTAGAAAAATGATTGCCATAATTAAAAAATCTTACAAAGATGCAATATCGCCGCGTCTAACATTGAAGACAGCTAATAAATTGTTTCTAGGTATGATTTTTTTTCAGCAGATTTTTTTCATCCCTATTGTTTTTCGTTTAGTAATGGATGGAATAATGACTACTAATGTAAAATAAGAGCGCCGGAATTCATTGGCATCCACTCAAATGATCAGCCATTCAATTTACGTCAATGATGTGTGTTTACTGTCACATACGAACCGAGTAATGGATACATTTTTATTTATATGGATATATGTAATTTTAACAGTGATATGGTATATATTATTGCTAATATGCTGAAAAAAGTGTGGCGATCTGAAAATCGATGAATACAGTTAAAAAAAAGTTAGTAAGTTAGTTCATTTAGATGGGCAGCATAACATATGAGTCTACACTACTTTCGAGATGCTAAAAATATGGCGATCAAACAACATATGTCCGTACTAAAATAAAACTTTTCAACTCAAATAAAAAATCAGTTCTGTGAAACATACAAAATTTCAGTAAACATCACCAGGAAACTTCAAGAGTACATCAAAATATGTCTCTTACGGATCGTAAAATTTAATTAAAGGTTCGTTTACCAGCTCTACTGATAGAATTCGGATACGGATATTTAGATGAAAACGGGATCTTAAACAACATCAAACAACATCACAAACTGTTGTCAATAATCAAAAAATAGTGATAATGCTCTCAGTAAGCAAGCAACAGAGTAGTGATTAAAATTATATGTAAGAAAATATCATCATTAATTTCCTGCCCATCAGTAACGCGGCGGAAATAATGTCCTTGCATGGCTTCCTATCTACGGTTAACCTATTCAGTTTTGGTCACTTTCTTAGCTGATCACTTTTGTTTCACGAATCACTTTTCAATAATTTTTCATCTTTAAAAAATTATAAGTGTAGACAGTCTTCTGATGATGGTGTAATAGCCGAAATTGATCAAAAAATTAAATTAAATTAGTAAAACATACCTAAAGCTTGTAATCTTTACTTTTAAAAATGTTTCAGCCTATACAGCATATACTATAAAATATACTTAAAAAATTAATTCTAATCAAATGAGATTTGAACCTATACCCCTTCCGTTGATTGTTATGCATTCATGAATAGAATTAAAAATTTAATTAATATTAATATAAAACATAAATCGATTTTTTTCTCTGTCCTGTATTTTGTTCTACCATAAATGGTCACCGTAATTATATTCTATGTACATACATGTATTTTATACATATATTTAGAAAATAATGAGATTTTAGAATGATTTTGAAAATTTCATTTCTTTTTCTGGTTACTTTAAAAACCTATACATAATATACAACTATATACAAGTATATAATAATGTGTATGTTGATAATCATAAAATTTTATTTGAAAAGAAAAACAAAAATTATGGAAAATTCAAAATTTAAAGATTTTCTTTTTTTTTCGTTTGATGCTTTTTAAGGCCATACAACAATGTTCATATATAATATGTATAATAGGATTTTTATTTTTAATTTTTAAAGGAAACTAATTATTAAAATCCTGATTTTCTAATTTAAATTTTTTGTTAATTTTTACAATAATTAGAAAAACAAAAGAAAAGCAAAAGGAAATAAAAAGGATTTGAAAAATAAATTTTTGTTTTTATTTTTAATTTAAATTAAAATTTTTGGTATGTATTTTGCTTTTTTATTTTTTTTTGTTATATAATATTTTGTAAATAAATACGAAAATTAAATTTAATAAATGTAAAAAAAAAACACACATTCAGAATTATGAATGAAAACTATAATTAGAATAAAAATAATTAATTCTGAAAATTAAAGTAAATTGGTACAATTTTGAAGGGGCGTGGGTTGGTATAAAATTATGAAAGTTATTGTTTTATTTTCAAGACTTAATTATTGTCCACTAATTCTTAATCGATTATATTCCAGTTTTAAGGCTATGGAATGAACATCTAGCTGCTTTATACGTTAAAAAATTGGATACGTAATAAATACATACAATAGTTTTCTCAAAAAATGTATAAATACTGTGGGCGGGTTTTTGGTAAAATCTTGAGTAATTAGCTTTTTAAAAAAAGAATAGTATTTGCTTGCTTCTAAAATTGGAGAAACTTTGATAAAAAAAATCGTACTCAATTTCATTATGAATTGTGTCCCATCACTTTAATTTATCGTGGACACTATAGTATAATTGTCTTTTTTAAAGATTTATCTTAAACAAAAATCTCGCAACGTAATAATTTATTTAAAAAATAAAAATTTAATTTAAATTGGGTGTTGTTGCGGCAAATTGATAAATTAAATTTTTTTTATATTAAAATAAATTAAAAATTTTAAAAAATTGGAAAAATATTTGGTTTTGCAACGTCTCCTTTTAAATATCTAGAATTTAAAAAAATAATAATGAAAACCGGTTGGGAAATGGTTTAGATATTTGTACCGTATTTTCACAATTTGCAGATATAATATTAAATAAAAAATTTCAACTTTTAACTACAATATCTCCTTAATGCTCAAATGTCCTTTTCGTGCTTAAAAGATAAAATGCGTCATTAAAAATATATATTCTTGGACCTAGCTAAAAAAAGACAGAATAAGACGGCTTCATTGGCTAGGCCATGTAGAGCGTATGGATCAAAATGCTCCGGCTAGGAAACTCTTCGAATCCAAGCCCCAGGGAACGCGTCGTCGAGGGAGGCCACACCTTCGTTGGAGAGATGAAGTATCGGCAAATATGAAAAAACTTCAAATCACCAACTGGAGAGACTCCGCTCGTGACCGAAATCAGTGGAGGACAATTTTGCGCCAAGCCCAGGACCTTCAAGGTCTGTAGCGCCCAGCAAGTAAGTAAGTATATATTCTTGGAGATATAGTCATTTGATCTTACGCATCAGGTAAAATATTTACTTCAGTAGAACCTTGTATCTAAATTGTTGTACATCGTTTAGTTTTTATGATGAAATATTTCGGCATGGCACAAATGCCAAGTTTCTAATTTAGTTTTTAAATAAATTATTTCATATTTAAATAGTTTTCAATAATTAATGTTCTGGTCTAGAGAGCTTGTTGAAAATCTCAAAATTTTTCAAATAAATAAAAATTTGTCTTAATTGCGAAAATTCAGAGAAAAAACTATTGAATTAAAGATGCCATTAAATGTATATATTTTTGGAAAGCTGGCAACATTAGGTATTCTTGATATATAGTCACGCAGTTATAATATTTACTTCAAAATCTTTCCATTTTATTTTAATGATTAGTAAATTATATTTAAATAATATTAATGAATAATTGAAAACATTTACTTTTACAACATCCATGCCCTAAGAAAGATTCACACTAAGGACGTACCGATTAGAAGTCATATATAACATAACTACCACACCATATTTGTCTGCTTTTGTACTACATTTTATTATTTACTTTTCTATTTAAATATATATACAGTTATAAGATAAGAAAATTATTTTTTTTTATGAACAATGATACTGTGAAACATGGAAATAGATTTATTTGGCATTAAAATTACAGAAGTTCTTGAATCAAATACAGAAAAATTAACTACAGATGATATTTTAGAAGAATGTTTTGCATTTGAGGTGAGTATATGATGATGAGGATTTAAAATAAAAATGCAAATTTGATATGAACGCTATAATGAATCATATTTTAGCTAATTTTAGGTATAATAGTTCAAAATAGTCTTAGAGCTTGGTACAAAATTTCATTAAACTTTATAATTAGCTACATTTTTATTTTCCTACAATTCAGCACTTTTTCAAAAATTTAATCAATGTTTCTAAAACACAATGGAATTTAGAAATAATCCCAATTATAGACGAAAAACAAAATATAATCTATTTTGTTAGTTTAAAATACATTAGGCTACGTGTTGACCCATAAAGATCCCTTTTACTGTACATCACAAATACAAATGGAACTATTCTCTAAGTATAGCATAGTAGCTGTGATGTCCTGAAAAGAGTTACGTTTGAGATCTCTGTTAGATTGTCAAAGGTGCGTCCTCTCAAGCACATAAGACTAGTTTTTATCAAACTGGGGCAGAACCAAAAACTATAGATATACATTATCGTCTTGGGCCGAACCTGTCAAGATATGTACATTATCGTCCTACTCTTCATTTAAACTGAAAATAATTTTCAAGTTTTTTGTTTGTCAATTTCAGTTGATATATTACCCTAAAGGGAATTTGATAGGACCTAATTTTATCCTTAGTTTAACCTTTATTAATTTTAGACCATATCTCCGTACAAGGAATTTAATTTCAGTCAAAGTTTATCTGTCACAATATGACCTAAAACGATTTTTTGTTTGGAAAGCTTTATAATTGTAAGAATTATGAATTTCACAATTTAAAGTTAACTTCAATTATTGAAGAAAACCACACTGAAACTTTCAAATCCATCCAATTATTGTTGTTGTATAAGTATTTAGGTATCTATATCTACTAGTAAGTTTGGAGAGGAGAGGAAAATTTTGATAAAAAATCATTTCAATTTATTATTAGCACTTCTTGGTATTTTTTTTATTGACTTATCTTAGACAACAACCGTAAGGTAATAATTTATTTTAAAAAAAGAAAAACAAATTTAGATTTAATTTTGGAGATGTGTGGGTTGATAAATTAAACTTTTTGTATGTTAAAAAGTGCATGGGCTGAGATTTAAGTAATTAAAAATATTGTAAAATATTTAGTTGCGCTACGTCTCTTTTTAAATTTAATGTAATGTAAAAGAATAATAATGAAAATGGATTGTAAAACGATTCAGGTATTTGTACTTTACTTTTTCCAATTTATAGAATTTAAATATAATGATGATAAGATACCTAAATATTTTAAAATACTTAAAAAAGGACTATTAAATAACGAATTTTAACAATAATTATTAGTTTTAGCTCTTAATGAGACTACGTATTTGATAATTAAGATCAAATAACTAAATATGTTAATTAAGACTGAAGTCTACGTGTATGTCCACACATAGGTAGGTGATTTTTAAATTTTGGAATTCTTTAATTTTCTATCAACCGATATTAAATTATTGATGTTTATGACACAAAAATTCATTAAATAAAATTTAAATTGTAAAAGACTAAATTCGTAACTGTAAGTTCGTTTTTTTATTATTTGATTCTGAGAGGTATAAAGAAATTTCATCTTTTTAGCAGTCAGGTACAATAAATAAATTATTTTTAAGAATTTTGTCGGGAATTTTCATTTACATTTTTTTATTTATTTTTCAGTGGAACAATTTAATATTTATTTATATATATATATATTTTAAATACTTTATTAAAATACATTTTTAGTTTCTTCTCTTGCTCTCTATACAATATAACCTTAATTTAGTCTAGCGAATTTATGAGTTTATTACTTTCATTGGAATTTATTGAAAAAATTGCAATACAATACATTTTTGTTGTGCTTTGGAACTAAGGAAGTTATGGTATAATTAGTAATGCTTAAATTGAGACTAAACTAAATATGTTTAGTAATAAATTGCGATTATTGTTTTTTCTTTTTGTGTTAAGAATTGTAATTTTAACGATTTTTTTTTTCCGGTTATAATTGCAAAAAAAAAGAGGTAAGTAAGAATTTAAAAAATTAAGGTTTAAGCTACTAACATTTCTAATTTTAATTTTCTAATATTTGGTTTTTGGATTTTTGTTAATGTAATTTTATACGGAAGGTCGGAAGTGAATTCATTGTTATCCTTTTTGCATTTTGCAATGTCAACTAGAAAATATTTTAAATATTTTAAATATTTAAGTCAATCATATTTCAAATATCAAATATCAGGAATTGATAACAATTTTTAAAGTTTTGAGTGGAAAAATCATATAGCAAAAATGAGTGACAAATTTATGTAGAAATATTATTAGGAAAAGATATTTTAATTAATATCAGGAACCCAAAAAAAAGTAATTTAAATAAATTGAAAAATATAACGGAAAAGTGGTCTGAAAATTTTGCTAAACGAAAGCAGAATTACATTTCGTAGGGTTTTAGTAAGGCCTCATTGACATAATTGAATTATTGTACAATATTTTTTTGAGTGGAAATTTGCATAATAATGGCATCTTTTATGACAAAATGTATATAATATTGTTTTTATAGTTATGTAGTACACTCGCGATAACTTGAACACGTAAAAACTCAAGATGTCCAAGTTCGATGATCATGTTATTGGATAATTCGTATTAAATAAATATTTCTTAAAGAATAATAATATTTTCATTGCACTTTTATTCTACATCCTCATTACTTTTTTCAGGTCTGGCAGTGTTGGATTTAAGAATGTATCGCCCCCGTAGATACTTTTTGGGAATTTTAGTGTAAGTTGAATTGAAATAAGAAGCAAATTGTATTATTAAATAAGTTTAATTTATTTATATTTTCTTTCTAATTTTTTGATTTCCAAATTTATTGATTATGTCTACAAACTCAATTTTCTCTAATTCGTGGTGTTCGATGTGCATAATTGAAGAAACGTCATACAATTTTGTCTCTTTCATTTGTGAACGAAGATACGTTTTTATTCTTTTCAAACAAATAAACGGTCTTTCAGCAGTACAATTTGTTACAGCTAGCGACAGATAAATTCTAAAGATGATTTCCACATTTCAAAGCACGTTATTATATATTTTTTTGAAAGAGGTAATTGAACTGGTTTGCGATACTTCTTTCAAATTTGGGTATGTCACTTTGCTGTAAGAATTTCTTCCGTCTACTTGCTCACGGTCTAAATATAAATATAAATATAATATAAAATACAATGTGACATATATATAAATTTTTTCTGTAAATTAATTTTTACATATTCACAAATCGTAGGAAATGAAAAGTTAATTTTTTGAAAATTTGGAGTTTTTTTATTGGTAACATGCTAATTTTTTGTCGCCCTAGCCTAGACACCTGGCCCCTATAAAAATGCAGGGATAAAGTCTGGTATATGTGTAATGACAACATACATGGTAACATAACTTTCGCTTAATGTTACATATTGCAGTCCCTTTTGCCATCTCAAATTTCTTACAGCAAGCTCTTAGGTTCTTTCCACGTTTGAATTTTTCAAGAATGGCTAAGTTTTTTCTATAAAGTCAAGACTTTTAATCTTTGTCTTTTAATTAAATCCATTTTTCAATTCACTCTAATAACCCTTAACAAATTGATGTCTAAAAAGAATTCTGGCTGATATAAAAGATTTCTTAAATTGATAATTTTTTAAATTCACATGTAAAGTACATAATTCTGTACTATTTACATCATTGTATGGTGGTGTACATTCATTTTTAAGAAAGTGTTAAATTTTCATAAATTTTCGATACCCTATCACAATAGAGCAAGGGGAAGACCAAGCTCAAGGTGGGTTGATAACATAAATCAAGCCATAGAGACCTTGAGAATATGAAATTGAAAGGCAGTTGGAAGCAAGATTGGCAAATTTGGAAAAATACAGTAAAATAAAGCTCACATATAATAAAGCTCACATCAAAATGTAGCTACAAGATAATGATGATGAAAATGAAAAAAATTAGGTATGTATTGCTGTTTAAGTTACTTAATTCAGCAACAAAAAACAGTTGTTGAAGTTATAACGCATCAAATGGAAACTTCTGCTTTTTTATATTATTGAATAGTTCAAGTCATACTGCTAGTCAAGTTATCGTGTTGTTAAATGTTGATAACTGTTTGAAGTTAACAATGCAAATTGAAATAATATAGTAAAATAAAATAAAAGTAAAATAATCATATTTTAATTATGCCAAAGACTCGATTATAGTTAGTTATATTACATATTTTTTTTTTCAAGAAATTAAAACTTTCAAACTATTATTATTTAAACAATATTGTCGGGTAAAACATTAAAAAATCCAAAAACCTTTTTTTCGTCAAATGAAATAAAGAACAAATTATTATGATTAAAATTAGGGTTTCTAAAACCGAATCTCTGGATGAATGGACAAGTATGAGGATGAAAAAGTATGTTAATATTAATGTTCATTGTGCTAAAGAGAAAGAGCCATATAATCTTGGTTTAGTCAGAATATTTGGAACTTGTTCTGCTATTCAATTAGTTACACTGGTCACTAATCATTTAGCTAGTTTTAACATTGATTTTGAAAGTGATATAATTGGATCAACAAGTGATGACGCCAAGGTTATGGTAAAGTTTGACCGAGAATGCCCTGTGATATTTCAATTATGTCTCACTCATGGTATTCACTTAGGTGTATGTGATACATTATACAATACATATACACGTGATGAAATTGATGCTATAGACGTAAATTACTAAAATGGTCATGAATTAGATTCCGGTGATGACAATTTTGAGGATAATGATTTAGATGTATTAAGTATTATTGAAACTGATTGCCAAGAAGAAATGCTTTATAATAATTTTGATATTAATGACAATATTAAAATTGTCCGAGAAATTGTAAAATTCTTCAGATATTCTACAATAAGAAGCAGGGAAAAATAAAAAAAAAAAATTGGCCATGAACGCCAACTAGTACTGGACATTAAAACACGTTGGAATTCAATGGCAAACATGGTTTTTTTACAACTTCGGGAATTTATAGAAGAAGCACTTGCTGATTTGAATGCAACCAGCTTACTGGATAACATAAATTTTAAACTTCTCAACGAATTGAGTAAAGCCTTAAAACGTACAGAAAATTTGCAAAAATTGTTCAACGCTCTATGTTCAATTAAACCCACTTCAACATACTCTGAAAGAGCTTTTTCCGTTTCTTCCAATTTTTGCACCGAAATAAGGTCGAAATTATCTGATAAATCTTTAAATTCGTTGTTATTTTTAAAATTTTATTACTTACGACAAAAAAAAAAAAATTTCTTTTTTTTTTGTTTAATATTATATGTCAAAATATATATGTCATGTTATAATATTATATGTTATTTTTTTGTATTATATTATATTGTTTGTAAAATACTTAATTGAATCAAATATTTAAACAAAACTTATTACTTTAATAAAAACTATTTTTTTACTACATTTAATAAAAATTTAACGAATTCGAAGGATTCGACGAATTTCGAAATTTAATACTCGGATTCGCCGAATTTTATTTTCCCGAGTTTTCAGAAACCCTAATTAAAATGAAAAATTTAAAATTTAGATATATTTTGAAAGAACAAAAAATATGAATATATACAAAAAGATGAAAAGATGAAGATAAATGGTAAAATGTTTATTTAATGAACAGATGATAACTATAGAAGGAAATATATTTTTTTTTACCATATTATTCTAACAATATAATTTTGGCTTACAAAATCTTCAAAGGCAAAATCGAAATCCCTTCTACTATGTATGAAGGCAGATTTTTTATTTAGGGATTTTACCTTAATGGGAATTTTGCTCACCATTTCCGACAAATTTTCCGGTTCCCTCTAAAAGTAACAAACAATTATTAAAACTATCTTTGAATTTGTCTTATTTATTTATTTTTTCAGCCGACTTGCAGATAAATCTGCAGGCCAACTTCAGGTATTTTTCCCTTTCGGGATGTGGGTCTTTTTAAATACATAAATTTGAATCCATTTCATTTGATATACTATAATACTTAAGAGCTAGCTAATATCGTATAAAATGAATCATTTTCATACTAGATCTTATTCTAAAAAATTGAATTTGTCTTATTAGAATTAATAATTTTGATTCACATTCACAAACTTTCCACATAATTATACACAGGATACTATAAAAAATTCTGCTTCTGCTTCTTTTTTTAAATAGTTTGCGGTAATCATCATAATATGTAAATATAAGCAAAGTTACAACAACATTGCTGATAAAACTTACAATTTTCATTTAATTCCATCCGATAATGCCTCGTGCTCCTAATTCCTGTACATAATATCGGATCAGTTAAATTTCAAGACAAATAAATAAAAATTATTGTATATATTTTTTTTTAATTTTTCTTTTTGAAAATAATAAATTTAAGCTTTTTATGCTAATTGTATCTCCTCACCTCTCTACTTAATAAATTAACTTTTCTTTTTATATTTTCATCATAATTATTTAAAAAAAAAAAATTATTATTGATGTCAACAAATATTTATAGCATTATAATGAAATATCGGAATAATTTTTGGGTTCAAAGTATTGTATATATTAGTAACCTCTATATTAGATCAGAGAAGAATGATCATAAGTCAGTCTACAATATAAAAAACACACGTTCATCAAATTTATTATAAGAATGTTAAAAATTAAAAATGAAAGAAATAAAAACAATTTATGTATATTGTACTAAAGAATAAATAATAAAAATTACTAATAAAATCCGCACAAAATAATTAGAATTCAAAATGCTTTTTACAAAAAATATATATATAATATACATATGTATATAAAAAATCAAATTTCAGATAAATAATATAATATTGAATTGTTAACAACGAAATTGAACCGTAAAAAATTATGGAAATATTTTTTAATTCGTTTCACATAAATTCTAAATTCATATTTTTTGTTTTTGTTTTTTTTTTTAAATATTTTTTTTTTTTTTATAATATTGTACATATATATTTGAGGACAATAATAATTCAGTTTTTTTTTATTTTTAAAATAAAAAAAAATATTAAAATGTAATAAAATTAATTTCTAAAGACATTTTAATGACTCAATATTTATTACAAATAAACGACGATTCTTTTGATCATTTATTTTTTTTTTGTATAAATTTAATTAGGATTTAAATATTTAAACTACATGTATATTCTATATATTATTAACCCGTTGACACCTGAAATTATATTTTTTTAATGTTGTAAAGCTGCAATGATTCTGAGAAATACTTTTTAAAATAAAGTCCTCTCAAAAATTATTTATGTATGTTTGCACGTAACATGAAAAAATTTGGTTGCAACTCGTTAATTAAAAATAATTAGGCAGTTTTTATAATTTGTGAAATTTGAAATAAACTTAAAATATTAACAAAAAAAAATTATTTATTTTGGTGAATCCCAAAAAAAAAATTAAAAACAAAATCACATAAACTATTTGTACAATATTTTTCGAAAATTATTTGCGTGCACCTGTTCATTTCACTATCTAAGGTAGTGGTGCATTCTTAAGATGATTTTGAAGTAAATTAGAAGAATTTTTTAATAGTTTACGTTTCAGTTGCTTCCAGTATCTTGTTAAGTTATACTAAATGACAAAATGGCTAAAAAGCGTGAATGATGTGTTGATATTAGAAGTGCAACTGGAGCAGAGATTTCTGTTCAAGAACTGTCCCGAAAATATCATATTCATATTCACATGTTCAATACTATTAGATAAAACAATCATGAAACAAGAATATAGTGGATCTGTTCGAAATATTAAAGAAAGAGACAACAAAACAGAGTAATAGCTGTTAAAGTGAATCCTAGCATTACTATGAAACATGTCTTGAAGACATTTAATAACAGCAAACAATGGTTGGAGTAACAACTGTGCTAAATAGATTGAGAGAAGTAAATATTAAAACATATTCTGCACAAAGTGTTTTAGATTGACTTATCTTAATATAATTAAGAATCTTTAACATTATATGAAAAATGAAGTACGAGAAGCAGTTTAAAGGTCAGAAACACGGACTTGGAACGTAATTGAAAATACTTGGGAATCAACAAAAATTTCTAATAAAATCGGCACAAAATAATTAGAATTCAAAATGCTTGACAAAAAAATATATATATATATATAGTATACGCGATTCATAGCTTAGAAGGCTTTAGGAGGTTTTAGAAGAGAAAGGAATACTTAATCATTTTTGAGCAATAATTTATGCTATTTTTTTTCTGTTTCATTTTTTAATAATTTTTGAGACGACTGTATGTTTTAGGATTTACTCTATTGTAATGTATTTAGATTTAACATTTAAGAGGATTAAAATATAACCCAATAATTATTGACCAATTTGGAATAGCTTCTAATTCCATTTTCAATTAATCCTAATGCCCTGGATATATATATATATAATTGAGCATCTGTGTAGAGATACAACGTATTATTTTCAACTATGCAATGTGAATTTTATTTCTAAAAACTTTTCTAAAAGGGTTTTTCCAAATCTTCAGTAGTTGTAGACAACACTGATGCCTTCCGTTAAATTTTTTTATCAATACATAGCTATCTTCATAACCCGGGCTTTTGTCAATATCAACGCATACATCAAGTGGTTTAATATAAATTTATACATATTCAAAAAAAATTTTCTCGTAAATGCCAAAGTTAGGCGCAAAATAAAATGTACAATATGTGCTTTTGCAAATGTTATACTGAAAATTTCTACATATAACCGCCTAGCGTTGGCATGGCTATTCAACAAAAAAATATTCTTAAATTATTGTAATATTTTATATATCAATTCTAAATTACTGATGAGAACAGTATTTACAATTTACGCCAATATCTGTTTATTAAAAAAATTATTGTAAATTTAAGGAATTAAGAAAAGAGCTTTAAACGCTTTCGAAATTTTTTCCCTTAATAAAGTGTTACATAAAACTCACAAAATATCAAATAAAACATGGGATTTGGAAAGTCTTCCAAAGTATCTTGCATTGCACTGATTTCTGTGTTTCAACAACACAAAAAGATAGCTTTATAACGTGTTAAAACACATTTATGGCATATGCAACGCTAGAATATAACGGGTTAAAATATATATTTATTTCATAGCTAAAATAAAATTTTTATATTAGAGTTGCAACCATTTCAATGATTTTCAGTTTTAAAAAATTTTCTGGGAAATAATTTTATAATTTTTTTTATAAAACGTTACCTAACTTACATCAAATGGAACAACGAGTTTTTCGAACTTATGCATTTTGAATTAGAGACATCTTGATGTAATTGTTTAAAAAATTTATCATATCAATATTGGCTTGTGCCTGAAAAAGACAACTAGCCGGGTAGCGATGTTGTAATTTTAGTGACATTTTAAGTATCTTATTTTGACAAAATAAATTAAATGAACCCAATTTATCCATACAACAAATGTGTAGGTAATGACCGGTTGAAAAGTGGAATTAATTTGTTGTTTTCTGATAGTTTAGATTTTCGGGTAAATTTAAAGTATTTAAAATTAGAAAAAAAACAAGTTTGTGGGAAAATTCTAAGGTCTAACAAGAGAGTTAAGAATATAACCGAAAATAAAATCAAAATATTAGTTTAGATATTCGGTTGATAAGCGAATATAGAATTTTGGCTATTTTATTTGTTTTATTCATCGTGCTTTCAAAAATAATTTTTAAATGTTATAATTTCGTCAAATTAGAGCCCCAGATATTTTATTTCACTTCCCCATTGAATTGAGGCATATTAAATGCTTTAGATTACTTTCGGGAGCTCACTAAGATTTCATAAAGTATTGAACTACATAGGTATATTTCATCTTCTGCTATCAATTATTGCGGAAAGTAAAATTTGTGATCTGGTCGACTTTCTTAATCGCAGAGGGGGACACTAGTACTTATTTCTTTGGACAAATAGTCATCTAAAAAACATACAACCTACCATTTTGTCATTGGAGTAAAAAAGTGAGAAAAAAAGTAAAATTTCCACATCCCGGAAGGGAAAATTCCCTGATTACCCAGATATTAATAATGCAGATAAACTCTTACATAAATAAATTAAAATAAATAAATAAAGGATAATAAATATAATTCAATTCGAAATAAAAAATCTAATTATAAAAAAAAAGAATTAATTTTGATTTCTTCATTTGTGATGAGTTATGGAGCTAGTGTATATTAATTATGTATTACAATTAAATACAATTATATAGAATGCACATAGGCAAACCTAATCCAACGATCGTTGAAATAACATCAATACAGACATCATCAAAATAGAAGACCAAGCAGTCGAGACTATGTAAAGCCAGAGCTAAATTTGGAACTAAGCTCAATATGGAAGAATGGCCAAAGAACCAGAAAATTATTTTACACTATTATACTTTGTATGTACTTGAATTTGGATGCGGAACTTGGGTGAAAACAAATACAATAAATCCTTCAAGTATTTGCGAACAAGTGCCAAAGAAGAGTTTTCCAAATATTCTGGCTCAACACCATCAATAATAGGGACTTATGGAAGCTAACAGATGAAGAACCGGCGGATTGAACCAAATTAAGCTTAGAAAATGGAATTGGTCTGAGAAAACCACCAAAATATATAACCAAAAGGCCCCTAGAATGGGGGAGAACCACCAAGGCTTACTAAGAGAGGAAACCCAACAACCTGGCGTCAACCATAAAAGGTGAATTAGCTACTTAGAACTTGTGAGGAAATCAAGATCACTGCAAAAAACAGAGAACAGTGGTGGAGGCAAGTTGATGCACTATACTCCCACGAGGAACAAAAGAAAAATAGTGTAAGGACGTATAAAGGCAAATACCAGTGAATTTTCCTTAAATTTAAAGTATTTAATATTAGAAAAATATTTTAACGAAAATTTTAAGATCTAAAAGAGAGTTGAGAACATAATCAAAAAAAAAAAACCAAATTCCAATTTTTATAGCATTTTCCTTAAACTCATAAAAATAATACAAAACAAAACTAAAATATACCCCCTCTGACAAACATACATAATTCATATAAAAACTTATAGTAATTGTTTTCCAAAAATCGAATAATAATATAAAAACAACAACAACAAAAAATAAAAACAAAAAATAAATTTTGTATAAAGAATATTACCAGAAACTAGCATTGATGGTTATAAAAACAAAAAAAAAACAACAACAATAAAATAAAAATAAAGAAAAACTCATTGCAAGCCAAATAAATTTTATTACAACTTTCGAACACATGTTTTATGGAGTAATAAAACTTTTACTATATACAGATAGTTACTAGTTAGGTAGAAGTACATACTATACATAATATTATAATGAATATGGTAGAAAGAAAGTAGTATAGAAAATAAAAATTTGATGTATAATACAATTTACTAGGATTAAAAATAAGAAAAAACAATTTTTGTATTATTTTTATTATTATAATTTTTGTTTTTATTCTAGTACTAACAACTATAATACATCACAGTAATATAAATTGGCTATAACACTGCTGTGCATATAATGTATTATATACGTTACGAACATTGTATTTATGCACATTCGCGGTATTATTTCTCTACATAAATTTTCTATTTTTAGGTATAATTTAGGTATAAACAATTCTAACTGTTGTAGTTGATATCATCATAGCTATATATATTCATTTCTTTATTCCAGTTTTGTAGTTTATATTACATACCTATATTATTGTTGTTATTAGCAGCCCTGTTAAATGTAATATTGACGCGGTCCAAACACTTTGAAATTGATATTATAATATCATATGGTGTGTGTACGCTACCACGGTATTCCTGCTAAGTCAAGAGAAAGTGTAATAAAAATTATTGTATTTTTTTTTATTAGGATTCTTTTAGATTATTTTTTTTATTATATACATACATAATATATACATATATGTATATAAAATGTGTATGATATGTATAGGTAGATTTTATATATTTTATGCCCATCACTTTTAGAATATTGAAAAGAAGGAAAAAAAAACAAATAAGATTTAATCTTAAATAGAAATATAGATGAATGGGGAGAACAGGGGTGTATATAATTTTCAATGTTTCATTAGATAATTTTTATTTTACAAATCTATTAATGTATTATAGTACCTATATATGGTATATTATATGAATGTATATAACTAGTAATGCTTTCTTTCTTTTATTATATATTTTTTATTGTTTTTTTGTGAAATTTCTTAAGATTATCTCAAATTTGGTATTTTTATTATTCATTTTGTTGTTGTTGTTGCATTAAGATAATTTTCTGGTCATTTTAACTAAAGATGAGCTATAAAAGTTTTCTTATAAAATTTTCCGTTATTTATTCAATTATATAAATAATGTTGTATTTGGTGGTATTTTTAAAATTTATTAAATTATATTATTTTTATTCTTTTTCCAATTACATATTTCACTCCACTTCGGAGTATGGACTGCGGCATAGTTCAGATATTATGGTTCTGAGACTGTGAATCAATTTTCAATCATAATTTTTTCACAAATTAGTTTATTAGTCGACTGTTTGATGTCAATATAAAATTTTGAATTCATGTCAATTTATTTGTGAATTTTTAATTGACATTACGCCAAGTAAGAATGGTAACATTTCTAAGTAAATTTTATAGAGATAGTTCTGAACTCGGAAATAACAAAAGATTAATTTATTAAAAATTATATGAATCAGAAGATGTGACAGAAGATGAGCACCAACAAAGAGTAATAACTCAATGACGAGCGAACAATACAAAGAGTAAAAATTTTAATATATTGCAACATACATATATTCCAAAGAATATTGGTTTTTGATCGGCAAAAAATGGCAAAGCTGATAGTTGAAGGTAGCAGTAAGGGAAAACAAGGGACTGGTCACTCACACTCCTAATGGGATGAACCGCCACAAAACCAACCTATATGGTACAAGAGAGGTCAACCTGGAAACAGCATTTAAAAAGTCTGGCGTTATAGAAAAAAAATAATGCTTATTGTCACTACGTTCTGAACAGGGCAAATGTGTGAAGAGAGAAAAACTGAATTTAGCTTACAGGTGGCTTAATTACGGTTACCTTTAAATTTATTACAATAAAAAAATGTTCTATCTATAGCCTCTATAGGAAATTATTATCTATAAAAATTCTGATTTTACAACTCATCTAATGAGACTTATGGACAAAATGAGAGAAAAAATCAAAACACGGAAATCATTTTTTTTTAATAAAGTAGGGGTTCGTCCTTTTAATTATCGTATCCATTATTTGTTGTACTAACATGTGTTCGTTATTGTCTAAAAATGTGAGACGCTTATTTGAGGATGCGTCATTCTATTCTTCTCTACATCGTTGTAATTTTTGTATGTTCTGCCAAACCAGGCGCGTCTATAATAACAATTTCAAAAACATTTTTCGCACGACAATCATAAATTCTAAAACTGTTTTATTTTTCCTTATTATTTGCGAAAAACACTAACATTTAATTAAAAATATATTTTTCATGAGAAGGTTGAGCATGGTATAGAGGGGTTAAAAAAAAATAGATCATGTACATGTATTGGAACGTTCCGTTTAATTTAAACATATATATGATGGAAACTATTTATATAATTATTTTTTGGTAGAATCTCTTTTTAAGTAATGCGATTCGAGAGCATTGCCCAGTTAAAATTATTAATTCTAAATCTGTTAAAGGGTGAAGAACAATTTTTAAATGGAAAAAAAATGGTGTTGTGGAAAATTATTGTTCTAGAACTGAAAAATGTTGACCCAAAATTTAATTTTGAAATTGAATTCAACTGCGAATAATACACTTTTGCGACCGTTTTTTTGAATACTTAAATGAAGTATCAGCCACCAGAACAAAGTATTACTACATAATAGCTTAGAACTCTTCGAAGATCGTAGTGTTAGTGCTTGTTCATTTAAAGAAAATAAATATACGAAAAAAAAGTATACTTCATTATATCTACTATTACTACAACTAGCCTATTCAACAATTTGATTTATCAAATATAGTATTTCCTAATTTTAATTTAAACATTTTTTTTATTAATTTACTTTTCTAAAACGTCAATGACAAATGAGAATATTTACTTCTATCAATGACGCTAAAATCAAATGGAAAAATCATCAACAGCCGTGCCTTATTTTTAAGTTTAAAATTCTTTGTTCTCTATTTAGTATATTCAAAAAGAATAGATAAAACCATTAAATAAGATCACCACATTACGAAGGACCACATTACTAATTCAAAACGATACCTGACGTTCCCAGCTTTCCAAAAATATATATCCTTAATGACGAATTTTATCCTTTAAGGGCAAAAAGGGCCTTTGAAAACATCTTTGTTGTTTTAATATTTTATTATATAAAGCGTTATATCTGTTAATCTATTAGATATTTATATATTATTATATATTTTTATTTAGTAAGATATTGGTCTGAAAAATATTTTAACGTTTATTTGGATATGATAGGTGATTTCGTATCTTTCTTTAAAAAGTTAAATACCGCAAGCTCTAACCAAAAAACTACCCCAATATTAATACAAACGAATGTATACCAGGTGTTCCAGAGATTGCGTATCAATTTTTTAAGAGGGGAAGGAATCGCTATTTTAAAATTAAAAAAATCGAGGGTGCTCTATCGGTTGGTGATATTTTCCACTTCCGGAAATAGTTTTTTTCAACCGCAAATTTGCTAAAATCGAGATTTTCAAATAGGAAGAGAATAATTATTTTTATTAATTTTGAAAAATACTGAAAGAGTAAAAAAAAAATTATTTAACAAAAGTTTTTTATTTTTTGAAGTTATAGAATCTGAATTGGCATCAAAAATTTACCTCTTTCCATTTAAAAATCTCGATTTCGGCGAATTTCCGGTTTAAAAAACCTATTTTCGGTTCTTTCCGGAAGATGGAAATGTCACTAATCGATAGAACACTTTCATATTAGTTGATCAATTTTTTTTTAATTTTAAAATACCGGTTCCTCTTAAAAAGCTGATATGCATGCTCTTGAACACCCGATACCGAATTTATGCGGTGAGTTTTTGGTAAAATCTTGGGAAATTTTCTTTTTCAAGAAAGGTACCGAAGAATGTTTTTTTTTCAACCCTCATCATCAACGGGACGTTAAATTACTTCCCAGGCCGTTATCTTACTAGATAAGAAAAAAATATTTATGTTTTCAATAGATCAAATAACCGTTTATGTACAAAACCATTAACAGGACAAGAATGCTTTCAAATGTCCTTTTCGTCCTTAAATAATGAATTTCGCCATTACAGATAAATATTTTTGGAAAGCTGGCAATCGCAAGTTATACCATTGGGATGTAGTAATTTCTTACTCGAGCATATCATTTGCTTCAGAAGAACCTAAATAAATAAATAATAAAAACAAGTAGTAGTATAAGATAATTGGTAATGATATCAAATTGTGCTACATAAGATTTTGATGAACTAATATTATGCGTTTCATATTGTTATGACAATAACAAATACCCCCTTCCCTCTCTTCAAATAAACAAACTAATTAATTACTGCATTTCCTTATTATATTATTAATCTCTACAGACACCAATCCATTTACATAACACACATTTAAAAATTGGATTAAAAATTTTTTTTTACCTAAAATTGAATTTTATATTATTGCATAATAATAATATTCCAAGGGTTTGGAAAACCCCAACAAAATAAGTAGTATTTCCTTAGATATATTAATACAAGAAGGATAATGGGAAATTTTATTAACCTTAAAATGTTAAAAAAAAAACAAAAAAAATTACACAATCTTTTGTTCTGTGGTATTAGTAAGAAAATATTATATACATAACCGTGTATACGATATACCTATGTAAATACATTTATTAGTTTATATATACAAAAATTCATTCATACAATCTTACTTATACAATACGAGTATATATATATACACATATATATATATATATGTAAATATATTTTTAATTTGTATTCATTTCTTATAAATTTCCTTAAATTAAATTCCTTATGATAGCGAATTTTTAGATTCACTTGTTGTATTTTCAATTTTTGTTTTTGTTTTTATTATTGTTATTGTTTGTTTTTCTTATAAATCCAAGAAACAAGGATATGCTTCATTTGTTTGTTATTGTGTTGTGTCGTCAAGTTGTACTACTCCATACATATATCTATTATACCATTATCCATTAAACCATTAAGACAAAAAAAAGCAACTAAAATAAGAAAAAATAAAAACAAAAAAGGTGCAACCTGCAAAAAAAAAACAAAAAAAGGATGTTAAAGGGATTTTTCTTTAAATATAAGAATATAAAGAAGCACCAAAAATATTGTATAGAGAAAGAAAGGAACGAAAAAAACAAAAAAAAAGGCAATAAAGTACTTTTGGTTTCAATTTGGTTACATAAAAATGAAGAATGAAAGAACACAATTTTCCTTTTTCAGGTTTGAGATGGTTTTTATTTTTTTTTTTCAGGGTTTATTTTTGGTATATTCAAAAAAAAAAAAACAAAAAACACAACATTTAAGCAATTTTCTTAACTAAAAAAGTTGTGTTAGGTTAAAAATATTATTGGGATCAGTTTTTGTTGTTGATTTTTTTTTTTTTTTTTGGGTTTTAAATTTTAACAGTTTTGTATTCTCTATTCATTTTGTTTTTATTTTGTATAAAAAAAAAATTTTTTTTTAAAGAAAATCGTATATTGGGATGGCGTTATCCTCTAATCCAACAAGTGAATGAATGGCATATTAGTTGTATTTTTGTGTCGTTTTTGTTTAAAATAGATCTCCAGACCCAACAACAACAACAAAAACAACAAACCAAAACAATAACAAAAAAATATACATTTTAAGGAAAATGATAGTAGAGTCAAATGAAAAAAAAAGAAAAATAAAAAAAGGAAACTGTTTTGTAGTTCTAAAAATCCCAAATAAAACCCAAAAAAAAATAATCATAAAATAAAAAGAAGAATAAGACGAAGATACTAATATATCCCTTTTAATATTCATTATTATTTCTATTATTTTGAAATATATATATATATGCATGTATGAATGTATATGAATATAGATAAAAGTCGACCAATGAAATAAAAAACAAAACAAAAAAACAAAAAACAAACATTTAGGTAAAAATGATTCCTTGACTTATGCTCTAGACCTTTTCACAGAGAAGAAGTCATCAACATCAATGTTATCATCATCATCATCATAATCATCACCATACTGTAGTATTTTCATCAAGAAAGATGAGGAGAGTTTTACTATACAAAGTTATTTTGTTTTTTTATTATTATTTTTTTATAATATGCGGATGCAAAAAGTTGCTTTTCAAGGTCAGATTTTGACTGACTTTTTCTTTTAATATACATATATACATATTCACATGTATATAATATGCATGTACATATATAATATATATAAAGAAACACTTAATATGAAAAAAAGTAGGTGAAAGTATATTTTGGTTGTTTTGTTTTATTTTTGTTGTTTTTTTTTGTTTTGAAAAAGGTCAAAACCTAAAAAAAAAAAAGGATTTATTTCTGGTCTATATAAAATTTTAATCGAATTAATAAAAGGACAATAACCTTATATATTTTTGGGTACGAAGGCTTAATATGCAATTTTAAGTAATAAACTCTTTTTTGGATTTTTTTTTTTTTTATTTGGGTTGTTTTTGTTTTTTTTTCAATTTTGTGTTTCCTAAAAGAGATTTCTTGTTGTTGTTGTTGTTGTTGTTGTTATTGTTTTTATTACTGATGAAAAAAATTAAATGAATATAGACTTTTTGAAGTGGGTCTAGACCTAGAAGGTTATTGAACCCGAAATAAAAAGTAATTTTGATTCTTTAGGGTTAAACAATAACAAAACAATAATAATAATAACAACAACAAACACCAACAACACAACAATATAATAAAAACAATATAACTAACAGAGAAAACTGTCTATCTGAGAGTTTGCAAAAATTATTTTTTGTTTTTATGTTTTATTTGATTTTTATTTTGATTTTTATATTTTTTAAGGAAAATTACCTAATATAAATAACTTTTATTTTTTGGGTTAAATAATATTGTACATATTATTATATTGTATATTTAGTATATTATTAATATTATTACTAAACAGACTGAGATTTAAAGGTGAAAAAAATGTATTTGGTAGCGTTAATAAAATATAAAAAAAATTGAATTGAATTTGTGAATGGCACTGAAATTTTAATGCAAAATTTATATTATCTATATACATATTATGTAATATACATTACCTACCTACTATTTTAACTTCAAAGTATTGCCCTAAAATATAAATTTTAATTTATTTTTATTAAAGGATTATATTATTGCATAATAATTATTTTTGTTTTGTTTGTTTTTTTTTTCTTGTGATAAAATTAAAAATTAAAATTTTAGATTAAGTGGGTGTTTATTGTACAGGTGAGGGTTGAATATTGTAAAAGAATTTGAACAATTTTAGTATGTTTTATAAATTATTGTCAAAATATTGTATATCGCCATATCATGTATAATATTATTGCCTATACCTTTGCATACAAATACATATTGGGATATTAGATGGCTCCACTAACACAAATCCAGAAAAGACTATATTATAAACGCAATACACTAACATAATACAAGGCCATCAAATTTGCTCCTAATAAATAGAGTAGTTCCAGCAGGGATGAGAAATAATTCCACATACAACAATGATATCCAGACTATACAACAACCTGCCGGAAAATCTACAAAAAAAAACTGGAGAATAATAAATTTAGAAAAGAAATCAACAATAATATTTTTTGGGCTTAATATAATCTAGAAAATTTACTATATTATACTGAGAATTCTTTTTTCCTAGATTCTCTCCGACGTAAGTAGCTCCGAGGGAATTTAGAATAGGGGTGTATATTATTAAAACATACTTTTTGATAATTATGTACTAAGTCTACATTTGCCTTATTTTTACCTTTTCAATAATCTGTTTTTTATTTTTCTGGTTTTATCTGGTCCAGTAAATCTTTAAATTAAAATGTAAATAGATTGTTAACGAATATAAAGTTAATTAAATATTATTTTGTAATCTTTGTTAAGCCTACCTAAGTATAAATATCATGGACGACTTGGGATTGGCAGGGTAATATCTGACCGGTCGCTGACCCAGATGCGCAACTATCAAGTGCTTATACATTACCTTTATGTGATGATCTCCGTAAACTGTATATCCTATACAGCATCCGATTATCCAATCGATAGGCCAAAATTGTAAGTGTGCAAAAACTAACCTCTCAGATTGTAGGTTTGCGTTAGGTTAAGTACTTAACTCATAAAAAAATATAGTTATAAAAAACTTAAAATAAGCATCGAATGTGGATGGATTAATTGGAAACAGACCCGGAACTCGTAAGGATTTTGATTTTAGACTTACTTTACAGCCTAGATGCATTTAACATATCAGAAAATATCTTCAGAACGTTTAGCCATAATTCGCATTAAAGGCATTTTCTACAATATCAGCGTAATATGTGTGCATGCTCCTACTGTTGAAAAAGAAGAAACACAAAGACAAAGCATATAAAGCTCGCCCGCAACATGATGAGAAAGTCGTGCTGGCGAATTTCAAAGCTATGCTCGGTAGAAAGCAAATTGTCGGCAAAAATTGGTAAACATAGTCTCCACCAACTCACACCACCCATAATGGATACCGATTGATCAGTTTTGCAGCGACGCACAATGCGGTTATAAGCAGCACCACAATTCCCTATAGAAATATTCATAATGCCATCTGGCTATCTACAAATATCAAGCTTATCTACATGGTGTAGCGGTAATGTAAATTGACTAATAATCAAAAGGTCCCGAATTCAATTCTCGTTAAGGCTTTTGATTGCATTTTTCTTTCATTAATTCAAAAATTAATCAAATTTTATAAAATATCCTATTATGAAGACGATAATCTATTTTTAATAATCCAAATAAAAAGAAAATAAAATAAAATAAATGTCATTGTGTATATGTCAAGTAAAAAGTAGTAATTATAGAGAGTTCCATACTCTTAGAATTATATAAAAAAAAAAAAAACTAATTCATATAGCAAAAGTTCAGTTTATTTTTGATTGACTAAATGTACAATTGTTAATATGCCAAGAGTGTACCGCAAAGTAGCTATACAGTGTTCGTTACATTATGTTATCATGGATTTTGAAATGGAAGAAGGGAATGATAATTAATTGAAAATTAAATCAACTTCGCCATAATCAACTTTTACACACAACTAGGTAAACATAGTAATAAAATTTTAACATTTCAGTAATAAAATAAAAGTTCATAGCATTAAAAAAATATTACTGACAGTACGACATGACAAGTTTTGTATATCGAAAATGTATAGAGGATAATTGAAAGAGAAGTTAATTGAAAGAAAAATTTAGCAACATTCAAATTCAGAAACATTTAACTGCTGAACAAGCATGTATAATATTGCCGCAAGGTAGTAAATTGTGACAGTATTCATCCAGAATACTATAAAAGCTATTTATAGTGAATATAGTGCCAAAACAAAAATTATAGAAGGTTAGATTCTTAAAAACCGTAGATTTGAACTGTCACCTTTTAAATTAAAGCTGTTCAAGTCTACAACTATACTTAATTTCAAAATATCAAAGCACAATAAATCAAAAAAGAGAAAATGTGAAGTATATTTCTCAAAATCTATTAACTATTTTAGGCACAAATCATTTGTCACAAATGTTATATATTCATCTTATAGTCGTTTAGACAGAAGCATTTCTACCTAAGCTACTTTTTACGTATTAAGTACGATACACTGGTACGGTACGATGGTACTGTACGATGAGAAGGGAATTACGATATTGTTCAAATATTTATTTGCTAATTTTTTTGGCATTTCAACTAATTAAATGTGGAAAATTGCTGCTATTGTCATGAACTGAGCCTTCTTCCATAAACGAGTTAGTGTTCTATTTTCACCAAACAAATCTACATATAAAAATCAATGTGCATTTGGCAACCTTTTTAAATTATTCTTGATGCAGAAGACTAAAATGTAGATAACAATACATTGAATTTTAGTGCTATTCAACTTATTTTTTACATTTTTGTTAACTTGTACCACTGATTTTCTGGAGAAGTTATACCATTTGTACTTCATTGGTTACAAGGATGAGTCAAAAGAACTCCAATGAAACTAATTTGTGATATACTTTTTTAAAATGTTGTATTATGTATAATTAAGCTGAAAGCTAGTTTTATGTAAGGGCAATAAAAAATATATTTATAAAAATTTCTAGATTTTCATAAAACATTATGAAATGAGACCATGTAGAATTAATAACATTTAACAATGAACTTTGGAGAAAGTAATTATTTTAAGAGAGTTATTTAATTGATTAAATATTATGATTAAATAATTAATAACTTCTCGTCCTTATGGCTAAAAGCTAAGTGTAGAGTAGTTTGAACTTGAAATAATAATATACCTACATACATAAATACTTACAGGTTGGCGTTGGCTACTAGCGATCACCACAAATTACAGGTACATACAATATATCACCAGTGATCATTCCCATTTTCGTCGGCAGGTAAAGTGATCACCACTGACAATTTAAGTATTTGTGCCTGAAGAAAGAAACATACTGGTATTATCTGTATCAAGGGTATCTGAGAACGATTCGATAATGGGAATGTTCACTGATAATATATTGATAACCATCAACGTGATAATTGGAAATTCAATGCTTCTAAAGAGTAAACGAAAAATATGCAATCACAATATTTATAAAATATTTAATTTAAAGTTTGAAAAGATGACATCAGATTTAAAATTTAGAATTCAGAAATAAAATCAAATAAAAATTTAAATTCTCTAGAATCTTCTGTCAAGCAAATTAATATCCCTTTATATTTTTATATTCCTTCAGAATATTTTTCAAATTTAATTATCCATATCATATTATTTATATTTTTAGTTTTTTTTTTATATGTTTAATCAAATACATTTAAAAAACAACACACAAACAAAATAAGAAAAAACTTCTCCATATGTTAAACAAGTTCTTGAAAACAAACAAAATTATCAAAAAATGGAAAACAAACTTAAAGAAAAAAACTCAAATTACAATAAAATTTTAAAAAAAATATATAAATAAAACAAAAAATTCAAGTTCACTAGGATAAAGTATGTATGTATGTAGTATTATGCGACCCATAAACCTACAAAAAACATGAAACTTCAAAACAAAAAACAAAAACAAAGTTTTTCTTTAATTTTATTTTACAAATTCAGTTTTTTTGTTGAACAATATGTATATGCATTTTTTCTCTTATGTTAGAGTGAGACAAAATAATGAATGAAACAGTGTGGTAATGGTCTTCCAAAACAACATTTGAAAATTTTAAAATTAAAAAACATAATACAAAACTCCTTAAAAATTTGTTCTTTTATTTTTAAAATCAGGAGTTGAAATTCCAAATTAAATGAAAAATAATAATTATTCGTTTGTTGTTTAACCCTGCAATCGATACGGTGAGATATTTTGTGTAATAGATTATATTTTGCTGTAATAGATTATATTTTATATAGCTGTTATTTAATCTATAGGATAGATAGGATAGATCTAATAGTTAATCTATAGGATCCTTTACAAATGTCATTTTTATATAAATTTTGGGTGTAAATTCTTTCTGTTCTTATTTTAAGTGGTAACAGTGAGTGGGTCAGGATATTTTATACCTGTCTTAAAATGCATAACAGTAAAAAAAAAAACAAAATGTAATATTCAATATTTTTACTATTACAAAATTGCTATTCTTCCTCTTGTGTAACGCTTGAAGTCTGCTTGTACTTATTTTTACATGCCTTGAGATGTAGAGGTTCAACTGTTCTTTCAACGTTTCGGGGGTTTATTTTGAGGTTTATTTTCATAAAAGGTAGTCCCTTTTCAATTTATCCACCTGATCATAAATCAATTAAAAATGTTTCACACTAATTGTCGGATTTAGTTATTTGGAATTCTGTCTCCAATAATGTGATCCGTAATATTTTGTTTCGAGATTCTAATTTTTTACTAGGGAATAGGGAGTTTTCTTGATTTATGCAAAACGCATTTATGAACTGAATTCGTGCATTTATTTAAATAATATTTTTGTTATGTGGAACAACATAAGTGATTAGACTTGTAGGAATAATATTTAGTTTGTTAGGTATGTCAATCAATATACAGTGCTGTAGGGAGTAATTTTATCTGACTACGCAAATCAAGAGATACCGAGCTTGAATCCGGCTCAGGGATATATAATGTAAAAAACCCTCTGATAAGTAATCTATTCATTGAACTTTTAGTATTCATAAGTTTCTATTTTCATTGGGGTTATTGTATATTTTTTGTGTAACACAATGACGAATGAGTCTTGCTTATGTGTTATGCCCATTGAAATTAGTAGGTATGCATACCAAAAGAAAAACTTATTGTAAGTTGATTGTTAATATTACATTCATAATTAATACGACGTCTAGAAATAATATTTTTCTATAAATTTAATGAATAAGTCAAATATGGATATTTTGGATAAGTTGAAATAAAATACATCGACATCTATACTATAAGACACCCCTCCAATTTGATTCAAAAATTCGATAATGTTCGATAACGGTAATATGGGTACGTTATACTGCCAGACTAATGTTTGGAGCAAGCGCAGCAAGATTTGATTGAGCGATAATTACTACATTTGAGTGATCTTTAAGGTCACTAAAATTTGGCTAAATTAAGGGCTTTGGAAGTATAGGGCTTCTGCATAGTTCAAATATTGTGGTTCTAAGACTGTGCTTCAATTTAAAAAAAATAATATTATTTTCACTAGTTCATAATAAATTCTACTCAGTGTCGTGAATTAATGTCAAAAGAATTAAGGTCAATTGACTTTATTTCCCATATTTTAGGAATTAAAGTCAATTGAACTTAATACCATTTTAAAATGATAATAAAGGCAATTGACTTTAATTCCTTTTCTTTTAATTTGACTTTATTACCATTTCAAAATGTTTGACTTTAATTCCTTTGACAGTAATTCAAGTCCCCATTCTACTCTAATGTCACAATTTTACTTAGTGTCGCTTAGTACCCGTTCTATTGTTTAATAGAATAGACAAATTTTATTTCATAGAGGACTTGAACCCGTACTTGCCACATCATTACATTGCATTTTTCAGTCATCCTACCGATTAGGTTGGGCTATAGCATATTAATCGACTTATTTCCATTAAGCAAACTTAATTTTTATTTTAATTTAAATTTTGCAACAATGGAAAATAATATCGCGCTAGGATCAGAATTTTTAATAAGTCCTATATAGGAAGTAAGTAAGTTTTAAAAATGTTATACGAAATATAATTGAAAATTCTCAAACTGAAGTAATTTTATACTAGCTTTTGAAAATTTATCATAACGGTGTCGATTAAAGGGTTAATCATTATATTTTAAGAACTTCAACATAATATGTGTATGAACAATTCGAAAGATATACATATATATTTAGGATACTGTACCTTCTATTATGTTTATTTTTAATTTATTTTTTATTCACCTACACTAGTAAAAGTCGCACATGTTAAAGAATTTTATGATTACGTACTGGCTTTTAATTTTCTTGTGTTAAGATAACAGAAAAAACAAAAACAAATAAAAAATTCCTATTGTGAGTTTTTCTAAATGACTTTTTAGTGTCCTACTAATGTTTAGAAAATTATGGTCTTGATAAAAAGAAAAGAAAACAGAATAAAAATAAAAAATCCTCTTCAATGCGTTTATAAAAATATTCAAACATAAAAAAAAAACCATAATATTAGAAAACCGGTTATGTCCTTCGAACAATATTTTTAAATGTAAAAAATATAGCATTTGTTCATTATACAATACATATATTTACTGTTGGATACGCTCAGTGCTGTTTGCTAGTCAGTGTTGTTTTCGGTATTGTTTCGTTGGTGAAAGATTTGAAATTTCAACGATTGGATAAGACAAGACTCGGGAAATGTACAATGGTTAGAAAATAAAAAAAAACTGAAATTAACCATGTTCAGAATAATATGCATATACATCCATACAAGCAGCTCGTATACGTAAATAAAAATATATTATAGTTACTGCGTTTAATTAGTTACACTTGGATGTGTTGTTTTTATTAGATGCTTATAATAAAGCCCTGTATCTTTTAATTATGATTTTTTAAAGAACAATAACAGTAGTGTTCTGAAAAAGCCCTATTGCAAATTATAAAAGACATTTCCTCTTTCTTAATAATTATTTATTTCAACAAAAATGTAATCCATTTTTTTTTATATCAACCTGAGGGTGAAGTTTTCAATATAAACATGATGGATGGATGACCCACTTAAACAAATTTTCACAGCAAAATTTAAATTTATATTTACCTACATACATATTAAATATGTATATATATATATATATATATATTACAATACACTACCAACGGTTGGATTTTATTTTTTGTTTTATAAGGCGAAACGTATAAATTAGGGTAGAAGAATCGATAGAAATGTTGAATTTAAAATATTGAAATATGAGTTAATGTCGGTTTGGTTGTAGCAAAGATAATTTAGTAAATAAGTAGATGTCCGATCGCCTAATAAAATAAAAATCAGAAATTTAAAAGCTACTTTTGAATAGCTTTCATTTTCTCTTGAAATTTTTAATTGAGAAATGTATATTTGCATAATTTTTTTGCTGTTTTTTATTTATTTTTACATACTCTACTCTAGCGAGTGCAAACCTTTTTTTTCGTGGTGGGTCATAATTAAATTAAAATTGTTTGAAGTTAAAATGGCGGCTTATTGGATCTGAATTATTTGAATATTTTTTTATAAGTTTTAATATTTAATTTTTTAGGTAATGTTAGAATACTCTTGTCATTTAAAGCGGGTGTCATAAATACATAAAGCAAAAATAACCCAAAATCTAAATTAAATATTGTAATAATACAGTATTTGTGTGAAATTTCTTGCTACTTATTATATAATAATTGTTTTATATCAAGATTGTAAGTTTTTGTCCTTAATGTCGAACATGCGAAAATCATATTTTCTTCGAGTCGGTTCCAAGTAGATCCAAACCAAATATTTTAATAAAAAGTTTGCCAAATTTTTCATACAAATAAACTTGTATATTATCTTTGGTTGTAGTAAGCACTGTCTGTACACATTAGGACTTGAATTTACTAAGTACAATTTTGAATATAATAAACTATAAAGTTGTAGTGCATAGTGATGGCATCAATTTGGGTCTGAAAATATGCATAAGTGATTTAATCGATACCACGTTATACCTATACTCATAAATCGGTTTAATTATTGATTACACGCTGATGATGACATCAATATTCGCGAACGTGCACTTGCAAAAAAATTTCCGTTAGGTTAAACTGGGCAGCTGAATACAAAGTTATCCGATGGGTGATTTGGACAGTAGGAAAACAATTTTTCCGTTGGGTTAACTGGATAGCTGGAAAAGAATATTTTTAGTTGGATAAACTTCGCAGCTGGAAAAGGAGTTGAAAAATACAAGTACATTATGAATTATGATCCTAAATAAAAATAAGGATTATACAAAATATTTATTAGAACGATAGTGATGCTTAAAAGGGAAGCATGGTCCTATAACATTAATTGAAAATGTTTTGAATGTCAAAATTAGATATTTCAAGAAAAGAAATGAACGAAGACAAAATATTGAGGAGGTCACTTTAACCTGCTTTACTGTTAAGTCCAAAAAATTTTCAATTGAATTAGAAGGCAAATGCTGGGAGGACTGGACAATGTTAAAACTAGTAATCTAGTACCCGACTTAAGGTAGTCCGTTCATAGTCCGCATTTCACGAATGTCCTTTTTATTGTGTTTCCAAATTCAAACAACACCATAGTGTATAACATGGTATAAGTACTTAAGGTTACATCCTAACGCTTGGCTGTTTATTAAAAAAAAATGGGTTCTGGCTGCAAATCTACTGAGGTATCTACTTATGTGTAAAATTAAATCGAATTGAAATCGGATACGGACGAAGGCGCTTACTTTCTGTTAAAATGGAATGGTTATGATTACGGTGCCCCGCCGTCAAACTATTGTTCGTATTTTGATACAATTTCAGTTAAATTTAAAAAATATACCTTTCAACTACATAATTCGTATCAGCTTTTTAAGAAGAGAAGGAGCAGTTATTTTAAAAATTAAAAAAAAATTGATAAATTAAATCAAGGGTGCTCTAATATCGATCTAATATCGACCGCAAATCGGTTTTTTAAGATAAAAAATCGCCGAAATTGGCCGAAATCGAGATTTTCAAATAGGAAGGGGTACGTTTTTTTGCAAATTCGGATGAATTCTAGAATTATAAGATATTTAATGTTTTTGTTATCTTAAAATTTGACATAAGCCCCAAATATACGGATGAACATGCTCGCCAAACACATTCGTTCTGTCTGTGTTTTATTGTCCGGTAGTGTTTTAATGTTCGGCGTGCATGTTCTTCGAAATATCAAAATCGTTAATATTTTGAACAACATTTTGTGTTCGTTGAACATGTTCGTTCGTTTATTGGGCCCTATACGTTATAGGACGCCCTATAGTTATAGGACGCCCTATAGTTATAGGACGCCCTATAGTTATAGGACGCCCTATAGTTATAGGACAGCCCGAACAACAAACATTTATTTATTTTTGATGGGAAGGGAACGTAACAAAATATCCTGTCTTAAAAAGTCTCTTAAAATATCGTCTTAATTTCAGAACACTTTTACCTTAATTATTTGTATGTGTAGTCACTGTTGGATAGAAAATCGGGTACCTCAAAATTTTTAGTAAATTTAAAAAAATAGTAAGATTTTTATAGAAAAGTAAGATCTTTTCAATATTTTAAAAAACAATATTTTGAAAAGCAAGAATTGGATCAAACGATATATTAAAAATCGAAATTTTAAACCGGACCCATTTTTGTTAAAAAAAATTACAATTTAATTGTTAATTTCATATTAAGAAGAACATTGTTTGTAATTAGAAAAATAAATTTAATATTACCTATAATTATTTAAGTGACGAAAATATTTACACCGCATATGTTTTCTATGTTTTTCTTATCCTTTTGTATATATATTATTACATACATACATATTTTCTATTCATTTCATAGATACATTTTGCATTGCTCACAGGTGCGATGTTCAAGTCAACTATAATTAAAATGAACAAACGAAATTGTAAAAAAAGTCAGGTAGGTATGTATTAATATTTACCCTTTATATAATGAATCCATTAAATTTCAATTATAAGTTAGTAATTTAGTACCTTACTTTTTAGAGATACTAGGTAAAGTTCTCAAAATTGTGTATTTAACATAAAAATAATGGCTGTTAACATATCCTAATATGACCTACCTCAATATGAAAAAATATTTAATTAATGTTTATGGTAGATTGTTTCTAGAATCAGAAATGAAACCAATAAACTAAATTATATTCATTTAAACTAAAATGTAAATTTACAAATAAAACAAACTTATTTACTTAATTTTTTTTTTAATTTCTCTAATGTTGTTGGTTAAAATTTAATCAAAAAATACAATTTTTCTTTTTAATACAACATTTAAGTTCAAACTTATAAATAATTTTTTAAATTTAAAATTGTATATTTTTCATGCTTCATTTTAAAAATAATTATTAAAAAAATTATATTTTCAAATTCAATATTCATAATCATAACTATTTCATGAAAAACAAGAAAAAAAAAATAATAAAATTACATGAAAATAAAAATTTTTACTCTTCTTTTGGTCTTTTAAGGGGTTTAAATTTAATTTGAAAGAGCTTTAATTTTACTGGTGGTCTCTTATTATTATTACCACCACCCCCACCACCACCAGCACTTCCATTACTTGAATGATCACCTTTGTTGTCATCCATAATTCCATTTTGTCTGTGTGATGATCCTAATGAATGTATTACTCTAGGATCATTAACAATTGTTTCTCGTCCTTGTTGAAATTGTTCCACCCAATATGGAACTAAATTTAAATTTGGAGCTGATTTACCATAAACGGCAACCAATTCATTGCATATTTCATCTTGTGAATTACCTTTTTTAACCAAATATTTAATAATTGATCGATATTCTATACTAAGTTTATTGAAATTCTTAAGATCTTCTTCTGGTATAGTCTAATTTAATATAACAAAAATATAAAAAAAAAAAACAAAATAACATAAATAAATTGAAAAAATCACTTAATCAATTTACGATGAAATAATTTTCATATATTGAAAATTTTTTAATAAAATTAATTTCTACTTACTTCATTCAAACTTTTATAAGATTGAAATTGTTCTGGTTTACGTGGTTTTTTACGTTTATTTGCTTTCAATTGTTCATATGCTACAACTTCATCTGTATATTGTATTGGATTTTTTAAAAATTTTCTTATTGTTTCAATACCACGATGTATTAATCTAGATATATCTTTCATTGATACATTTTCGTTGCGCATTTCCAATATTTTACTACGCTCAGTTTCTGTCAAATATCTTCTAACTGGAGTTCGATTTAATGGTAATGATATTTCATTTATTCCATTAATTTTATTTTGAAATTCTTTTTTCGGTGTACTACTTTTTTTTAACATAATTTCATCATAATTATCTGGATTTTTTAAGAAGGCTGCAATACTTTCATGTGGTTTACGTGTTTTTCTAGCAATTTTACTTGGTGATAAACCAGTTTGTCTCAATTCTAAAACTTTTAAACGAAGTTTAGTTGACAAAATTGTTGGTGGTTTTTTTTTAATTAAAGATTGTTCTATATATGCATTATTTATTAGTTCTTCATAACCATCTGGATTATTTAAATATGTTTTAATTGTTGAAGAACCTCGACCAATTAATGTTGCTATATTTGTTACAGATCTACCCTCTTCTTTTAAGGCATTAATTTTTTCACGTTCAGCTTCAGTTAGAAATTTTTTTAATAATGTTGGAACTATTGGTTTTGGTACAGGACGCGCCCTTGGTGCACTACGTTGTTGTTTTGGCATTGTAAGATATGCCTCCATTTCTTTAACATAATCTTCAGGATTATTTAGAAATCTTGAAACAGAATTTTTACTCCGATGAAGCTGTCTCGATATATTATATATTGATACATTTGTAGCTCTTAATTCAAGAACTTTGGAACGTTCTTCTTCCGTTAAAAATGTTCTCATTTTGTTTGTACTAATTGATATGTTTGGCTTGGCTTGGCAACGTTTTTTTTTTTTTTTTTTTTTTTTTTACTTTTTTTCCACTCTTTAAATTTTACAATTTATACACTACAAAATTTATTCTGTATATATTAATTCAAATTTTAATATTCTAAAATAAATAACACTTTTAACTAAATATTTCTATGTTAAATAGAAACTTGTAAACATTTAAAAATTATAAACACAAAATTAAACCAATGTAACCAAACTATGCCGCAAATGTCACTGAATTTTCATTTTATTCTTGACATAATATTTGACATTCAAACATCGGCGCATTCACTGATATTCTAAGATGGAAACGTATTTAACGAAATTTATTTCATAATGAATCAAAGTGGTATGAAGGAATTCAATATTGAAATGAATTTATGATATTATATGTTTATATATATATATATATATATATATATATATATATGTATATTACGAAATGAATATTTAATTTTTTTACATTTTTAAATAATAATATTCTATGGCTATTGTAGTATGTATAACTTTTATATATTGTAATTTTAAATATACATAACCTCTTGTGTATTTTCATTTATGCATGCACGTATAGGTATATATGAATACCAAGAGGTCATTTATTTATTGTATTAAAAATAAGTTTTGTTAAGAAATATTTATTTCTCAAAATAAATTATTACATTAATTCTGAAAACAAATTATTGAAAAAAATAATGGATTTTTTTTAACTATATTATACCTACTTATGTAAATATGTATTTTTATTTCCTTTAACAAAGTAAATATTGACTAAATGATGAATTCGTTGAAATTTACATTTTTTTTATGTCTCTATCGTGAATTAACAATTATATGGATTTCGTTAAATCTTTAATTCACAATAGAAATTTAAATTATTAGTTTCGTGAAGGTATTAAGAAAAGGAAGTTTTTTTTTTTAGTGTTAAAAATTAAATTTAAAATAATATTTAAAAAATGTTAAAAGAAACTAATTAATTTTAAAATAATTTATTGAAATATTTTAGTAAAGAATTTCAAATGTAAGTAAAATATATTTTTATTAAATTAAGTATAAATTTATTTTAAGAATCAAATCAATACTTACCAACTTTTAATATCCATTTTAAAACTAATAACGGTAAAACTTTAAATTTGTTTTATGAATCTGTACATAGCATAATTTCATATTTTAATTGTTTAAATATTTATTTATTATTAGTTTATATATTTCTTTCATATATAAATATTATTTATAAATTAAATTAACACTTTTTTAGTATTTCAATTTATTAGTAATTTTTTTTCAAACTAATCAACTCATAAAATTCACTACATCACACAATAACCTCAAGCCAAGCAATTAAACCAAAGAATAACTATTAATTTAATAATAAGTAATGGGCAAGTAATAGGTACTTTCAAACATACCGTTAAATTTCTTTTTGCCTTTATTACAAATACACAAACAGAATCATAAGAAATTCTATTAAATAATTCGCGGTTCGTGCCTTCAAAAATAAACGTTTCAAATTCCACTTTTACCAATTATTATTTCATAAATAAACAAATTTATGTACTAGTGATTTTAATAACGTATGCATTTAAAAAAAAAAAAAATTTCGTTTCATTAATTTGTATTACACTGAGGAGAATAACGAAACAAATAAAATGTTAGTGTAGAACCAAATTGTCTCAAGTCCAATTTTTGGTGATATGGAAATATTAATACAGAACACTTCAAAAATTAATATTTATAGTTTACAAAAATGGGTTTGATTCTACAAAATTTATAATACCGAGTTTTGTTTTAATAAAACTTGAAAGTACTGTATTTATATCTATATAGAAGAAAGATCCAAAAAGCAATTGATTTCTTTTTTTTTTTTTTTTTTTTTTTTTTTTATGGCCAAAATAATGGGATAAACACCCTAGCTGCTTTCGCAGAATTTTAACCAGTTAGTATAGCAATAGAATAAAATAAAGTATAAAGGAAATAAATAAATAACATAAACGGAAAATAAGAAGAGAATAGATGAGAATTAGAAATAGAAAAGAAATAGTAACACAGGTTTACAGACAACTTAACAGAAATGATTCACTCGTTTTTTGAAAACTTCCAAGTTGTATTTTTGGGGGAACACATGAGGTGGTAAAGTGTTCCATAGTTTAGAGGTTCGGTTAACGAAAGAATTTTTGTATTTCACAGTTCTGGTTCGAAGAGGCTCGACTACAAATTTGTGGGAAAGGGCTGCTCTGTGAGTATTTCGTTGGAATGGTTTTATTTGGACTTGAGATATTTTTGCTATATATGTTGACAAAGTACAGACAATGTACAGTGTTTACCTGATTTAATTAATGAGAATTTTTGAATTTTTTGATAAAATGTAAAGAGTTATATCCATTGACCGTACATGTAAAATTAGAGTACTACTTCTTATGAAAGGTGGTAGGAAATTGAATTGAATAAAGTTTATTTCGGGCCACTGAACCTTATTTAGATTACCTTATATTAGGTTTTTCGGGCAGTAAATTGAGAAATGCATGTACGATATTCTGCTTCAGAAATAGAAATCTAATGAAAATATCAATAGATATTCTGCTTCAGAAATAGAATGTGTACATTACACATAAGTATATGTTTTCATAACTCTGTTCAAATTAAATTTCCAATCGTCATGCTTAGCTTACTTTTTGTATGCTATTATGAATTTTATGTCAAACTAACTTATGTTCTATGGACATTGAACAAAAATGCAGGAAACAGTTTTTGTATCCAAGTTTGAACAATAATTTTTAAAAAAACAAAATTCATAACAAATCTCTGTGTAAAGCTTGTTATGGTGTTCATCCCATGGACTTGGAATTATATAAAAAAAAAATTAGTAACTAACGAAAATATTGAATTAAATACAACATCTATAGGGTAAGCTAATGAATATGAATAAATAAAAATTGGTATAAAGACAATCAAACAACAATCAAACAAGACAGATAATCAAAATTTATCGCAGAATAAACAACGGATGGTCAACGGAAATTTTGGTTAATAATGAGATATATTTAAGAAAAATAGGTTTAAGAGAAAAAAATTTTTACCAATGTGTTCTACCTGTTTTGAGATATGGAGGAGAAACGCTTACATCGACAAAAAATGTTTATAAAAAGTTACAATTAGTTCAAAGAATCAATGAAAGATCTATGGTTGGGAATCGTAAGAGGAAATATAACTCTAAATGTGGTAGATTATAACGCAAAAGTATAAACGTTAAAGCAAAAAAACAAAGTTACTGATATCGAGTTGTGGAACGTATATCAAAAGCTAAATGGTGATGGGTATCAGGTCATGTGACAGCAAAAAATAATAAGATAGATGGATCCAAAGTTTAGTGAAACGATGTCAATAGCAGATAGAAGAATCAAAAGCAACTAGTTGGAGTGATAAAATAAAGAAAATATCAAATAATAATATATATTGGGCTGAAAATAGGGACAAATGGAAAAAGAGACCTATATATGTTCAGCAGTGATCATTAACGACTGATTGATTGATTTTAATTGATACTATTATTGATGATATGGACTGGAACTCTCAAGAGAGTGAGTTATCAAAGACTTGTTGCAAATAATTATTACTGATATTGAAGTACATTTTTAGAACCACTATTTATGAGCTATAATGTAGCCCTGAACTCCAAAAGAGAATCAATCAATTACATCGTGAAAATAAAGATTATTGTAACTATTGTATCATGCTTGCAGAACAACTATTTCTAAACTATAGTGTAGTCTTGGACTCACAAGGAGAGTGAAAAGTATATTGAATAATGTCACTATGCAATTTTAACGTAAAATTTTAACATTCATTCAATCTAACAGATATATCTCGTAAAGTAGTAGCCTAATTAAAAAAAATTAACGCTAAAATCTTTTAGGATGTCCTGTAGGTCATCCATTTTCAAATTAAAATACAATCATTGGTAAAATTATTGTGTCAATATTTTTTTTTTCAGAAATTTTTTTAAATCATCGTTTTAAAAGCCAAAAAAAAAATTAACTTTGCTCACTATTTTATTATAATGTAGCTTGAAGCTCAATTTAGGGTCAAGTGTTATCCCGAGATCTGTAGTTAAATTTACTCTTTAAAGCGTAGTTGAACCAAACTGTCCGAGAAGGATTTCCCTAAAAAAAGATAATGACTTTCTTTTATTTGGCATTTAAACGTGTTCAATTCCATTTCATTTTTTGAATATTAACTAACGAAATTGTTTATATGATTTTTCAGACTCAAACAATCGGGTGAGGAAGATATAGACAGCTTTGTAATCTGCAAATCTAAGAAGTTTGGAAAAAGCTATCCCTTTAGGAGCATTGTTTTTTTGTTATATTGAACAGATTATAATGTAGGCAGCAAATTGTACTGCATTAAGAAATGACAGATTGTACTGGACATAAATCTCTGTTATACATTGTCACCCTTCAATGTAGCATTTTACCATATTTCGTTAGAAGTCATGTTATGGAAGATTTTTTTTTTTAACTTGTATTATTGGAAGTCCAAAACATAACATTATATGTTAACGGTTATATTATAAATATACCGTTAAATGGAAGTAGATTATTCATTTTATTATAATTTATAAATTTGATATGCAAATTGTATAAATTTTGAGTTCATTTTTGAATATTTTATTTTTTTTGTAAATAAATAAAATTTTATCATTTAAACAAAAAAAAAAAAACTAAAAAACATAAAAACCTTTAAACCGCAGAATATTTAAATTTTGATTAAGAGAAGCGGATCAGTTTTTGTTTTGTTTTTTTGATGACAACTTTACTCCAAAAGATCATCGTTAATAATGTGACAGAGAAGAAGAAGTGATGTGATTGAAAATTAATTATATTATATCAGTGATGCGCTATTAATTTTATTTCTTTTTATTCATAATTCTTAGAGATTTTGTTGAAGATTTGTGGGTGGGCATTAGATAATATTTTGTTTTTATAATTAAATACCTATACCAAATCAATTTATAAAATAAAGATTTCAAATTTTTTTTATATATTGTTTTTGATTTAAATTATCTTATATTTAGAATGGGTGTTAAATTGTTGAACATTAAAATAAAATAAAATTTATAAAAAATAAAAATTAATTTTATTTATACGTTTTGTTTTTATGCAGACAGTAGTTGCTGTCCAACAGCGAATTGAATAATTTAACAGATCAAATTTAAATTCTGATTTGGAAAATATATATATATATATATATATATATATATATATGATACATATTTTTTAATTATATTTCTTTGAAATGGTTATTTTGTTTTTAGGAGTTTTTATGTACAAATTTAATTTAATTTTTATTTCTTTATTTTAAATTTTATAGTAAAATTATTGGGTTTTTGTTTTTAGTGACTAAATTGGTATTGATTTTCACCAATTTATATACAAATATGTATAATTAATTAAGAAGAAATTATCGAGAAATTCTAAAGTATGAAAAATCAATTTTGAATTAATTAGTTTGGCGCCGTTGTATTATCTTATTTACATTTATCTATATTTTTTATTATATAACTTAAATATTTTTTATAAAAATTAAACATATTAAATATGAAGATTTTTTTATTGTTATTGATGATTCAACATGTTTTTAATTTTTTATTTATAAATACAGTATATGTTTTCATGAAATAAGATCGAATTAATAATTTACCAATCAACCATTGTACATGCTAACCGATTTTATATATTGTGTTTTATACCCGGCCACCTTTAAACTTATAGTCACTATAAAAAATGTTGTGTATTATGTAGGTAATTACTATATGTAAAAGATTTGATTTTACATTGCATCTATACTGATATTTTATGGGTAATATGAGATACAAATAAAAAATTATTGTGCCAATACTGAAATGGATTTAAAATACAAATACGGTATGGGCTAACTTTTTTGCAATAGAGTAGTATATGCCATCTGAATTCTAATCAGCAGATGGTAGGGTCGAATTCGGAAACATACATGGATCAAAAAAATTGTTGTGTTTTTTCGTTATTTATAATGGAAATATGATAATCTACAATTAAAGGGAAATTTTTCACTATAAACTTTGTTTGTTATCAAAAATAGAATTTCCATTTGTACGTTTATGATCAAAAAAAGAAATTATAAGGCTGACAATACTGTCAATGCTATGATGTTAGAGGGTAGCTTCCATACAATTTAACTCCTAGCACATATAAAAAATATTTCAGAATTTAACGATCATCAGTCATCAGGTACTGTCTAAAAAATAAAAAAAAAACACGTCTTTTACTGTTTTACAAAATTTTACTGATTCCTATAGCTTCTATATAGCTACACAGTTCCTAACACAAATCACGAATATGTATATATTATTTTATTTGTTTATTAAATATATATTTTACGAATTGTACTTTATTGTAATAACAAAGTTATGCAAATGTAGTAGATTATTAATAAAATATAATAATAATAATAATAATAATAATAATAATAACAATAATTCTTTATTTCATTATCAACCTAAGCTAACTGACATACTAAATTTACAAATTTATATAACAAATTAATTCAGATTTCTTAGCCTAGTAATTTAATGAAATAGATAGGGCCAATTTGTTATCCAAACGATAAGTGGCGATTGAATCCTTAGATAAAATAACAAATCAATTTATTAATGGGGAAATCGAGTATAAAATAGAATAAAATATTAATATAATAAAATAATTATTATGCTTATGCTATTAAAAACTAAAAATTAGAGCAAAATTTTAAGAGAAATTATATAAACAAATGAAAAATAAAAATTTCAAAAAAGTAACAAAATATTTAGAAAAATAAAATTTTTGGAATAATAGAAATTTAAAACTATAAAAACATTAAAAAATGTTAGACTAATGGGTTCAAAAGATTTTCAATAGAGTGATTATCAAAAGATAAGAGCCATGATTTAATATTCTTAAGAAATCTGACTTCAACTCTTTCGCATCGATAATTTTCTGGCAACTTGTTGAATAGACGAGGCGCAGTGACAATAAAAAAATGACAAAAGTGTGATTTATTGATGGTTGGAATAGATCCAAAATTTCTGGTATTTACTCTTAAATTGTAAGTTCCACAAAGCCTAGCTGCAATATAACCAGAATTGTTATAGAATGTTTTGAGGACTTTAAGGAAATACATATGTCTTAAAGGAAGTATTCCTAAATTCTTAAACAAAATAAAACTTGGAGTTCTACGATTGACTTTGCACATAATACGAATAGCATCTTTTTGCTTGAGAAACAATGGTTCAATTTTATTATAAACTAATTTTAGAATTGAACGATTACAGTACAGGCCGAGGTGATAAAGCTGCCTAACCACATTATTTAAGTAATAAGTCAAGTGATGTGCCCTCTCCAACTTAACCTAACATACAAAGGAAGATCCAAATACCTAAAACACTCAACACGTTCAATAATAAAGCAATTATCAGTACAGCTCAACTTACTATCATAAATAGACATAGACAAAACATGTTCACACAAATTTACAAGACGCATTTTCAAGTAAGACGGAGAATGATATACAAAAGACAAATCCTCACAGACTGTTCCAGAAAGGTTAAACAACATATATTTGGTTTTGCCACTTATAGCCAATTTGTGACTTCTGTGACAATTTGAGAAACCACCTTCTTAGAATTTCCAAATCATGATTAATATCAGTAAAAGTGTTAAAATAATTCTTGTTTGCATAAGTCAGGGCAGTATCATCGGCAAAGGCCGTAACTTTACCATTAAATGGTTGAAGAAACAAAGAGTTGACAAATATCAGAAATAAAATTGGACATATATCACATATATCAATAAAGTACATCTATTTTATTTAAGTCTTTCAATTTATTAACAATAATATCAAAACACTTAAAAAGTAAATAATACAAAACACAAAATTATAAAGAAGTTAACTTCTCTTCTCAAAACTTCTCTTTCCCTAATTCAGCAATATTTCAATAACAATTTTTTAAAAACATTTTTACTTTTTTAAAACTAATTTTATTTTACTTGTACTTTACTTTACTAAACAAAAAAAGAAAAAAATATGGATGACCAAAATATATTAAATTAAAACAAAGGTAATCAAAAACTTGTTTTAGATTGATAGAAAAAATTGCAAATATCTCATAACATTATACTACATGTAGAAGAAATAGAAAAAAAGTGCAGTAGATTGGCTGGTGTTTTTAAAAAAATATCATACGAAGTACAAATTTATATGAAAAGATCCATATACTACAGTCTATTTCAACGAATATAACGTATGAACTTATAATGGCTCTTCTGAGTGAGATGTTGTGTCGGCGCAGGACTTGATGACCATATTCCAAAGATAGCTGCTTAGTTTTGAAAAAGGGTAAAAAAAAAGAATTTTTTTTAATGTGAATGCTTATATCTTCTAAACTATTCGTGCTAGATATAAAATTTGTATGAGTTATAGAAAAGTATATATCTTTTCAACAGTATACTAACATTGGGAGGGTTTTATGGTAAAATCTTGAAGTATTCGGTTTTTCAAGAAAGATTGATCTACGGCAGCAACAATAATAATCAAATAAATTTTACAATATGCTCCAAACCGTTATCTTTCTAGAATATATAACTGAACATATATATATTTAATGGATCAACAGATATAACAGTTTTTATACAAAAACATCAAAACAACAAGGACACTTTCAAATGTCTTTTTCATCCTTAAAGGATAAGACGCACTAAAGATATATGTTTTTGGAAAGCTAGCAATTTTATCTATCCTTGGGATATGGTAATTAAGTCCTACGCCGACACAACATCTCCCTCAGAAGAGCCATTATAAGTTCATACGTTATACTCGTTGAAATAGTAATAGACTGTAGTATATGGATTAAGTGGCGCCTATAAAGATATATATTTTATATTTACATATATAGCTATCCTTAAATAAATAAATAAATTAAATGCAAATAGATACCTTAAAATAAAGCCATAACAAATCTATATTCGCTTCATCACAAAACTTCAACATATTGTATATAATGTATATGTATAAGACATTTAAAATCAATTCAATTGTACTACAATTGAAGCTAAATAAATATTAAAACTCTAGGTAGCTATGTTTCACAAATTTTATCAAATAAGGTAATGTGTGAGTATTTTTTTTCATGATTATACCTATTTCTAATGGAATTAAAAACTGTTCCAACTTTCACTTTAATAAAATTTATTTTTGTTTTGTTTTGAAATTTAATTGTTTGCATTATGTCATTCTTTGAAAGTATTATATTAAAATTAATATTTCTTTAATTTATATAACTTATTTAGTTATAATGTGTTTTTTCTTTTCCTTTTTAGGTAAGTGAATCAACATTTAAAATCTTATTTCAATATAAACAAACACAAAATAAGTTGGACTGCTTTGGAGCATATTATGACATGTCATTTAATATGTAAGTCTTGATAATTTCTTAAATATATAAAAACAATATTAAATTTTTGGAATTAATAAATCTAAAAATGCATTATCAATATATTATTGCTTATGTGTAAGAATTTTACATAGGTAAATATTTATTTATTTTTGCGATTTATTTATGGTTTTATAGAATTTACTTAATTTTAAGAATGATTGTTATCTTTTGGTTATATTTTATTATTTGTTTATATGCTATTGTTATTGGCTTATATTTTTATTTATAGTTTTTCATTTTTAAATTTTATTTTATATTGCATTATATTGCATACAACCATTGTGAAATTTAAAATAAAAAATATTGAGTAAAAAGTGATTAGTGGATACTCTTAAAATGGATACTTAAAAAGGATAATCTTAAAATGGGTAAAAATATATATATATAACCATTGTACCTAGCAGGTACAGTACACTTGTAAAATTTCACTTGACAACTGGACATTTAAAAAGATAACATTTAGTAAAATGGACACTTAACATTTGAATATTATTGGTAACTTTGTTTTGGTATATTCTGGAAAAAGCGTATAACCATGATTTTGAAGCCAAGTCTAAAATCCTTCCTAATTCAAAATCTCACATATACACATAAATATAAATATTCTGGAAAGAACATATAACTCTGATTTTTACAATCCCACATATAATAAATAAAAAAAATGTATAAAAAATTTTCTATAAATTTTATAAAAAGCAAATAATAATCCTGATCTTGTATTCAATTATAAAATCCCTTCTAACTGAGGATCTTATATATACATATACTTTTTTTTCAATCAAATTCAACATTTTGTCAATTTGTTTGAAGAAATGTTAAATTTGATTAAAAAAATGTTGAATTTATTTGAAAAAATGTTGAATTTGAATGAAAAAAAGTATATATACATTTTCTGGGAAAAGAGAATACTCATATTTTGAATTCAACTTTAAAGTCTCTGTTTACTCAGAATCTTGCATACACATTTGAATAAATATTTTATTTTAAAGTTAATTTTATTACAATATATGCATTTCATTTGAACAATCAGTAGAATTGAATGCCCCACTATATCTACTATTCATAGATTTTAAGAAAGCATTCGACACAGTCAAGAGATGCGCAAAATATGGAGAACACTTACAAAGAAGGGAGTTCCTGAAAAAATCATCAACATCATCAAAGCGATGTATAAAGATGCAGAGAGTTCAACACAGAGGTAACATCAATTGGTGGTGATCCATTCTACACCAATATAGGAGTTAGACAAGGATGTCCACTATCTCCACTTCTCTTCAACACAATACTAGACGACATTTTAAGAAAAGTTTGCACTGGGTTTATTCCAGTGCAAACTTTATAATAGAATGGGATCTCTTCGGCAATTTAGAAGACTTAGATTACGCAGATGATGTATGCCTCATATCAAGGAATCAACGGGACCTACAGACCAAAGTCAACAGATTACAGGAAGAAGGAAGGAAATCGGGACTGGAATTAAATATCGAGAAAACCAAGGCAATGAGGACAAACAACAGTGATAGTGAGCCAATAACAGTGAGTGGACAACAAACAGAATACGTAGAAGAATTCAACTACCTGGGGAGCATCATAACATCAAGAGGAGGTACAACAGAAGATGTCAACAGCCGTATAAATAAGGCAAGAAGAACATTTGGGAGCCTAATGAAGATATGGCGGAGCAACCAAATATCGAGAACAACAAAGCTAACAATATTCAGAGTATGTGTTAAGTCAACATTAATATATGGCAGTGAAACATGTCTCACTTCGGTCAGAATCAAACAGAAGCTACAAGTATTCATCAACAAGTGCTTGAGAATTATATGCAGAATATTCTGGCCGGCAAGAATTAGCAACGAAGATTTATGGATGATAACTGGAGAAGAACCGATCAACACGCAGATAAATAGGAAAAAATGGAAATGGATAGGTCATACAATAAGGAAATCAGAATGTGATATAGCAAGAAGAGCTCTAGAGTGGAATCCACAAGGACAAAGGAGACCCGGCAGACCATACAACACATGGAGACGCACAATCGACCAAGAATTAACAATCAACAATTATACCTTGGACGATATTAAGGAAGTAGTACTCAACAGAGAGGAATGGAGGTTCACTATCGAAGCACTATGCTACCACGCGGAGTAATAGGAGAAAAAAAAAATATGCATTTCAACAACAAAGCACTAATAACAGTGCAGGTCGTTGTCTCCAACCCTCACTAAACATATTGTTGAAATTGTTGTGTTTTTTCAATACATATTTCGTGAATGATAAAAGCTGATTTGTTAAACTAGCTCTATCTAAAATATACTACTTTAAAAAAATTATCAAATTGTTTTTTTTTTTTCAACAACCGGTCTTTGAATGTTATTTTTTTCAACATTTTTTGCCATTCGACATTTTTTTTTAACTATTTCTTTTGACAATAAGACCTACTCTGGAAGAAAGGCAATAAAAGGAACAAAAGTTAAATGACACAATTATGCCAAATGACTTTTCAATTTGGATTCTATTTTAGAATTCAAACAAACCTACTACTAATTTTGAATTGGACCTAGCATATTTTTTTTTTTTTTACACTCTTGACAGTAACTTAGGTAGAATCACCTTTTCGTGCTTAATTAAGTGCGGTAATTAAGTGTGGCAATTTTACACTACAATATCTACAATCTACAATATTTCGAGTATTTTTTTTAATAAATCACTGGCTTATCTACTCATTAAATGTAGAAAACTACTGCTATTGTCAGGAACTGTCTTAAATAGAATAGTTTAATTTTTTTATTTGTTACCAGATTATATTCTCAATTATTTTTTGTAATTTATTATATCCCAATGACAAAGGGTACTAGACCAGGTCGAAAAACCAATAAAGCATTTTTTTTTACTTCATCGGGAATCGAATCTTGGACCTTTCGGTTGAAAGGTAGGCGCTCTTCCTATTGCGCTACCCAGCGTGTCACCTAGAAGTGATATAACTTCTATAATATTTTTCAGAAACTCTTTTTTTTTTTTAATTTAGTTCATAACTAAAGCTTTTTTGAAGTAAATTTAATACATTTTGTGTTGTATAACCTAAACATCACCGGGTAACTTTGCTAGTTGTATAATAAAGATGACTTAGTCTTACATTAATTTAATCATTTATATTAATCAAACAAACAAATGTATGTATTATGAATATTCTGTAATTTTTCACAATATATACTCACATATAAATAATTCGTTAGTTGAAAGTTTAGTACATTTAAACTGTCGAATGTATTGAAAATATTGGGTCGTAATAATGGTATAGGAAATATCATTAAAACTAGAAGTTAACTTCAAAACTTACAGCGTCCATGGGGAGATTTTCCAACTATTAAAAAAATAAATTTTACAAGTTTAATTTGATTACGTATAGCTTATAAGTAAATTATACAAAATTTTGATCGCGAAATTATTTTGTCACAATGTTAATATTATGTGCCGTACCGGTGAATTCGATCGATTAAAAATCGAGTACTCGATCGTAAATTTTCAAACGGCGAATTCGATTTAAAAAAAATTCGAATATTTTTGATTCAAAATTTTCTCGTTCAAAATTTTATAATATTATTTATTTATTTTAACAGTTGATCCTACAGATGAATCTGTAGTACAACTTTATAGCTCCTTTTCTCTTTCGAAATGTGGGCCTTTTTATTAAATTATATTAATTATTTGGTATATATTTTTGTATATTATATATTTACTAGGGGCCCTGTTGAGTAATTATATTTGAAGTTGAAGTCAAATTTAAAATTTTTAAAAAAACAGTAATATACGTACTGACATAGACTTCGCACGATATAGCAGAAATCACTCGTGTTTAATAAAAAGTTTTGTGGTTAGTAAGTTTTATTTAGGACACATAAATACACGTCCCTCATATACGGCTTTGTTTCCGATATATTCCCTATAGTAAGTGGAATTTAGTGATAAAATTACGAAAAAAAAGAAAAATAAAATTTTCATTAAAGAGGTATGTATATATATATATGGTACCTACATAATACATAATTTTAATAAAAACTATATTATTACTACAAATAACCAAAATTTAGAAACAGTTACTAACAAAGATAAAAATGAAGAATTCAAGTGATTTGTTTTTTTGTTGTTTTTATATTTTTTATTTTAGATGAAATTGTTTTTTCTTTTTTTTTGGCATATGTACATAGATTCATTTGCAAGTTCATATGTAAATTATAATAACTGATTTGTTTGCTTTTGTTTATTATTTTCATAAGATCTCACTTATGCATAATGTATTTGCTGAATAATAAAATCATATGTGTACAAAATTTTCAACTGTGTGCGCATTTTTGTTTTATATATTCATCTTATATATTATATCAGAAGTTCATTAAGAAGTAGGAGAATCGAAATAAAATGAAAAGGTGTCTACTGCGCAGGACCTTAAATGCTTGTCAATTATAATTATAGATATTATTTCTTTTATTAGTTATATTATGTCTATATTAATTATTAAATTATATTTGAACCGATGTGGTTGTACATTTTCATTAATTTTCACCATTTGAAAAATTTTTCGGTTCTCTCGGGGTTTGAACCGGTGCTCCTTCGGTCACACTCGAGTGCTTCACCACTCGGCTACCGAGGCCACATTTTATAATATTATTTTTTTTTTGTTTTTATACGTACATATGTATATTTTAATAATTTATTTCTAAAACAGCAATTTAAATTTATTTTTTTAATTTGAAATTTAAACTTATTTGATGTAAAAGTCATTATATTTCGTTATATTTCAATGAGTACAAAATTACTCTTTCGATCGAATTCACCGTTAAGAAATTCTCATCGAATCGAATCGAGAAATTCGAATAATTTTATATCGAATCTTATTCACCGGTACGGCTGATTAACGATTTTATTGACGCCTTAATTCGAAATGATCAGTTATTTTATTTAATGAAAATTTAGAAGTAGAAGTTAGAATAATATTTTTATTTATTTATTTATTTCAATATCTAAAGAGGTTTAACTATCTCATAAAAGACTATAATAATACAATAAGTAACTAACAAATCAAAAAGTTGTAAAATTTTTATCAATTCTAGGCTTACATTATTGAGTTGAAATCCAAATATTTGTGATTATTTTCTTATTCCAAAATTAATGTTCAGCTTTCATCCAGCATTAAATTTCAAGAGTTAATGCATCAGAAATTCACAGATTTATATGAGAGGATGAAATTGGTTGAGGAAGATTGGAATACTTCAATATACATAACCCTTATACGATATTTGTATTTTCATCCTTATTCCAAAATGATAAATTCATTTAATGAAATCTTTCATTTACATCAAATATCAAGAGTTAATGCATAATGTATTCTCAGAAGGGATTACATATTACTGGATGAAGACTTGAATACTTCTATACATAATCCATATAATATATTATTTAAATTTGTGTCCTGATTTCAAAAGCTTTCATCTGCATTAAATTTCAAGAGCTATGAATCATGAATTAATTTCCTGGATCAAGACTGGAATACTTCTATACACAACCCATACATGATATTTGTGCATCCAAAATTAAATTTTTTAATAAAAAGTCTCACCTACCTTCTAGGTTCAGATTCAAAGTAGAGTAAAATATATCTTGAATCATATTTAAGAAACTATTATTAATTCTACTATAGATACTATAGATACATTATAATTTCAATAAAATAAATTCAACAATATTGTAAAAAACAAAAACAAAAATACAATAAATTTAATAAAATACGCAAAGTCCCAAAAAATTAATACAGTCATAAAAAAGTAAAAAATTAATAACAAAAAAAAAAACAATCAAATAAAAATTGTCGGAAAAGATTAAGAAGTCATTCCACCTTGATTTTATGACAGCGTTAATAATAAATTTTGATTTTCGAGTTTTTTATTTATATTTTTTTTTTAAATATATTTTCTGTGTCAATTTAACTAACAACCAAATTAGCCTATCAGCACATGCGTTTAAAATTCCGTATGTTTTTTTGATATTTTTTTCTTTTTTTATTTATCGTAAAAAAGTCTGTTAAAATTTCTTTTTTTTATTATGTTTTTGTTTTCTTTATATTCAGCTACTATACATAATATATTCAAGTTCATTGATTGTTGTTTACCGTCGTTGTATTACTATATAATACATCTCTTGATGATTCTCTCAAATTAGTAGATTTTGAATTTGATTTTCATAAAAATAATAATAATAATAATAAATAAAGACATAATTAAATTTATGTATGATAAACTGACCTACTTATTTGAAATAAAAGGGCTTATAACGAAATTTAAGAAGATAAATTTGAGAAAATTCATTATTTTCATAATATTAAGATAATAAATTTAAAAAAAAAATAGACAATAAGAATTATGGTATCGTAATATTTAAATTGAAAAAAAAAAACCAAAAACTAACTAACTTATTTATGAGTTGTTAGGATTTATGTTTTAAATATCACATCACAACCATACTACGCTAGATCTTGTATAACATATAGTTATATTTGTCAATTTAAATATTAAAAATTATAACACATAGTGCACCGGAACTGTAGAATATCACAATTCATAACAACTTTAAATAACAACTTTCAACTGGTGTTAATTTAGTTTTTTGTTCTAAGATAGGCTTGCCAACAACATTAAATTGAGTATATCAAACTCGAAATAAAATTATGGAAGTTTTGTATCATTGTAATTATAATTTTTTTTTTGTCCTTTTTGACTTTATATAAATGCTTGAGGTTTTTGCATGAATCAGATTCATTGTGATTTTGAGGATGTGTTTCAGTCTTTTGAAATAATTAAAGAGCTCAAAGTGTTTCATTAGTCTACTGATTTATTTATTTATTTCATTTCTCAAAAAGAGCTGTGTAGCTCGTATAGAGTATATATACATGTATGTGATTTAACATATCAAAAATAAAAGTATTCAAAAGTATTCAGTGCAACATACTTATAATTTAACAATTTAATATAATAAGAAAATATAAAAGATTTTTTTTCTTTTTTTTTTTTTTTTTTTTTTTTTAACAATTCAAATATAATTCAATAAAAATTCTAATTTTAATAATTGGACAAATACATTATTTTACAAGTTTTTTTGAATTTCTTACTGGACATATTTTTTACACTCAATGGCAAATTATTATATAACATTATTGCTGTATTCATTATAGGTTCTATACCATTCAAATTAGCACCTGCATTGTATCGTAAATTATTATTGCTTCTGGTGTAGTGTTCATGTACGTCATTATTTGTCACCAGATTGGTGTTTGTTTTTATTAAGTTATTCCTCATATTATGTATTTGATTCATTTGTATTACTTCTTTATAGTGTATTAATTTTAGTATTTCATATTTTTTATGAATATAATCAGTTGAGGTTCTGTGGCGCAGTTGAAATAGGTTTTTTATTGCCTTATTTTGAATTTTTTGAAGGCTGTAGATATTTTTCATAAATGTGTTACCCCAAATTGCTATTCCATACGTAATAGTGCTATGGAATAGACTATAGTAGGTAGAAATTTTTATTCTTTCTGGAAGCCGTTTCCCAATTTTCCTAAATATTCCAGCTATTCGTCTGGTCTTCAGAATTAATTCATTAACCTGTTTATTCCAGTTTAAATCTGCATCAACCCAAATACCTATATATTTATATTGATACACTCTATTTATGATAATATTGTTATAATATATGGACATGTCTTCATTCTTAGATTTAACTATCAGATATTTTGTTTTATTAACATTTACCGTGAGCTTGTGTAAGGACATCCATTTGTGTATGATTTGCATGTCTTGATTTATTCTTTCTTCCATTTCGTTAGTATTATTTTCAGTGTACACAACAACTAAATACAGTAAACAAGAACGGTTTTCCCAACAGATTCAGATTTGAAAATCCGCTTATATAGCATGAAAATAGTGCTGGACCTAAGGAGCTCCCTTGTATAACACCATAGTCAACATATTTATACTGACTTGTCACTCCTTCACATTCTGTATACTGTTGTCTTTCATGGAAATAGCTTTCAAACCATTGATATTCTTTGCCTTTTATCCCGCATTCAAATAAGATTCTAAGCATAATCTTGCGATCCAATGAGTCAAAAGCTTTGGCCAGATCAAAGAATACGAGACATATTTTTTTAGATTTACTTACTGAATTCTGTATATACGATATAACATCAAATAAAGCAGCGTTGGTGTTAGAGTTTTTTGTAAATCCATATCGAACATTGCTGACCTAGCACATTTCTAGTAGATATTGTGTTATTTTATTATTAACAAAAGTTTCCATTATTTTACTGAACCTAGTAGATATTGAGATCCTGATCTATCATTTACTACCTGATCTATCATTTACTAGAAAAGATGATGAATCACTGGTTCATATCTAACTGAAAATGGTCATAATATTTATGTTGAAAGTTGTACTTGATAAATAAACAAATAAGATAAATATGTTTTACTGAATTTGAACATGTGTGTGCAACATCCTTGAATTGAATATTTTTTAACGCTTCCACCGCATCTTTTTTTCAATATTGTTGTAACTCTGACTTTTGCAGTTGTTTTTTCTTATATAGTTATATGTCTATGGGATGAACACCCTAACTGCATTTACACAGAGATTTGGAATACACAATCACATACAATATATTTTTATTTCTTTAGAATTTTCCATTTTATTTTTAGTGAGAACCAAAATTCTCGCTTACTTTTTTATTATTTATTTTATCCCAATGATAAAGGGTACTGGAACAGGTCCAAAAATCTAGAAAGCATTTTTTACCTTCGTCGGAGGTCAAAACCTTTTGGTTGAATACCTATTGCGCCAACCAGCGTGTGAAGTTGCTTTGGTTTTGGTATAAATCATTGGGACTCCAATAAGGCTATATTTCAGTATTTTGGTAGATAAAAACAAAAATAAAATAAAACACTTAGGTGCCTATTATGTATTTCGATAACGATTACGATTTGATCGAACGAAATGTCAAAATGCAAAATTGCCATTACGTATTACGATATCGTTCAGAAATTGTCGACGAAATCGATAAAGTTTATCGATGTAAAATTTTACCACGAAAGAGACATCGAAAGAGAGATTTTGTACAAATTATTTCAATTTTGAATTGAAAGGATAAAACAAAAGAGATACAAATATATTTTATTTATATTGGACATTATATTATTTTATTTATATTGGACACTTGGTGTTTTGTTTTATATTTATGATATTTTTTGAAATAAAAATAAATTTAAAAGTTGAAATGAAAGTAGGTATTTTACTTTATTCTACATAATAATTTTTTATTGAAATAAATTTTAATAGGAATGAAAGACCTGTTACAAATAGACTGCAATATGAAAAGTTATAGTGTAAATAATGAGACACCATTATAAATTTTCAAAAGAGGTACCAGCATATCTTGCACTCACAAAACCAAATACCTGATTATGATCACATATCTAAAAACAAAAACTGTTATAATAATGTAAACTAATTACAATAAAGTATAAACTTATCAGAATTGCATTAATGCTACAAAATCCCTTTCTACTATAACATAAATGTTGTACGGTTTGCTTCGGTGATTTAATTTGAATAAGCTTTCCATCTACTGCTCCAATTATTTCAGTAATTCTGCTCAAAAAATCATAAAAATAATGTTTGCCTGACTTTTTTCTTCTAGTGCGTAATGGAATTTGATCCATTTTGCATATAATTATAAGCTGCAAATACATATAACACTTCTTTAAGAACAAAAAAAAATTAGCTGTGCTAGTCCGACATGAAAATCATTTCCTACGTTGAAAATCATTTGCTTGGTACAAACCGCACAGGATCTTAATACACTAACCAATTTAATTATATTTGGAATCGACGTATTACTTATTGGCTATTTCAATTTTTGCCTTAATTTAATAGTTTTCACAATGTAGATAATAAGTCCTCAATTTCATGTATAATTATATACGTATAATCTTCCAAATCTAGTGGATTAGAATAATCCCGAATATATGTTCGCTTGTTTTTTAATTCTGCAATTTGATAGCGTTTTCCAGCACTATCAGAAATTGAAAAATTTAACTCTGCTCAAATCATTTTATTTATAAAAACTTATAATATTATAATTATATTTTATTTAAACACTTCAACTTATTTTCAACTTAAAATTTTTAAATATAACATTGTTTTGTTTTTTTTTCGTATAATAATTTGAATTTGACAGTTAAAGAATGAAACATATGTCATTTTCATCGTAGATTTGAATTTTACAATGGCAGCATTTTTAAACACTTTCGATCAAATTTTCATCGAAATACATAATGACACTAACGATCACAATCGAATAACTTTAACGATAACGATGAACGATTCGATTAATTTCTATCGAAATACATAATAGGCACCTTAATAGCAAAATTAAAATCATTTCATTTTTATTTATTTTGTCAAAAATTTTTTTAGTTTCAATAAATTCAGTGAGAACGGTTGAGATATTTTTCTGAACTTTGGAGCTCAGGAAGTATTTGACTATATACGAATTCTTTTGCGGTTAAGCTCGTATATTGAATTCAGAATATAGCATACGTTAAAGATTTGAAAATTTTGCTTTTAAAAACTGAAAATTTTGTAAAAAACGTTGATTATCTCGAAAAAATTCGCTTATTTTTTTTTTTATTGTGTTCATGCGCTACATCACCCCCTACAACTTTTTCATATACAACTTTCATATCAGACTTGTCGTTTTTCATGTAAAGTCATATAAAATTTCATTAACTAAAATATTAAAATAAAATTGTTACAATATTCAACTCTCAGTTATTATTTTTCTTACTAAAACATGGGTTACCCAAATATTAAATATGACTTTACCTGAAAAACGGCAAGTCTGATATGAAAGTTGTATATGAAATTAGCGAATTTTTTCGAGATAATCAACGTTTTTTACAAAATGTTCAGTTTTTAAAAGCAAAATTTTAAGTTTATGCAGTTATTATTCAAAAACGGTAAGACTGATACTCATTCAACATATACCTTTAATTAGGTGTATTAATTCAAAAAAAAAAACTATGAAAAAGATGTTGCTCTAGTTTCAATTTCTTCTGAGCTGTAGTGGATATTCTTTAGACATAATTTTTCTAATCCGATTTTCTTTAACCCTCCGTAGTCCAGGTAAATTTTAAGATAGACCACTCTTCTAGAACAATTTTTTTCCTAAAATAGTCCAAGGAAGCACCCCTTAAAAACTTTTTGCTCTAAGCCGGACCACCCTGTATACTCGTAATGTGTTCAGTTTGAAAATTGTCATGCTGGTAACTCTATTTCTAAACTAGGTTTTAAATTTTTTGTCTTATTTTTTAGTTTTTTTTTTTTTTTTGCTTATTTTGTATTTTTGTTTGTTTTTTAAAGATTTAATTCTTGGAAATTTTTAGTAATAAAAATAAATCTGTCAAAATTAATAGCATCGTTGAATATAAGCTAAGAATAGGAGTATTAAATAGAGAAGCGAGTGCTAAAAATAAACTTAAATAAAATTAGTAGAAAATAAAAAAAAAAAAAAAACAGAAACAAAAAAAAAAGAAGTTATTTATGTTTCAAATATTGTTTTGATGTTTTTTTTTTATTTTTTTTTAAAAATTATTATTTTAGATCATCATTTATTTTTTATTAAAAAAAAAAATTAATTTTAAAACAACAACAATTTACATACGACGGTAGTAATAGAAGATAAGGTCCAATAATATATACTAACGAATTCAAAACTATTTAGAGTTACAGTGTGTATGAGTCCTGTTCAACTTTAGAATATTGGTATTTCAAGACATTGTACGTACAATTGTTTTATATTCTCATATATTAGCTTTTTTTTATAATACACATTTATTTCTGTCTGAAAACTTGTATAATTATATATTTTTCAGAGTTAATAATTTAATCATATTAACATATGGGTCACCACAATAAATCATGATTTGGCCGATAGTTCCGACTGCGACAAAAAGTATTAGAATTGACTTTAACGTCTAGGATGCAATGCTATTTGGTATCGTGTAAAACCATACAATTTTATCTCATTCGAAGGTATACTTATTCAGTGAACTGAACACTTCAATATCTTAAGAAGGTAAACAAGAAAATTATATCGAATTATATCGAAATTGATTTGGAGACGTGTGAAACGTATTTTTCTTTCCAGGACATGTTTAATTTCTATAAATCTTATATACGACCTAAGTTGGAGTACAATTCAGATATATGGGGTAGTACATCTCGACTCGCGTTAAATATTTTTGACAAAATTTAAAAGCGTGCACATTTACTGTTATTTCTGCCATTTTCGTCAGATATTGATGAATCGGTGATAGTTTCAGAATTGTTTCTGAGGCTTGTGTAGGGCATGATTCAAGCTATTCAGTTAGCTTAAGACATCCAGTATTTGTATTTTAAACTTGTCGTTTGATTTCGCCTGTTCTGTTTTTAGCCACCATACAAAGATCACGTACAATGCCTTATTATAAACTTATAGAGCCTAACAGTCATCTGTGAAGATAATCCCAATGTCTTACCAAACATATTTTGGCAGGCAATAAATGCCCAGTTGGCTTTTTTATTTATGTAATCTATATGAGGATTCAATTCACCTTATTCACAACCTTGTGACATCCCCCCATTTTTAGCAGTAGCACTTGAAATTGGTTAGTAATACTAACCCATGATTGTTTTTCTGCTAACACCACATACCTTTCAAGTGATGAATCCTATGAAAATATTCGAACGATTGGTTAAGGAACTCCAATGCTATAATATTGGTCAGAAAAAAATGAGAGAGGGATATGCATCTGTTTATGAAAGACAAATGTTCTTATCTTGTCTAAGTTTAAAGTTTTACCATTTTTTATTTGTAAAAATATTGAGTGATTCAACTATATTTTATGAAAAAAAGCCATGAAATGACAAGAGAGGAGCCAGAAAATTCTAAATATGTGCTCAAAGTTTTGGAATGCTAACAACTTTATTTTGGGAATCAGACTCCAATTGAAAAAAAAAAATCAAAAATTGGAATGATCGAATGAGATTTATTATATAGCCATGGATTATTTTTTCAATAAAAGAAAACATTTAATTAAACTAGACTTCAATATCAATTAATCTAAATTGATTTTGCCCAGCTGTTTATGATTAAAAACGGTAACTTTTTTTTTTTTTTTTTTTTTTTTTTTAAGTTAAGCCAAACACTAGGTTTCAAACGATACCTTTATACACGAATATATAGCTTGGACTAATTGAGAATTGTAGAAAGAAAAATATCCCTTTGATCAGTAGGGACATTTTGAATAAATTTATTAATATTACTCTTGAACTTTTGTAGATTGTACGTAGGTATATTTTTGCATTGGGGAAACACGTTTGTTGGAATATGGTTCCACATTCGAGAAAATTTTACTACAAACGAATTCCCATAGCCAGTTTTGAGCCACCTTGGAATTTGCACTGAGTAGGGGTGGGCCTCTTGTTCCTCGGCGGAAACAGTGTTTGAGAGGTGGCATTAGGGTTTTTTTTTCGTCTGAACAAGTGCCTAAACCTACGAGATATCTATAAAATAGGGAAAGTGCTCCAATAACACGACGATTTTCAAGTGGTACAAGGGAGGCTGTCACATTAGGGTTGTCAATAAGACGAATGGCACGCTTGCACTAATCTAGTTCTTTGCAATACTATCAAATGACAATATGAAATGACAATACTATCATTTGACAAATGACAATACTATCAAATGACAATATGAAATTTCAGGCCTGAGAATCGGTATTTAAGTATTTTGACTAAAAAATGGGGAAACATATCTAGTAAATAATGATATAACTATGATAAAGTGAAATAACTATACTTACCGTAAAAAATTTTAAAACTTATTTTTTTTGAAGAATTAAAGAAATTAAAAACAGAAAAAATTTAAAAGTAAAAGTAAAAATTAAAATTTAATTGAAATAAAATTGAATATCGATTCAATTACCTTACGCCTGATTTTTATATATTTTTATATTTTAAATATTCTCTGCAGAACTCAATAAATTTTTTGTACGTAATGACACCACGAATATAATTCGGTATCATATTAGAATAGTACATAGTAGAAACTCGAACAAAATAGGATAAAGGTCTGATATGACCTTTGTGACGTGAGATGACCAAATTTCAGTTACGAGGGCATTTACCAAATATCAGCTTATAATTTAAGTATTCTGGCATAAAATTTAGCATAATTTTTTTTCAAAAAAAAAGGTAACAGAACTTTAACAAAGTATCCATTGTTAAGCTAAGTATTATTCTCGACACGTGTCTAACACTGTCGTGCTTTATTTAAGTCGTTACAAGCCGGTACATGAATTAAGTATAATTTTTAGAGTATTAAACTGTCCTACGTTTATTCCGGAGTAAATAATATCGCAATATAGGAAATTTGATATTATAAGTGATTGTTTAAATAGAATGAAAAATTCCATATTTTCCACAAGTTAAAGTAGACCTTGTTTGTGATATGATTAATGTGGTTTCGCCAAGTTAAAGTATTATTGAGATCACCCCTAAATTTTTAGCTTCCTCAACTTATTGAATAACTGCTTTATTCATTTTGATTTTAGACAAATTTAGTTTATCTATGTGTATATCTTTCGAATATATAATCATTGATGCATTTAATCTTATGCCATTATTTTTGACCAAAATAAAACTGTATCAAGATCATCTATAATTTTTGTTAAATTTTTAAGTGATTCTAAACCATTTGATATTCTTGATAGAAGCTGTTACAGCTTTTTAAAATGAATTTACTCCTATTGATTTTATTTAAAAATTCTACTAAAATCATTAAAAAAAATGAAATAAAAACAAAATTAATAACTTCCTTTTAAATTTCCTGTTTTAATTAAACAAACAAAAAAAAACTCAAATTCAAATTCCAAGGACATTAAAGTATACAATTTAAATAATGTCCAATATTTTTTATTTTATTTTCTATTTTCTTAATTTTAAATTCAATTTAAAGAAAGAAAACAAATCTCAGATTTTTGTTTTTTTATTTTATTTTCGATTATTTTATATATAAGAAAAATAAAAAAACAAAAATAAAATTTACAATAAAAAATTCTTCAATATAGAATTTAAATCGAATTTTTTTTCTTTTAAAGTTATCGTCCTGTTCTCTGACCAATATTTCATTATTTTTCTCATCTATATATTTTATGCAAACACATATGCAAATATATTTTATAATAAATATACACATACATTATTATGTAAATAAATAAGTCTCCCTCATTTAATTTATGTTTTTACTTTAAAATTATTATATTTATATATATATTTTTAATATGTATATACATATAGGTATAATGTATATAATTTGAAAAATAAAATATATTATAATAATAATACTAACTGTAGATAAGTATATATAACATAGGTGTATTATATATGCATTATATATATTATTTAAAATGATTTATAAAGATTAGAAAATTCCATTTACGCACACATATTTGAAAGATATTTTTTTTTTTAAATTATGTATAATGTATATATATATATATATATATAGTAAACACTATAAAATTGTCAAAGAAATAAAAACCTCATCAGTCTTTTCTATATTTATGCCAAGAGGCGATTTCTTCTTCCAACAAAAAAAAATAAAAACAAATTTTGTTTTTCTCATTTTCTAATTTTTGTTTTTTTACTCATTTTTATCTACCTTATCAAATCTAAAATGTTCCATTTTGCATATATTAAATTTTCTTATTACTATAAAATTATATTTATATAGTATCTAAATATACATATATTTATATATATATATATCCATCTATATAATATTTCTCATTCTTAAATAAGTGAGAGGTCCTTGTTCTACTATCAATAATACTCATATGTATATGGGCATCTATAGTCCATATAATATTATAATATATTTAAATTATTTATGTATGTACATATATATATAATATGTACATACATTAATATATGAAAGAGACCATTATATAATAAAAAAAAATTTTCTCTACTTCGACCACATTCTAAAGCAATTTATGTTGTTGTTTTTATTTTTGTTTATGCTTATTTTTTATTTTCTAATATTTTTACTCTATGTTTGTTTGCTTTTAACTTTCACTTTCTATTTTATGTTGGTGAGATCTAGCTATATCCCTATATAGTACATATATATATAATTATATCTCCATCTACATCTAAATCTATATAAGCATATATAAATAAAAGAAAAAAGAAAATAAGAAAAGAAAAATAGAAACAAAACTACCCTTATGGATTTTCTTGTTTATTTTATCCCTTCTCAATATGTATAGTTTTGTTTTGCAACAACAATAACAACAATAATAAAAAAAACAACTAAAAACATTAAAGGAAAATAAGAAAATTTTCATCTTAAATGTGTGTATATAATATATATGCAAAATACATTACAAAGCTCATTTTACAATTTTTAGACTTAACAAACTAAATTTTTATTTTATTTTTGTTGTTATTTTTTTTTTTTTATTTTTTTTCTTTATTTTGTATGTATTCAAATTTTATTATTTTTATTTAGAATAAAGCAGAAGAAAAGAAGAGAAGAATTAAGAAAAATTTTAAATTTGGTTTTTGAATAATTAGAGAGCCGAATTTTAATTGGAGATAATTAGAAAAACAAAAATAAAATTGAAGTAATCTGGTCAAATGAATATTCCTTGATTCAATGTAACACTAGTTATAATAATTATGGTCTTACAGAATTACAGGACATTTATTTTAAGTGTGATTGTGATTATAGTTAAATTTTTGTGAATGTTTCCTTGTTATATATATAGATTATATATATATATATATAATTGAAGCTTTCCTTATTATACACTCCCATTCAATAGATTAAACCGAATAAGGTTCAAATTTGAAGGAACATCTAATCTATTGTATTAAAAACAAAGAATTGGGTTTTGATTAATTTTGAAAAAAAAAATTACAGTTAATTCGAAATCGCATAGTTTTAGCAAATATCAAAGTTTTGTGTTTTTTCAAAATATGATATTTCTGACTTTTAGTACATCACTAGAGCTGTTACGGATGCCCATAAGTAAAATGTATTTATTTTATAAAATAGTTAGCGCATACAAATACGCAGCCCAAGACCATTTTCCTGGAGAGGAGAATATAGGGGCATAGTTACATGTAATATCCTTATATTTATTTTATTTTGTTTATGTAATTTTTTTTGTAATTCAAAAAAGCCTAGTTTTAGCTCGTATAGGTCTACATAATTAATATAGATTTAAAATTGACACAAACAATAAAAACGAATTATAAAAGTTAGTTCTGACTCATATGATTGAATTAATGTTAGATAGTATGCCAAATGGTATTCCAAATTTAATTTAAAAAAAATGTATCCTAAGCGTAACTGAACCACTTTGTTAAATCTTTAATAAATCGTTAAATGGTAGTATTTTCTGAAATAACTGGAAATATTCTAATATTGTACCTATATATCTTTAAATCTGGATCAAAAATATTAGTTGAAAATTAAGCAGACCTATCTGCAATCTGCAATTCCCAAACTATTAGAAGCTATTGTCCCAGATAAAATTTATTTTTTAACCAAGGAAAACATATCTCCAAACGAACATGGCTTCATTCAAGGTAGATTTACAACTACTAATCTATCTAAAGCAATTAAATCAGTCGAAAAGATTATGAAATTAATAGCATTTTCACAGACATGTCAAAGGTTTACATTTGATAAAGTAAATCACAATAAACTTCTATTTGAAATTGAGTTAATATAAGAATTCATTAGAAAATGCATGCATGGTTACGATCCTACTTAATTGGCAGTACCTTCTTTGTTACGATTTCAACTAAAAAGTCTTCCATATTTGAGGCCACCTCTGATTTTACTCTAGATACCAATATGGGTGCACTGTTGCATTTTTGTTTTACATTAACGATGTGGATTAACGATGTTGATTGTAAATTAAAAATTCAACTCTATCATATTATGTTGATTACATCAGATTATTTTCTATCTATTAGATCAAATGATGGTTGTCTAGCGTTACAACGATATTTAAATACATTTCATTCCTGATGCAAGAGACAAAATGGTTATGTAAATCATTTTGTGAATTCAGGCAATCTGGGAAGTTTCAGTAAACAATACCAGAGAACTCCAAGCGTATATGAATAAATGCTGCCGGCGCCTCCTAAACATTCGTTGGCCACAAACCATTTCCAACAAAACTCTGTGACAACAAACAATTCAAAAACAAATAGATGTGAAAATCTGACATAGGAAATGGCGTTGAATAGGGCATACTCTAAGGAAATCTGAAAACAAAATCGCGAAATAATGTTTTGAATGAAATCTTCTGGGTACACATCGCGTCGGAGGGCCGAGAAAAACATGGACAACAACAATCTTAGTTGATGCAAATACCCATCAAAGAACGTGGCCACAATTGAAGAGGTTAGCTGCAGATAGGAGTCGATGTAAAGATTTTATTTCCGCCCTATATCCCACAGAATTAGTTTCAGGATAATTACCTTCAGGTACATCAGATGATGCAGAAATAGCAGTTCTGAAGAGTAACTCTCGAGTAGTCTCGAGATGAAAAGTAAAAGTCAAGGTACGGGAATTACCAACACATAATTCAATATCAGATGCGTTTAAAATATGTAGCAGAAGAGATTGAATTGAAAATTAAAATTGAATAGATATGTTTGAGGATAAGTAATTGCGCTTAGAAGAGAATAGTGTCAAAATAATGAACGCATTCAAAAATTACAACTGCTAAAGTACAAATTATGTAGCAATAATGTAGCATTTTTTCACGTCACTTTATTTTTAAACATACATACCTACAATTACTGTTACATACCATTACATTAAATTTAATCAAATTTATGTTTATCTATGGCCCTCTGTAAATAAAACAACAACAATTTAATGTTAAAATATATTAATGTTCTTCTGTATATATGTAAATAAAATAAATCAGGAACTACATATAGGTATATGTAATACATATATATATATATATATATATATATATATATATAAAAAAATATATATTTAAATATAAAAGAACAAAAACAAAAAAAAAACTTTCTATTTCATTTTCTAAATAGAAAGTATATGCTACTAGGATGGGGTGGATAGCAAGTGACTTTCTTTAAATATTTGTTTATAATTTTAACTGGTTATACCATTACCATCCTATCTACCATCATTTATTTAGCGAAAAACTTTTACTTTCTCTACTCGACATATTCTCTATCGTATTTTAAAAATCTTTTTTATCTATTTTATTTTAAGTTTATTTTATTTATCCTTCTCTAGTTTTTATCTTGTTATTTTTCCTCCACATAATATAATATTATATAGTCAGATAGTATTATATGTACGTTTAACTTAATTTACTGTTATGTACTTTAAAATGCTGGCATGCTACAATTTTAATAGTTTTAGTTTTTCCACAAAATAACAAAAAAATAATAAAAAGCTTTCAAATAATTTGTACCTACCTGTATGAAAAACTTTTAATTTTCTTATGTCCTGTATAAAAAAAAATATATTATGTACATGCACTGATGTACATACACATTTATGTAGTAAGCTAAGTATATATAATTTCTATTATATCTACTTGTATATAAAATATGTATTTAAAATAACGTTGTTTTTATAGATATAGTAAAAGCGGTCCAGTATATAGTTTACAAAATAACAAACATAAAATAAAAGTAATAAAATAGTATAGCGAAAATAGATAGATATAGCTATAAATACAAGTAGTAGGCAGCCACATAAGTTGTATAAAATTTCATTACAAAATTGATTGACGAAATAATAATAATAAACAACAAAAATAGTTACACAACAGCAGTAACAGCTCAGCATCAGCAGCATTGGTATGATTGTATTGATTTGGGTATAGTAAAAATTTGTTTGTAATTTTAAAGTTTTTATCAAGCAAATAAATTTTTGTTTTTTTTTTTGTTTTTTTGTTTTTATATTCTTCTCACCAAATTTCGTATCAGCAACATAACCACCATCACAAACCAACCTACTCTTTCTTAAATACTAAATTGTTGTTGTTAGTAAAAAAAAAAGTCCTTTCGGAAATAATTTTTGTTATTTTGTACTGTTTTTGTTTTTGTTATTTTACATATTTACGTTTATTCAAATATGAGTAAGGATAATGATTTTCCATATGTGATATTGAATATTTGTTGTACAATGATGGCAGGCAGGATGAAAAATGAAGGTGAGGTAGGAGAGAAGATGAAAGTGAAAATGGAGGATGTTATGAATGTAAAATGGTTTTTCTTGTTTTTTGTTTTTTTTTACTTAAATATAATACAATATACAGTCAGTAACATTTGATTAGGATCACTTGGTTTTAATTAAAAATTTTTTTAGTTATACTGTAATTCACAAATTAATTATACCTAGTCTTGATCATGTTTAAAAATCAGTTTGACTATCAAAAATATGTGATTATGAGTGTGTCAAAAGTTGGAGTTAGTTTGGGGTGTTCAGCTCATTTTGCAATTGTAAAAATCATTAAAAATGAGATACACATTTTTGCTACAGGTATCCAAAAGTTTAGTAAAAATAAATTTTATTTTTTCGTTAATATACCATTACCAGAGTATGATTTTGGTATTTAGGGTTTTGTATTTGGTATTTTGTATTTGAGATGAATTTTAAAATTTTGGGGGTTTTGTATTTGGTATTTTGTATTAGGGATGTCGTGACCAACCCATAAATTGTACATATAAATACTTACCGAGAAATAAAATACAGGTAAATGAAAATACAGGCAAATGATATACAGCCAAATGAAATACATAGGCATATTAAGAAGAATTACTTAAAGTGATTTCTCCTATTATAAGTCTTAAAAGGTATGAGTAACATCCACAATCATTTTTCGCTGCTACAAAGCTAGACTACAGAGCATTTAGCGATCCTCTGCATGTGGAAGTTTGTATAGTCGTAAAAAATCAGACATCTAAAATGGATAGTTTATAGAATATCAAACATATTTTGTTTTTGCATATTATGTACAATTAGAATGTCTGGAGAAAAATATATAGTCAAAAATATATAAACATTTAGTAAGCCTAACTCCGTATTATTTCTAGTATTGAATAATAGGAAAATTAAATAAAAAAAAACATTAGTTTACGGTTTTATTTTTATACCTTTGGTAGTTCTGAGATTTAAAAGTTTTTAAATTTTCCAATGTCTATAAAATTGTAACAATGTAAGATATAGGACAAAAAACATTTGAATTTGAATAATTATGTTCAATATTAAAAATTCCATTCTTTTGAAATCATAATATATTACTGTTAAAAGATTCATCATCTGTATGTTTTACAACTTGGGGTGAGTCTCAACATTTATAATTTCTATGTATTGTGGGCTATATTCTGCTCTATCTTGCGGTAGTTTTTTTTTATTCAATTCCAAAGTCCATAGACAATTTAACTGCTTTTACAAGCATACAACAAATTTTTATATCCGTTGACTCCAATCTATCCACAGTTGTCTTTAACTACGTTCGAGCCATTTCTATTTTTGATCTGGTATTGCACTTGTACTTATATGTACAGGTGATCGCACAATACTAGAATTTCTCTGGTATTGTACGTACATCTTATTCTTGCTCTAGTTTGTACGGTATTACTTCTAATATTATTTTTCGCAACTTTTGATCATTCATCGTCACCACATGTCATATTCCATGTTAATCTTTGTGTCTTTTTAAATGTCACAGTATTGATGTCCTTCAATTAGTGCTTCTAGTATGATCTACTTTGATATTGATCCCTTGAATACTATTCATTTGTTTTCATTAATAATTGTCATTGCCCAGGCTGCGCAGCTATAGATTAAAACCGGTTGTATTATGGTTTTATATATTTTCAATATGTAATTGTCCTGTTTAACATTTTAGGCTTCAAAAGGACATTTTTAATTTACAAGTAGAACTGTTTGTGTTCTACTTGAATTATTTCATTTAATTCTTATTTATTAAATCACCTAGATATATTTTCTATAGTCACCTAGAATTATTTACACCTTCAAAATTATAGTCATTTATTGTTCCATTTTGTGATATATTTGGCTTGAGCCTCAATAATTTTGAATCCTATAGTAGCAGCTTTATTTTTAGAGTCAGAAATCATCTCGCTTTATTTCTAACTATATTCTGCATTTTCCAATATTTTTGGGCCGACTAGAGTCAGAAATATTTCTTTAAAGTCGACAAAAAATGTTGCTACAATTGCAATAGCTTCATTATACGCGCTTATTATGAATGGTTTTATGAATGTATGTCTTTTTCTTTTGCTGTTTAAATCTTTTATTGCGTGGTAAAGTATAAGCTTGAATATTCACAGAACATAAATTTGTCCTGTTTTTATTTCAAATTTGTCCTTTATTTTATTTTTGCACTGCTACTTTGCTTTTGTTTTATCTAAATGTAAGAATAATTAACTTCGTAATTTTTTTTTTGTAATGTTCATTTTATTATAGATAGCTTCTACAATATCCTTTTTTGGTTGTTAAAATAGTCTCTACCTCTACCTAAAAAACGTAAAAATATAACGTAAAACAGTGACTTTAAATAATTGTCTTAGACTGTAGATTGAATAATAAAATGTACTATGTACATTATGTGTTACAGTACCTTAATTTGATTCTTATAAAAAAACAAAAACGATAACAAAAAAAACAACTAAAATGCTTACTTATGTCCTTTCTTTTGATTCTTGTGTCCTATACTGTAAGTATATGTATGGTACTTATATATGTATAATATTTTAATATATTGAATAATCTGCTCGTTGTATTAAAAAATAAATTTTTGTAAAATTTTCCAAAATAAGAGGAAAGTAACACATAACTTGAAAATAATATTTAACGAGTGGACATACATAAGTACATACATTATATTGTATACATATTTATGTCATATATGTTAATAATATATATATAAACATGTGATGAATTGAAAGTTTTTTTTTTTTTATTTAATTCTTTAGGAAGGACTCTCGCTACATTTACAATTTTCTTTTTTAAACTCTTCCCTTCTCTTAATTTTTCTTTTTCTTTTATTGTTATGGCCTAGTTGTATCCTTGTTGTATGTAAATTTTCTAGTACATATAACTATGTAGTTAAAATTAAAATATATATATATAAATATTTGTAATTGGAATGTACATATAGGTACATATATGATTATAGACTGTGATTGATGTATAAGAGAAACTTAACTGTATATAGATAAATGTTAAATAAATGAAAGGAATGAAAAAAGGACGATAACAGAACGAAAAAAAACAAAAAAAAAATATAATATATTATATTTGGTAGAGAAATTCAATTTTGCGTATTAAAAATTTTGATGTTAATTAAAAATTTTTGAATATTTTTTTTTATTGTTTTTGTTTTTTTGTTTTTTATTAAATTGTTATTGTAGTTGTTAAATATTTTTTTTTTGTGTACTCGTTCACTCACATTCATTTTATATTAACAATTTAAAATTAAATTAAAATCGTGAGGATTTTATTTTGTTTTGATCTTGTTTTTATTGTTTTTGTTGTCTTTTGAGTATAAAAAGTAATATAATAAGTTATTTTTAAATTGATTGTATTTATATTGTTGTTATTTTTTTTATGAGAAATTGGTAAATAAATATTTTTTGAAAGGATTTGGAAGTAGTTATGCAAATGTATATACTTGTACAGTGGATATTGTATACAGAGATATGAAAGGATTGTTTTAAATTGTCTAGGAAATTCAATAAATAATAAAAAATGTAAAGTGAAATATTTATTATTTTTTCAATTTAAAAAAAAAAAAATTAAAACAAATGAATTTTGATTTTAATAAAAAAAAGGTAGATAAGATAGTAGAAGTTTTCTGAAAGGTTTTTTTTAAACGAAATCTGTAATGAATTTGTGGTATGAGTTCAAATTCAATTTTAACAATTATTATTTTTGTTTTGTCTCTACTAAAGTTAATTTTAAAGTAAATATTCAAAATTATACATTTAAGCAGTAACACAGCCTATATATGACTTTGAAATACAAAGTGCTACATCGTGGAAAGCTTGACAATCAGTCGATTATACTAGACAATGAATTAACATGACGGAACTTATTAGGGCTAGGACCGTACTAAAAAAATTGAATTTCAAATAAAACACTCCGCAGGGTAGCCTTTCAACTGAAAGGTCCCAAGTTCAGTTTCCAACGAAGATCAAAATGTGCTTTGTGAGTTGCTCGACCTGGTTCAATACCCTTTATCATTGGGATAAAATATATTATAATAAAAAAGAGTTGGGAGTTTTGGTTATGACTGTAAATAAAATCGAACTATGAAAGTGAAGTTACCCTACAGTATAGTTTTCCATAATTAATATCAAAAGCAGTTACGGTGTTCGTCCCATAGACTTGGAATTATATTCAAAAAAAAAATGTATACGAAGGAGTCAAACAGGCAAACAGGGATGTATTTTGTCTTTGCTTTCATTGTATATTGCAGTTAGATTGTGATATACCACACAACGAAGTACACAATTAACATGGTCAAATTCATTGGGGCTGGGCCACACTAAAAACAATAAAAGATTTTGTTACATACTACAACGACAAATCAACGAATTGATGATACAACAATAAATCATGTATTCATATACTAGATAACAAAAATATTGAGGAAGTTGACACTTTCTACTACCTTGGCAGCCAAATAGCAGAGCATGAAGAAGCAGAAGCGGATGTTAACACAGAGGTTCTTAAGAACTAAGCAAGCCTACGAAAGTTTTGGGAAAATCTCAACTAAACTTAGGATTGGAATATTTAAATTCAATGTCATGCCTCTCCTATTTTACGGCTGCTAAAACATTAAAAGGAAACGTAAATATAGTATATAACATTCATAGAAGTTGTAAATAGATGTTTGAGCCGAATACTAAAATTATTTTGGCCACTTTGCTGTATAAAATTATAACTATCTTGGACTCTAGCAAAAGCAACCATTGTTAACCGCACCAGATGAAGATGCTTAATTCATTGCCTATATTCTTCGGGGAATGTGATTAGAAAATATACCTAAAAGATCTACCTTGCTAGGAATTTCTAAACACCTAACGTGTAGAACTACAATATTTCATAAAGCACTTATAACTTTGTAATTAAATTAATTTAAATAGATTTAGGTTAATAACTAATGTACAGAACATTATACTAAAATTGGAACGATACAGAGAAGATTAGCATGGTCCCCGCGTGTAAGGATGACATGCAAAATCGTGAAGCTTTCCACATTCTTGATTTATAATTCCTTAATACTTCTAAAATGAGTTATATTTTTGTAGAAGAGGGATTTTTTTAATTTGTTAAACAATTTTAATATATTTTTGTAGTAAGGAAGTTAGCTGTTAAGATTTAAAATAATGATTTTATAAATGAAGATGACTTAAAGTTGGCTAACTGTTACCAACTACAACTGTTACCAGCTCAACTGTTAAAAATAAATAAATTAAGTTGTATACAAAATGTCGTCAGTCCCCCAAACAAGGGCTAGATATAGTCTTCCTAGAAGTTATCAAAATTAGAATAAATTTTTTTTAGAACTATAATTAAGCATATAGATCTATCATTTTAAAGACCGACCTCTACTCATTAATTCATCTCTTGTTCCATCTGAACGTGTTAAGTATTTTTGAAGATAAAACCTTCCAAATGCAACTTGGAATTATAAATTGTTTTTTCCATCAGTCGAGGATACAAAAAAGCAATCTTTTTTTAATCGACAAATAAAGTGGAAAGTTTCTTGTTGTAAAAGTTATTCAATTTATTATTAAAATAAATGTACTTGAAAATTTATTTAAAAATAGTTTTGTACATCTACTTTCATATACAGCAAGTCTCAGGACGCTACTCAACTAAGCAAAGACTAAATGGCTGTATAAATTTTATTAACCGCGGAGGCATGTTTATCTCTTGTTTGAATAAGTACAGATCAGATACCTTTGATATATGTATGTTAACAAGAGGTTACAACTACTGTTGTATGTTTATAATTTTTAAGTAGATGTCAGTATTATTGAAAAATATTTATTATGGAATTTTTACGGAAACAGAAATAAGAAAGCAAGCTGGAAAAATCACATCCATTTCAGGTTATCTCCGAGATGTTGTATGAAGAAACAAATACATGATGATAAAAAACAAAACACGAATATACAAAGCTTTATTCGGCCCATACTAACGTAAGCTATTTAGACAATTGTAAACACATCTTAATCAAAACAAAAAAAATACGAAATGAGAGTGAACAACGAAATCAGGGACGTATACGATATTCAAGATATTGTCCTTTGAAGTCAAAATTGAGTGGCAGAAGGTTGGGGTGACCGGAAAGAATATAGAACTTGCAAAACCAGAATATGAAAAAACAGAACATGAAAAAGCAGAAAATGAAAAACCGAATATACAACTAAAATGAAACGAGCAAATGGAATTGAAATGGAACATTTTTTATTCATAAATGTTAAATTTAGTAAAATCAAAGCTTCTCCGAAGTAATGGCGATGATCCTGAAAGAATTTTGGCAATTGGAAATAAAGACCTGGTTAAAGAAATAAATAATTTTTTTTTATTTTTGGAGATGGAACTTTTAATAAAGCATCCGACATTTTTTGTCTACTTTAAAAATGGCACGCTAAAGTTGGAAATTCATTTCCACTGCATTTATTTCCACTACAAAAAAAAAAATTAAAAAAACATTCTTTATTTTCATTGTTCGTTTTTTTCATGGTTCTGTTTTTTCATTTTTTATAAAAACTTGTTTTACAGCGTTAGAGTAAAATTTTGGTATGACAGTGAAAATAGTCGAATATTTTCCTTTTAATTTTACTGATATGCTTATCATACAGATACGCGTATTTCGTCTACTACTTGCAGACTTCTTCAGTGTTTTGTACTCGACTCTTTTTTCATATTCTCTGTTTTCATGGATTCAAAGGTGTGCTGGAGCAGATAGTAATCAATGGCCAAATTAATATCAAACGTATACCAGGAAGATCACCGAAAATATGGTATAAATGCTGGACGTCGTCATCACAAAATTGAGGATAAGAAAAATTGAAAAAGAGGCACTAAATGCCTAATTGAAGAAGAAGAAGAAGACGAAAAATTTTTAATTTATTTTATTCTAATTGGAAAACATTTTCCATTACAAATTGATTATAATCAAATAATAATATATAATATATAAGCAAATTGATTGGCATGTAAAAAATTGCAACATACACAACTATCTGAAAATATCAATGGGGATGAGCTCCATAGCATAACTGATAAATTCCTAAAACAAATTCCTGAATTGTGTTGGCCGATTATTAAATTATTCTAATCATCTATCGTATCTCCTTGACATATCCTTATTGAGGTAGATTGAAGAGCAGCAGTGTAGATGTGGGTAGCCTGAATTGATGTGTAATCACTGGATTATATATATTTAATGGATTTCGTTGGATTTGAATAAACTTGTTCTTTTTGAATAAGTTCAAATCGCAAATTATTCTCAATTTCTTATTAAACTCAATTAAAATTTAATAAATGCTTAAACAAGTATATAAAATAAAAAAAAAATAAGAAAAAAATTATTTTGAGCAATTTATCTGATACATATGCAATTTGATATAATCTGATATATCAAATATATGTATATATTAGTAATTCTATTTAGAAAATTTACCTCAAACATATTATGACTTTTCATCTGATTTATAACAATTTGTTTGGTCATTACTTAGACTATACATTTTACTTCAATAAATTTTAGTTAATGGTATTCTCATATGATTTTATATACTTTAATCTTCTACTGAAATATTTCTTACCTTTTATATTTTACAAATTTATTGCAATAATTTAACATTTAAACTAAGTCGAACTTACAATTTAACTTAAAAGATTGCTTTTTTTTCTCTAGTTTTTATTCATTTAATTGCTCAGAATATCTATCATCACACCATTATCATTGTCCTGAAACTCCATCAGTGGGACAGAACAGAGAGAGAACCCATTCTATGGAATATACAATTTACAATTCAGAATAAAATATACCCCTGTCCTGTATGATGTACAACTGATTATGTTAATGGCCATCAAATAATATATACATATATATATATATATATATATATATATATATATATATATTGTGTATTTACTTAAAATCTACAACTTATATATACTTAAAAGCAATTAACTATTTTGCCATTAAAGGGAAATATAAATTTGCGTTTTCCAAAAAAAAAAAGAATTATTTCTCTTAAGTACTTTTCGTTATTTTCTTCTCCCACCACCCATCACTACACTCAACTTATCTACTTTCTTCAATTCAAATGAAGCTGGAAGATATGAACAATAATAATAAGAATATTGTTTATATTTTTTTTCGTGTACATTGAAATTTTTTTTTTGGAAGGCGGATGGAATCTTATGGATGTAAAGTATTTTTTTTTCTTTTTTGTTTTTTTTTCTTGTTACTTAATATCCATAACTCTTAAAGAAGAACTTTAACATAATAATACACCGGTTCATTTTAATGACCAACCAACAAAAATAAAAACGTAGTATATCAAAAAGTAAGAAAAAAAAATAAATAAAAGTGTTGCCATAAAACACTTTTAAGAAACTATATATAGATACTACAACCAAATAATGAAAGAATATAGTATCTATAGAATCTATAAAATAATGAAAATAAAAGATATTTTAACAACTAACTATATAGTATATTAAAGTATATGTATATATATATATACAAGAATACAAAAACAAAAGAATGATGAAAGATACTTTAAAATAACTTGGTATTAAATTGTTGTGCAAAAGTTTTTCAAAAAATATTTCTAAATAACCACTTATTAAGAAATTATTTCAGATAGCTGTAGGATATCATTTTGTAAGATATAAAAGATAAGAGTATTTTTTGTTGTACCATATAAAATGGAAATCTAGAAGGATACTACGAAGATTATACAATTAAAATTGTTTCTTATTTACATGCTCCATATCCAAATAAACGAACGTTATCGATCATGTTTGCTAATTTTATTTTATTTACCAATAGTTATTAAAGGAGTGATTTCGTTTAACTAAACGCTATTTGAACTTATCAGTAGGTATTTACAGTGTTAGACACTTAGACTAGCTATTACAATTTCTTGTTTTTATTTTGATTCATTTTATAACTGATAGAATTATCTTATAAACATCTGTAAGTTATAAAAATCAACCAAAAATTTTAACGTAAAACCTACTATCTATACTTATAAAAGGGAGAGTTTATTTGCTATATACAACTTTAAACATAGAGTTCTGAAATTTTGCACAGTTATTTATTATCAAAAAAGAAATATATACTTTACAATATTATTAAATGATTGGTTCGGGCAGCTGCCATACAGCTTAATTCCTATCACTTATCATTATTTCGAAAACTATTTGCTTTACAAACCTGAACATTTTGTAATTCGGTACTATCTCCAAAATAAACAAACCATTTTTTGTTTTCTAAAATTTGACCTTGCCTTACATTTTCTAACACCCATTAGGAACATTTCAAAAACTAAACCGTGACATTGAAAATGCAGTATTAGAGTTTGAACTGCAAATGTGGTATGTTCCATAACGTACTATATACAACATATTATGTAATTAGTTCTAAAATGTTTATATCCTGTTCCTTTTGGCATAGTTAAAGAAGTATGCAAGCATTTTGAAAAATATATACATTGTATGGAAGTTCTTTATGGAACATACTATGCAATGCAATTATAACTCTAATACTACATTTTCGATGTCACTCTACGTATATCCTCAAAAATAAACAAACACATATTCTACTCTTTTCGAAAAATCTGACAGCCTCTAAAAAAATTGTAGTGAAAATATTTATTATATAATATATTAGCTATAAATTTTTCTATAGCTTAGTGAAAGAAGCATATATGAAGACTTACATGATAGAAATTGAAATACCGACGACACAAAAGACACCAATAAAAATAAGGGTGTTAGCTGACCAATGAAATGACGGTGTTTTTTTTTTTATTTGAAATTTTTTTTGGACATTTCTTCTTCATCAGCTAAAATTAAAGCACTAATAACGTTTTTACTAAATTTCAATAAGCCAGAGAAAGAATTGCACCCAGAATGTGTTTTAATATCTGTTCTGTAATTTCTAGAATATTTTTGAAATCACATTTTTTAAAAATTGGTTCATAAATAAAATTGTATTGAAGTAAATTTTATACGTTTTGTCTTAAATCCGGACAACGTTGGGTCACAATTTGCCATCAGTAACTAAATAAAAATAAAGAAGTTGCTAAAACTTCTGTCTAATCTTACAGTTAACCTTGCCCTTTTTATTTTTTAAATTGTAAGAACTATAGTTATAAATTTTAATAAGTACTATGTTTTTATTTAACTACTTGTATATGTTATATTACAACTCGGTTGATTATAATTATGGCTAATTATCCATTAAGTTTTTCCGAATCGTACCATTTGAGTTTCAATTGATGGAATATCATCTGACCAACTTCAAATGGGCATATATAAAATTTCATTCCTATATCTATAATATATGGGAATGGTAAACCATTACTTAACTAAACTTTCCGACTGTCGTACATCAAACATAGTTGATTTTAACACCTCCAAAAATAAAAAACTGTCTAGATACGCAAAAACCAATGTCATTCCAACCAATTCTTAAATTTCAAGATGAATGCTTACACCGACTATAAGATTTAAATATTCCCGGAATACGACAATATTTTCGATAAAGCTCTGGAATGACTATATTTTCGATGTTGCGAAAAATGTTGCAAAATTTTTGGGTTTGTGAAATTTTTTTAAAGAATTTTTTCACCTAAAGATCTGCTTAATTTTTATAAAGTCTACATGCAACCAAAGATGGAGTATAAATCACATCTATGAGCGGGCACCTCAAAAACTGGTCTAAGCTTTCTTGATTGAAAACCTCGCTATTCACATCATAGTTGATGTATATGTCTCATCAACACTTCCTCCACTTGGTCATCGTTGTATTGTTGGAGTACTATCTCTATTTTATAGATATCTTGTAGGAGTAGGTACATGCTCGGATGAAATAAAATGTATTTTAAGCAATTCCAATCTTTCAACTACTATTTTCTCCTTTTCTTTTCTCTAATTATCCCTTTTGTTTTCCAAAGCCCAACGGCACGAAAGTATAAAGATATATAAAGGTTTCAATTAACGAAAAATTGTAAGCTTTTGTTTCAATTCCTAACTTGAACTCCTTCAATCAGCCTACACTTCATGTCATCATTATTCTTAGGCCCATGTTTGCTGTTTGTAGTGTTGGAGTCAGAGCCTCACAACAGTTATGTAGATTTTTTAACCATCAATTTTGACTTTTATTTTTAAGTGCAAAATTTGTTACTAGTTAGATTAACACTATTAACAGTACCATTAATGATTTTTATTTAGGATGACATTGTTCCAATTTTTAAGCGCTCTGCTTCAAAACTCCATCTCCACATTTTTATTTATTTATTTATTTAATTCAGATTGAGTCTCATTCATAAGATATAGAAACCAACAATTTAATAGTTTCAAACGAAATATCAAATTTATAATACAATAAATCAATTTCCTAAAATTATTCCTTTTTTCTATTACGTAGGTAGCAAATATATATCTTCTATCTTAACTTAAGAAAATATTACGTACAATATAATATTGTATACTTTCATATATATATATATATATATATATATATATGTAAATATTAATGTACATTTTGTCCTGTAAATGGACAATGAATAACAACATCAGCATAGAATGAGCCTCAGCTGTTACTAACGGCTTTCAAGGATAATTTAGTGTATGTATTAACATCATGCATGCTTAAAAAGATTTTCATTCTTATTACTTACTACTTCTACTCCTTCTTAAAGTAAAAATCTATTGCTTTTCTCTTTTTTTCATATTTAACTGTATGTACTGTGTAGTACTATTGTAGAAATTTCATTTTTGAAAATATGGGGATGATTTCATGTTACTGTGATGTGAATTTGGATATTTATGAACGAACAAAAGTAGAAGTATATAAAACAAAAAAAAAAAAAAAAAAAAAAAACAAAATAAAACTAAATGAGAAAAGTTATTTTTCTTGAGTAGAAAATGGAAATTTCTTTAAAATTGGAAATTCTTCAATATTTAAGAATATTATTTTTAAAATTTAAAAAATAATTTTTTTGCAGTTGTTTCGCAAATTAAATATTTAAATAATATTTACTTTTAGAAAATTTATTTTCTAATGTCGACTTTCAAAATTAAATAGTTTAAGAAAATATTTTTTTTTGACACCCTGTTGTTTAATTACATCCTATTATTATAATATTGTTATAATCTGTACTATATAGTACACAAGTACCTAATTACAAAGATCCTTTATTTTTTTATTCTCATAAATTATATGAAAAATATCCTTGAAACAAACATAACAAAAAAAAAATAGTAAAAAGAATAACAATGAAGAAGTTTAGAATTTTGAATTGTATACGTAATACTTTCCAGATGTTTTAAATAAATACAAAAATACATAAAACGATAATATAAAGGATAATTAAATGAAGGAGAGAAAAAATATTAGAATGTGTTAATGAAATAATTATGTAAAAGGACTAATGATAAAGGAAATGAAGAATATATTATATTTGGCAAGTTTCCATTGTTAAATAGAATCCTTTTTGTATTCTTATTATATTGAATAACTAAGTATTGTGTATGTATGTACTAAAATATCTTGATTTGTAGAAAATCTTAATTTAAGGATTTTAATTTTGATAAAATATGGTTGGAAGAAAAATTTTGTTAAAATTATTTTTTATTTTTTTGTTTTTTTTAATCTTTAATCCATTGATAGATGTTAGGGATCAATTAATTATTTTCTTGTTGTTTTTGATATATTTATACCCTTATGTGAAGAAACTATATAAGGCTCTGTAGACTTTGTTTCTGCTACGGACGGAATTATAGAGTCGAGAATAATTATAAATATGTACTAAAATTTCGTGGCGCTGCCCGAGAAATCTTAAAGTTTTCTTTTTTTTAAATTTGAAATAAAATATATTTCGATAACATTTCCCCACGGTAGAAGTAAATTCCGCGATAAGAATTTGACGTAGTAAACTAATTGATTACATTGAATCTATTACATTCAAATACTAAATTCTTACTTCTATCTTACTTCTATCATAAAGTTTATGGTAGATGTAAGCATAGTTAACATTTTAACTTTTTGTACCCTTAATAAGTTAATTAATCAACTCTAGAGTTAATCAGAGACCACGTAAGTGTAGGTAAGTTGCATTTATTAGCTCTGCGACAGACGACACCAAATTACAAAAATCGTATAACAATTTTATCTTTTCAGATGAGTCAACTGCTAACCTTAAATCTTCTCCGTTCTCAAGTTTTATTAATTTACTGATAAGCTCAACGCTGTTAAGGCATTTGTTGGATTTCCATAATATTTTTTGTTAAATTTTTTTATTGTTTGTAAGTAGAAACTTTAATAATATAAGTCACCAGTGATACGGTAGACGGTAAACCCTTAAAACTTGTTTTTTATTATGTTTTTTTATTTTTAATATAAAACACCTGAGTTTAAGTGTGTTAGTCTATAGCGTCTTTAGTTTTTGAAATAATCTTGGCGGATGCTAAGAGCTGTTTGATACCTACCTGAATCAGTCCGTATTTTAAAAAATACTACAATATATATAATTTTAATTTTGATAGCGTACCAAGGTACAAATTTTCTGGTCTGTTACACTTTTGGTATTTTAAAATGGGTGCTAGAAGTTGTACAGCAGATAATGGACCAGTCCCAATCTCGGAAAATAATGAAAAGCATATTTAGTTATTTTCTATAGTACCAGATTTCCAATTTTGAGGTCTGTAATGCGTTTAGTGTTTGAAATATTCTTCCCGCATGTTAGGAGTTGTATGGCAGCTGCCCATTCTAGTCAAAATTTTGGAAAACGATGAAACACATATTTATTTGTTTTTGATAGAGTACCAGAATATAAATTTTCAGGTCTGTAACACCTCTGGTTTTTTAAATAAAATTGATGGTTGCCAGAAATTTTATGCATGTATCCAAATTAGTCAGAATTTTTTAATTAAATATAGCCTGTGTTCGATTATAGATGACAGAGTGTTTTTTTGTAAAATTTGTTTAAAATAGCTTAATTTCTTTGGGAAGAAGTTTGGAATAAATACATACATATATACAAAAATTCTTCTTTATATAAGAAGAAGAAGAAGAAGAAAAACATAAAATGAGTTATGTATAATAAACTATACAGGACTCTATACACTTTGTTTATGTTACTGGTGAAATTACAAAGTCGCAAGTCATTGGTTGGAAGTTTAAGTAGACAAAAGATTGTCTGTTCTACAAACGTATGTATGTATACATATAGATATTCATTTTTGAATAAATAGGTATAAGTTCTAAAAATGTGTATTAGTATTTTTGAATATGATGCAAACTAAATCTTAATAATAAATTTTAAAACACCTTCACACCTTCATTTCTCAATGGGATTGTCTCCTACTAAGATCTAACTTTGAATATATTCTTAGTTAATAGATGTTAAGAACTATTAGACAACATGTTAACAATTCCAGAATTTAGCTAACTTCCATTTAAATTCTGTCTTAAATTAGAACTTCTTAAGTTCATTTTTATCATTTAAGGCGTACCATAGAAAGTAACACTTACACTTTTTACGTTTGGGTAGTAAATGTTTTTTTTTCCTCAGTTTTAATTTATTTACAATTTATAATGTTTTAACCAACAAAAAAATTTTAGAGGTGTCCTACCGGCTTAATTTGTTTGACATTAAAATTTGTTTTTTTTTTTTTTGTAATATGTATTTAAAATAAAAAATCCGATTTAATATTTAAGAAAACAATATTTTATTTACTATACATATACGCATATAAGCTATATATATATATATATATATATGATAAATTTTAATTATTCCGCGTAATTCCAGTAAATGATTTGTATCAAATTTAATTACTTTTGACAGATTTTAAACTTGAAAAACAAATAGTTAAATAATTTTTTTTAATAATAGTCATAATTTAAATAAAAATTTAAGCTATAAAAAATTTTTTGGACGTAAAAAATAGGTGAGGTGACACTTTTGATACCGTAAAAAAAAACTCAAATTGGAAAATAAATATTTGACTTGTATTTCCTATAGTGTATTGTGAAAATATCCAGAAAGTTAAAATACCGAATTTTAACATTAATTTGGTATTAAATTTTATAACAACTATTTTTGACAATGAAGCATTGAAAATATGCTATGTAAAATGATGATCAACTTCATAAACATGTTAATAGATTTAAACGATTTAGGTAAAGAGGTGGGTAGTAGTGGTTACCGGCAATTCGGCGACATATTTAGACAAATGAGGTAAATTGTTATATCAAGAGAATTTTCCTCGCACAAAACTATCTAAGTCTTAATAATCTTCAATTATTATTTTGAAGGTTTTCTCCGCTGTGATTTTTTCATTGGGATCAATATAATGGAGATTTAAATAATTTGATGTAAATATACAACAATGAATTAGACTCACATAATTGTACGGACTACAGTGGCTACGACAACTTAGAGTGGATGGATTAAATTGGTTCTGTCACAAGAATTTTCGAATCCAGCCCCGTAGGTATAAGACGTTGGGGCAGACCAAACCTTTGCTGGAGAGACGAAAAATCGGCAGACATGAAACAATTTCATATTTTAAACTACAAAGAAGCCTACATGGACTGTTGACCACTTAAATAAGTAAGTAATTATACGGTTTAGAAGAAGAAAGAAGTACTAAAATTGTTTTCGTTTAACAATGTGGTCGGAGTGTCGAATATTATATTTTTTTTTTATTTTATTTTTAATATTTAAATGGATGCTGAAATTCCAAATCTATCAGGCTCTGTGTCTTATATCATAACGTGTAAACAATTTTTTTTTAAACCCAATTGTGCGCTTTCGTGTTGATTCAAGAATACTAATTTCTATTTTAGAATAATTGTTCTATGTTATATGACATCATTTCTATACTCTGTGCATCCAATTTTTGATGAAGTATCAAGTCAGATATAGTCGAAATATCTGTCTCTGTCATCTATAAGTTGCCCCATCATTACGAGTATAACTATCTAATTCTTCGATATCGATCGAAGAATCAGGATCCACAACAAATAGTTTAAAATATACACATATAAAAATTCAAAATTCTATAGAGTAAATTTCTTATCAATCTGCCCGATAAATCTAAAATGAAAAATTGATTTGCATTGTATTTATTCAAATTTTGACCAAAATTCTTTATTAAAAATTGAAAAGTAGTAATTTATAATATTCAAAATTATCAAAGGAATAATAGCGTCCATTAAGGCCATAAACCTGCAATTCTAAGATAATAAACGAAGGAGTACAATAGATCTGCAGAGATCGTGTCTAAATAAAAAAAAAACCAAAATTCAAGTGTGAATATTTTTGATATTTTTATTATCTATATCCGTATAATATCTATAGCGACTTCTCGGAGTCCCAGTCTTAGTATTCCGGGATAACGGGATGAATTTAAAAGTACGGTCGGGATCCCGTTTGAGAAATCCTGGTATATAACAATAATTTTTTTTTTTACATAAATATTAAACTGTTTTTATTTGGAATTTTGTTTTCGAACATTTACCTCCCTTTTTAACCCATTATTTTCTATGAATATTCTATACTACTTTAAAAATTTAATTAAATCTGTAAAAGTCTTAGAAAAACAGTAACAAAAAAATAAAAAAAAACGTAATTAATTTTTTATATATTTTTTGTCGACTTTTTGATTGCAATTAATTAAGAATTTTTTTTTCATTGTTTTTATTTTATTATTATTATTATTTTTATTTTGTTAGTAAATGTTCATCCATTAAATTGCATATAATTTTTTTTATTTTTTGTATTTTGGAAATTAAAATTCAACAAAAAAAAAGTTATCTTTTAATCATCAAATATTTTTTTTTTTAATTTTGCTGTTGGCGTAGTTTTTTTTGTTGTTGTTTTTTTTTTTTTTTGTTGTTTAACTGAACTGTCTTCAACATTTTTCTAGAATATCTTTAGAAGGAATATAATAAAAAGAGAATTTTTTTTTAGAGAGTTTATCAATCGTTCTACTGAATTTGAGTTTTTCTAAATTCTAATTTTTGTTTTGGTCCATTGGAATCTCCCAGTATTATTTTGATATACAAAAAAATATATTTTTACCCTTTTGTAATGATATTAAAGTAGTAAATTTGCTCCATATAATTAAAAATGTTTTATATTGTAAATTAAATTTACGTTTGAAAATAGTACCTTTTGTACTATTCTTTCTAAAGATATTCTAGAAAAAGCAGTGTTGAAGACAGTTCAGTTGTACAACAAAAAAAAAAAAACACAAAACAACAAAAAAACCTATTGTTGTATTACAGAAAATCCTAAATATACAAGGTATTATATTGCATATATTGCAACTTTAATGGCTTAAATCTGTTGAATTTATTTGTATGTATTTTATAATTTAGTGTCAAATATTACGGATTTAGCTTTATTTAATTGCATAATTGTAAGCTTCAAATCGAAGTCTTAGATTACATATTTTTAATTGTATACAGCTTATATCTAATATATGACCTGTAACTTATAATCCATAAATTATAACCCAACCTATAATTACAACTTAAGTTCTATATTATTTAAGGTCGAGCTTTCTTTGATTAAAAATATCATTAGAGATGAATATTATGTAAAGTTAGTCGTCGCAAGCACTGAAGGAAGTTTTTTTTTTTTAGTAATAAAATTTACAATTTACAGGCATTTCTACCTCATCTATATGGCAGATATTCCAACGATTCCAAATTTTGGAAGTAACAAGCTTTTACTGATGACACAGCAATTATGGTTTCAGACATCGATATATTATGGACCTAAAATTTACTACATATTCTATTGAATATTCAAAACTGTCTATCAAATAGTCAGCCAGTCCTTACTAAGCCTTTTATAAAATAAAAATCAATGAAAATAAGTGACCCATGTTAATATTTATGCTGAGGAAAGGTAAAACTGCCTTACAGTAATTTAGAACTGTACAGTCATTCCGTAGGAGGATTCTGTCAAGTATCTAGGAATTCATTTTGACAGAGGGAGCATGTCATATGCCTGTATTTCATTTGCCCGTATTATTATTTGCTTTTACTTAATAAATACAGGCAAATGAAAAACAGACAACTGAAATACTAAATAGTAATTCATAATGTAGTTATTTAGATTAATTTTTGAAATTGAAATTTTCCATTTTCCACCACAATCCGCATCCTGAAGCTAGTTAATTGTTTTGTATAATATAATATATACAATTTATGTATAATATCCTATCATTAAACCCAGGCTCGTGTATTAAATTAAAAGCCTTTTATTATTCTATTATTATACAGCTATTTTCAAAGCATATTTAATCGAAATCTTTACTTTAATATTTCTACAATTTTGTGGAGCTGAACGTTACTGGATTTCAGTATTACAATGTGAAAATCTGAATTTTAATACATTCAATCGTATCTATCCTATTGCACCTAATTAAAATATTAATTGTCTTAATTTTGAATACATCAAAGTCTAGTACTCATATATTATCGTTTATTAATAAACAAAAATACAACAAAAATGAAACAAATAAAAAATTATTCAAATTTATTCAAAAACTACTCCATTTAAAATCCAACAAAACGATAGCACTTGTCAATTTGGCTGACATAAACAGCAGCAACTTTAGTAATTTTTTATAATTTTTTTTTTCACATTTAAACGCAACCAGTTGAAGTGACTTTTAAAACATAAAAAAAGTAAAAAAAAAAAAAACAATCAGAAAACAACAACAAAAAAATCACCAAATCTTTTCAACGAATATTTGTAAACACACACGGTAGACTAATAAATTTCACCTTAATTTCCATAAAATTTGCATTTACACTGATGTCACCATTAATTAGACGAAAAAAGCTAAAAAAAAAAAAATAAAAACAAAAATAAATAAAAAAAAGACTTTTCAAATCGTCACAATTCTCAAACAGTGTTAAAGACTTTTCTTCCTTTTTTTTGTTTTTGTTTTTTCTGATTACAGGTTCGGTGTGTTACTGCTGCTTCTGGATGATGATATTTAAGTAACATCGTGTCTTATAGTTATATACAAATGTTATACTCTTTATTATTTTCGAGTTATTTTAGAGCCATAATTTCGGAGCTCTGATTTTGGTTGCGTTTTTTTGTTATTTTTTATTTTATTTTTTTTTTTTTACAAATAATTTACATTGCTTTGCGTTCCATAGATTTTCAATGCAAAGAAGAGCAAAGCTCACATCAATTTAATATACTAAAAATACATAATGAGTCTATCATCAAAAGGAGCATTAAGAGTGAAATGTAAAAAAAAGAAGTCACGAAAATTAAAGAAAAAAAAAATTTTATTTTTTAGATTTGGTGATTCAAAGAAAGAAAATAAAAAACATCAGAAATGCATAAAAACCGGCAGGAAGAGAAGCGACATAAAAAAATGTATTAAATGAAATGTGTCCAACAAAAAAAGGAAATTTTTTAAAATAGACACTAACAGACAGTAGACGGACAGTTTTAAGTTTCGTTTGAAATTATTAAGTTCTTTTGCAGTTTTGCAGAGTGTTGACTTGTAAATAAAAACTGTCAATACACTGAGAAAAATGTTATGGACAACATTTTTATTGGTTTTTGATTGGAATTTTGTAAAATTTTTCAGTAGTTTTTTTAAACCAAAATTTTAGTGCAAAACGATAAAAATGTTTTTGGATAAGATAAGAGGTAAGAAGTTTTAACCGTGTGTAAGTCTAAATAGTATGAGAATCGGCATAAATTGATGACAAAAAGACGTAAATGACAGTAACAAAATTATTCGAATTAGAAGTAATTCGTGGATCTTAAATTTAAGCAAAGTGATCGATAAATGTATGTAATGAGTAATAAGAATGCCAAGGAATACTTATAATTGTATTTTGTAAAATATTATATTAAAATTTTGTGGCTAAAATATAAAATCGCCTAAATCAAGATAAGAAAGTATTTGTTTAATTACGCCATCGTATTTCCAATTAACAAATCGCTTATCTGATAAAATCTTATAGCATTACAGCAATTTGAAATCTTGCATTGTTGAAAAGAACGCTGAACTTATTTAAGTAAATTTAAGTGATTTTTAAGGTATTACTTTATAACCTGTAATATTACATACGTTACTAAAATAGCTTACTCCGAGTTAGTCATTTTGTCATATATTTTTTAATAAAATAGTTTATCTTATAACAATTTTTTTATTAATGCGGATTTCTATATAAGCGCGACCTCTTCAGATCTATTGTACGTCCCCGTTTATCTTAGAATTGTAGATCTATGTCCTTGATGAACGCTATTATTGCTCTGAATATGAAAGAAGGATTCCTTTTTTTCTAAGTAGAATCTGCATTTGTGTGTGCTCGATCTACCAATCTTGAACAGATGCATATCAACAAGTTATATCAATATTCTGACATTGGATCTAGTTTCCCTGATTACCTGATTCAGTCGTTGAATACTTAGTTTGGCTTTAGACTTAGATACTGTAAAAAGGCTTTAGACTGCGCAAGACCTTGAAAACTATCCCATATGTTTTGCGTTTCTGTAGTTTTTCACTTGGAAACAATTCTTTATGGGTAGGCGTTTGAACGAACAATACTTCGCTCTAATCCTAAGAATTGACTCTTCGCACCTGTATTTGCAAGGATATCTGCCTCCATATTGCCTTGTAGTCCTTCATGCTTAGGAGTCCACATAAGAGTAACTTTGTTTCCTTCCGCTGTCTTTATTAAACTTCTGTAACAACTATAGATAAGATTTGATTTAAAAATTGGGGAAACCTGAGCTTTTAAAACAGCTTGGTTATCTGAAATTACGTATTATGTTGGCTCTTTTGTGCCCTCTTTTACTGCATTGTATTTCCAATACCTCGATCGCAGCTTGAAAAACAGACGAGATATGTGCCAAGTGCCGCTCTAAATTTGAATCTTGGACTTTTTACCTAGTTGAATAGTTATAACCACTTAATAGTTAAGTCACTCGAAAACGTGAAAGCGGTTTTAAACCGTAACATATTCTAACACTTCAAGTCGACCGGTCCCAATGGCATCCCTGCTATGGTTCTAAGACAAATGACCTTTGCTATTTGAAAACCATTGCGCAAGTTATTCCATTTATTCTACTCTACAGGAGACCCAACAGAATGGCATGTTAATCCAATTCTCATAAAAGGCGAAAAAAGCTATCTCTCCAACTACAATGATGGAGATCTTAATAAACAAAAAGTTGAACAAATATCTAGACATCCAAGGTATTGTCCACGATAAGCAATATAGATTTAGAGCCCACCGGTAGTTTAATGACATACTTAACTAGAAGCTAAATATCTGCTTGCACAATTCGGGTGAAACAAATATTGTGGCTTTGGATGTTTCTGGATATTTTTTCGATCGAGTATGGCATTAAGTCTTAGTTGATGGATCTAAGTTCGATCAATTCCAAATAAACGCTTATTCCAAACCACTTCCAATCCAATCCACAGCTTTGCAGATAACAGCAAACTACTAGCTTCCTATGATTTTCATAAAAAATCTGAAGCTACATTTATCGCTATATCAACGAAAAGAGACATCATGGTCAGTTCCCTCAACCATGATTTGGTTGGAATAGCTAATTGCGGCTTAAAAAGACTGTGCTTTAACTTAACACTTCTAAAACCCAGAGCTGTACAATCTCCAGAAAAGTTTTCATTTTTGATACTACTCTTTTGTTTTAGTAAGATAAACTTCAGCGGTGTGAAAGCTGAGAATGGTAGGTATGCACCTAAATCGAAAATTGATCTGGATTGATCAGATATTTGATGTTGCAAAAAACGCAGCCAAATGTTTAGGTTTTCTTAGGCGATGCAAAGCTTGATTCTCCTCCTGTGACATCTGGAAAATCTATAACGCTTTCATACGACCCAAAATGGAGTACAATTCTCACATATGGGTTGGCGCTTCTAGTATTGCGTTAAAAAATTTTTGAGCTATTCGTCTAATCAAGATAAGTTATAACATTCGTTGAGTAATTAAGTTATAAAATTCGTTTATAACCTCAAAATTACGAAAGTGGAACCAAATTCCATCTTATGTGTTCCCAAAACATGATAAATTCTATAATTGTAACCTAAATAAATTCAAGACGAACATTAGCACCTTCGTTTATAATTGTCGTCCTTCCCTTCTATTTTCCTTCTTTCCTAATTTTCCTTTTACACCCCAGCCAAACGTAGCAATCGGTATAAAAGGTTCCAACTATATATAAAAAAAGAAATTCGAATTTTAATTCTTAATAATTAGTTTTGTTTTGGTTGCAGTTGTTGGAATCTTAACTGGATAATATTTTCAAAAACCAAATAAAAGAGAATCATGGTGTTTGGTAAATTAATTTAGTTTTCTTTAAAATTTCATTTTTTCTAGTGTATATCAGCCTTCAGCAATGTATTTTAAATTTTGTTTTTTAATTTAACCAAAACTAATAAATTAAAATGTAGATTACATTTTTTTTTTATTTATTTACTTTTATTTTTGTTTTTTGTTTTTTTTTTTTATTTTCAAATGTAATATTCAAAAATCTAAAATAAATTTACGGATCGTTTGAGTGTATTTATTTTTTAATATTATAATTCTAATACTAAAATTTAATATGAAATGATGAACTACTTTTTCTGTGGTACCTATCTTTTGATAATCATCACAGCTTGAAATTGGATTAAGATAAACCCTTTTTATGTGGTAACTTTTAAATATAAATTGTGTGCGCCACTTATTTTTTGTTGTTTTTTTTTTTTTTATATCTCATCTTCTTTTGTATATAGTTACGTGTATGTGTAGTTTGAAATTCAATTTAAAATAAATATTTAAGACAATCGAAATTTTTGAAAAAAAAAAAAGTTATGATTTTGTTAGCTTAGTTAAATTTGTTTTTAATTTTTAACATATTTTCTACAACCAATAGACTTATAACCATAATAAAGAGAAGATAAAAAAATTGAATTGAATTGAATTGAATGAATTCAACCATAAAAAGTCAGATTTAAAATCGGTTCATTTTCATTGCATGTATGTGGTATGGATGGTCTTTAGTCATGATAGTCTAATAAAGGTATTCCATAAAAAAATAAAATAGTTTAATCGGTAATCTGTGTTCAAGAAAAAATATTAGAATTAATATTAAAAATAGAATAGAAGAATTAATTTGTTTTAATTTCTATGGTGGGTTTCATAACAGTGTGAGTGTTAATATGGCTACGATTGTTACAAAATTTTGGGTAGATTATAGATCACGCAATATTTTTTTATAACCTATTATTTTTTAATATTCTTTGGAAAATTAAATTAAATTAATTCTATAGTATCTCTAGTATAGATACAATATATATATTTGAATTCAATCAAATATTAGAGAAATAATATATATATGTATATAATAATGAATAATTTTCCTTGTTTATTGAAACTGTTTCAGGATTAAAATTAATATTTTTGTTGTTGTATAGTTCGAATAAAGATATTTCGGTGTGTATACAAAGAATGGTTAAAGCCTCTGTTGTCGTTATTAATTATTAATGGTACTTGAATTAATCTTTAGATATTCAGTTAATAATTTACGCCACTCTCTTGAACTTGTACAATATTGAGCTGAGAGAAATAAGATTAAACTTTAATATATTTAAAATATAAAATATTTATGGTTAAAAATTAAAATTTGATGATGAAAGAAAAATTTAGATAAAATATTTTTTTTTTGATATTATAATATTATATTATAATCTTACACTCGTATATAATATATGTTATATACAATACATCATCTTGTATGAACGACGTGGTGGTGAAACAGCAAAAATAATTGAATAGTAAATTACACCACAAAAATGTTAAAATTTAGCAAGTTCTTGATGCTGAATACTTAAAACATTTTAAATAGTTAAACCAAATAAATGACGGTTATTTCCAAGTTGAGCGACATCTATACTCTAAATTATATTTCAATCACGGACAATTTTTAAAAAGGCTTCATAAAAATTCTGTCATTTTAAATAGAAATCGTACCTGAAAGAACTGCTTCTGTGCAATTGCTCAGGGGATTCACTCATAATATTAAAGTACATAAATAATTTAGGAAATAAAATTAGATTTTCGTAATGAATATTTTCGTATGTATTTAACTCTAAATTTTTATGTTAATTACTTCTTCAACCCGCTACAACTATACACTGTATAAAAGTTGCAACAATGAGTTTTGTATGGAGTTTGTATGGTGTGATAATTGTATATCCAATTGCGAGCATCTATGTTTTACATGTCATAATTTCTTTTTTTTTTCAAAAGTCATTTCGAAGGCAATTTTGTTTATCTAGGTGTAAAGATTTGATTTTCTTTTTATGTACTATTCTTTTGAATCCATTTTTTCTTTTTTAAAAACAAATGTTTTAAACTGGGTAAATGACGATATAATTCCATCGAAAGTATGTTTCTAATTAACAAAACAAAAGTGTTGGTGTCCACGAAAGGGTTAAGTGTATATATAAGTACATGCAATTCTGTTTTAACAATGTATATTTTTTGATTTAACATGGTTTACAATAAGATAATTTCAATTTCATTTATACACGATTTTATTAGATTTAGTACGACCTGTTTCATTTATATTTAAAGGTGCTTATTTTTGTTCTTTGCAATTATATTAGTATTATATATAGGTGCTAATGTCACTTGAAAATGCCCCTTGGTTTGTGCCAAATAAAGTCTTCGAACACGACTTAAATGTAGCTCCAGCTACATATCCAACTTCAAGTTCATCTAATCAATAATCCCTATTTAGTAATCTATAATTGACAACTGGAGGTCAGAGAAGAAAACTAAAATGAAGATTTTCTTATGATTTATAAGATATCAGAAAAACAATACCACACCATGAATACTGTAGATTTATCCAAAGGCATTTCTTATTATATTTATACTTAATATATATTGTAAATAAATTTAGAAATTTAATAAAACAAATGTATTCGTATACACTTTAATTTTATAGAAACATTTAGGGAAAGAAAATTTCCTTGTTTTGTTGACAAAAGCGAATTAAAAAATGCAATCTTGAAAGTTATTAAAGCATTCATGACCTCTAATAAACTATTGTACAATCTTAATATATAAAATCGTTGGTGCATATATTCGCAACCCTAGATCTCGAAAACTACTAAACTAAATGTTACCATATTTTCAACTTATATTACTGACACCGAAACTTAACATATAGGCTACCTTTTTCTTCTATAGATGGCGCTATTTTGAAAAATATTGGGCCAAATGGGCTGAAATTATATTTATGAACATATATTTAGTTTATAAAGTAAAATGCTTTGTGAAAATTTGAACTCGATAGGTGGCGTACAAGTTGAGATAAAAAAAAGTGATATTTTTGGTATTTTTTTAAATTAAATTTAAGAATGTCGTGAGTATTTAAGAAAAACTTCAAATAAAAAAAAAAATAAAAAATTTAAATTTAAAATAGCTACATAATTTAATTTATTGAAAAAAGAACTTACAAAATGCCACGAGTTACACGTTTAAATCAGTATACTCGACAAAGTACAAATCAAAGGAGACGTCGAACAAATTTAACATCAAAACAACAACAGCAAGAAACAGAAGCAGCAAGAACAAGAATGCAAAACTTATATGCAAGAGAGAGTGAAGACAGAAGTGCACGAGTACAACATGTAAGAAATGCAAATAGAAGATCACGTCAACAATTAAGTGATGTATATAGGAATTTGAATCAATTAAACAATAGAAGAAGAATGTAAATATGTAGATTATTAACATTATCATCATTTGACCGTATTGAATTTGATTATGATCCTGAAATGGATTATGCTTCTCACTGTAAAGTTATTATTGGGGAAATGGACAAAGTATGTAAGTGCTTTAAAATTTAAATATGAAACAGCTGGAATGTGTTGCTGTTTCGAAAAAATTGATTTGCCGAAATTAAATCCACCACCAGAACCTTTAAAAACATTACTTAAAGGAGAAACAGTAGAATCGAAATTATTTTTTAAAAAATTAGGAAATTTAATCAATGTTTTCTAATGAGAAGCTTCAGAGCAAATTATATTAGTAGTAGTCACACTGATCAAAATACGAAGGGGAAAATGTATTATTACCCAGAATACCAGTTAAACCAGTTACCAGTTACCCAACAGTTAAATGTGATATTGTTTTAGAAAAAATTAAATAAAAATAATAAAAAATGTACTAGAGAATAAAAAAAATGGATTTATTTTTCATAAACTAAGGCCTTTTACGTACAACAATATTAACCAGATTTTTATTGCAACAACGATTAAGGGTTAAGGCCAAAACAACGTTTACCGGGTCCGCTAGTAAAACTATATAATATGTATAAAAGAATTAAATTCATAGCCTACCAAAGACTAATATGATATACTCTAACATACGCGACCCCAATCCGGTTCAATACAAATTTGAAACAGCCTAATGGAAGAATTACGCAAAATTTTAAAGAACATATATTAGGATTTGTATAAAAGTAATATGTAAACTGGATATATTTATTGTACTTCAAATAAATGTATTTATTTCTAATATATTCATATAGATATATATACTATTTCTTGCGTTAATTTTTAGACATTTTGTTTTATTGGTGTTAATTTTGAGAACAAATTCTAACGCAGTTTTTTTCTAAACTTCTTATTTTCTCTTGCATGTAAATGAATAGAAGAGAAATATCATTCGGGTATTCTAAGTTTTCCAGTCTTCTTGTGAGAGTCTATTTTATACCTCTAGCTGTGATTATGGCTGTCTTAAATACCTCATCAAGTACTGTGTTGTATGGGATAGGGGCTCTCCATTAGTCCTTGTTTAACTCCTGTTCTAAATTTTATTGTGTTACTCATGTAACCATTGCGGAGTATTATTCTTTTTGCGTCTTCGTACGTGGATCTTATTATGCTTGTTACCTTGTTTAGTATTTCCTTGCACGCTAAAGACTGCCACATTACTTTTCGATTAATTGTGTCGAATGCTCTTTCGAAATTAACGAAGGTGATGTATATGGATGTGTTCCATTCAACAGATTGCTCTATAGTTATTCTTAGTGTATTATATTGGTCAGTACCTCCTCATTCTCCTGAGCTCGCATTGTTCTTCTCTCAGTTTCTCCTTATTATGTTTTCTATTCTTGAATTCTATTCATCCAGAGTGCTAATATTTTTATAACTGACTTCATAATTGTGATACCACACCAATTTGTATATTTTACATTATTTTTTAGTTTGTTTATAGTATTTACACGGTGGGTTCTGGTTTACTCTATATCGGTTATTATTATTGTCAGTTGTTGTGACTAATAAGCGCATATATATGAGTTTTTAAACTTTACGTTAAATTGAGAAGAACTCAGTTTAATGAATTTAGTCTATCGCTTGAAGAAATCGTCTTTAAATTCCTTGTTTGTCGGCCCAATTATTAAAAGCATACAAAAATAATAAATTACATTGCTTACAAAATAATTTAAAAAAATAAAAAAAATGATTATTGTTTTAAATCTAGGATTTAAAGAACTCCAACTAATTTTTAAAAATTTTACTGACTTATTTTTCATCCCCTCCTAACTTAAAACATAATTGATAAAAAACAACATAACTTTTTTATTTTAAATTTTAAATCCATTGAAAAATTAGATATTTCTTTCAACTTGAATAAAAAATGAAAACATTTTGGTTTGTTTTTTTTTGTTTTGAACAAGAAAAATTGATGAACTCAAAGTTTTTCATTTCTTAATCAAACAAACTTATGAGGTCTTTTATTTAAAAAAAAAAAAAAAAAAAAAAATATGTCTCAAATATTTGAGTTTCTGGTTAGTTTTTATATAAAAGAATAACAAAAACTTCAAAATGTATACTGAAAAGTTATAAAGAAATCAAAATAGCAACAAAAACAAAATTTATCCTTAAATAGTCCTGAAATTTTGAAATTGTATATGAAGGAAAACAAAATTAGGAACAAAAAATCGTGATGAAAATTTTAAAGTGAAAATTTATTTTGTTCACATGAAACACTGATGATGATACATAAAATTAATATATATACAAAAGAAAAATAACAACAACAATAACAAAAGACTACAAAACATTAAGAAGAAATCAGAAAATGTCCTTTATAATTTATATGTGTATAAAAATTTTATTACAACTATATTTAAAGAAAAATAAAAAGAAAAACATTTTTTTTTTTAAATCTCATCAAAATATTTACTAAAATGACAAAATTTTTTGAACTTTCCATTTATTTTAGTCAGTTACAGAAGAAATTTAGTAAACTATGCAAGAAAGGACTTTCAAATTTAGATGATTATATTTTTTTTTTTTGTAAGAAATTAATGTAATAACTAAGAAAATTTTTAAATTACACAACGATTTGTCATATAAATTTGCAATTTGTTTTGTTTATATTTTGTTTTTGTTGCCTGGGTATTTATTAATAATTTTAATTTATAACAATATTATTTATTAGGCTTAACACGAGGTTTATAGAGGTAGATTTAAGTGCTCCTAAGTCATGCAAATTTTTCCATTATTCACAAAACATTTTAAATTCAAATATTTGAAAATTATGTCGTCCGATTCATGACATCCCAATTGTTGAGATCGCGAAAAGTAATAAAGGACGAAGCATATGAGTAAACTGGAGGGAAGAACATTTTAGTTGAAATTTTGTTACATATTCACAAAATTTTTGTTATAAAAACTTTCTGGAAGTTGGCTTGGTCTATTTGATGCTACTAATTTCATTTCTAGTCCATTTCAAACTATGCAGTTTTAGTCTTCAATATTAAGTTCGGCCAACTGTACTTTACTTTAGGTATATTGGTACTCAGATTTTTTAAAAACATTTCTGAGACATACCTTTGATCACGTGATAAAATAATTTATGGCTTCGAGCCAGCGACGGAGGCATTAAAGGCTTCAAAAAGTCCTTTATAAATTTATGAGGAAAATTTACTTAGTAGTCATAGTACCATAATACTTTGTAAATATATGATATATATAAAACAAATGACGTCTAAGAAATTTACCGTTATGCTAATATTTTTTTAAGATTCCAGAATAATAAAATTTTTTTTTTAAATTTGTCTCTTCTTCAGCAGTCTGTACCTGAACCCTTATATATTACATACGTCTTTGGTGAGAGATTTTTTTTCAGGGTTTCAAACTCAATCAGGGGCCCATAACTTGACTCGGTATTCGGTAACAATGTACATGTATCATCATCAATATACAACATCATCATAACATTACAACCTTTGATGGGTTTCAGCCTTCTTCACAGTTTTCTTCCAATTATCTCTTTCTCTTGCAGTCGACTTCTACTTTACTATTTGCAGTTTTCTCGAATCTGCTTAAATATTGTCTTCCCATCCATTTCTCGGTCTGCCTTTACCTTTTATTCTCATGGGATTTATCGTTAATATTCTAAGCTCGTCTCGGTTTTCTGGCATACTTATATATGCCTGGCCCATCTTAGTCTTTGGCTTTTGATGGAATTTAATATATTATGGTCATTCGTTATCTCATATAGTTCACCATTATATCTTCTTCTATATTGTCAATTTTCTAATCTGATAGCACCATAGATTTGTCAACCGTAGTTAAGGCATATTCAAATTAAAATGAAAAATAAGATAATTTACCGGTCACATTAACATAGACCGATGTTAATGTGACACAGTGAACGATTAAATAATGACAACTAAATGACGACAAGAACAAGAAGGTTAGGTTACCAATTAAACCATAAAAATTTATAATTTGCAGTATAAAATTGTACTTTGTAAAACTATATTATTATAAACTTATGTACGACATACGTATTTGTGGCCTCAAAAACATTAAAAACTTAACTAAAATAGTAAGTGTGTAAATTAATGGCAGTAGATAGCAAAGGTCTTCATGTAGCACTATTATCATTCTAAAAAATATCGGTTATTATTCTGAGGTCTTGAATAATAACCGATGATTGATTATCATTCTATCGTGGTACGTGAAAAGTTTTGCCATTTACTGAGATCTAAAACTTGCACTAATGAAAGAAGGCATCATAGTGAGAATCGGAAAAACATTGTTTAACACAAAATTCTGGCCTGAGTGCTGGTGAGAAACTTAAAAACTATGTATGCTAGATATTTTGTTTTGTTTTAATTTGTATCTCCAAATTTGTCTGTTATGAATTGTACAATACTGGAATATTAATGAATATTTAATAATAAATTATTGTCATTATGTCTTGAAAATAGATTAACTATAGGAGAAAAATCAATAAATTGACCTAACAGAACATGTGAAATTAAACACCAGTGATTTTAAATCCGCTGCAATCTGATGTGTGCTATTTACTTGCCATCAGAATACCTACCATAGTATTTGGATGATCCAACAATCTATCACTTCAATTCCGAATATCTATAGTATTGGATTTTTTCTTATACCATTACAATTTTTCAATCCCAATGAACTTAATGGTTTGCCACAAATCATTTTGCATTAATTATTGCTCATACTACTTAATTTTGGAAAGGGTGTACAATTTCAGTATTGAATTATTTCGCTATTCCACAAAGTTAAATACCTATGCCCTAAGCCTAAAAAAGTGTTAGTATGGCATTGTAGATTAATATTTTATTTTCCAGACCTATCTAATATTTAATGTCACTTATTTATTTATTTATTTCTAATACAAATATACATGAGACGGCTAATCTGTTAATTATACAATTGCTTTGACATAATTAGTATTATCAAAATTATGATTAGTATCATGGAAACGATAATTAATTCCAACTTTAAAATATATCTAGAGAGTAACAGATTTTTAAATATTTGCCAATATGAATTTAGTTCAAAAAGGTCAACAGAGGTTAATACAAGTTGTATTGGATGATTTTATATCCTATAAATTCAATATTAATGCTGGGATCCTTCAAGGCTCAGTTTTTTTTCGAACAACTTCAAATCAAACTCACAGCTCTACTGGCAATATCATCCTTGATTTCTTGTATTTCTGTGAACAAGCTACTGAAGTGATCCAAACTTCAGTTCATAGATAACAAAATTACATATTTTATTGTCTACACAGCGACCTTCCAAGATTAGCAAAATGCCGAGATTGAGGAAGTGTTAAGAAGGTAAAATTTAATACTTGTAACCCCTACATCTGATTAATATCATCAAAACAACAAAATCCATCCATACCAAAAATATTCTATTCGTAAATGTAAATATGAAAACTGTAAGAGTTCTTATAATAAACCGAAAATTTTCTTGGCACCATCACATTTTTTTTTTGCTGCGAAGGATGTTGCTAAATGTTTAGAATTCTTAATCAGAGTACTTTACATCTTCCAAGCTCCGTTTTTTTTATTCATTCATTTATTTTTCTATTTTCATTTTTCAAGCACATATTATTTACATTAACTTATGATTGATTTTGTTTATAGGAGAATAGTTAGTGCCTTAGTGGTACCTTATATTATAAGAATAGTGTATAAGACGTATTATAATAATATACAAGGTATACATTCGGTCATGACTTAAATAAAATCGCATATTTAGGACGGGCATACAGCAGAACCCTACAATGCTTAGATAAGGTACAAAAATGACTCTTCAAAATTATCAATTATGGAGATGTTTAACAACCCCTAACATCATTAAGTCATCGCTGTAATACAATCCCGTTGTTATATAAACACCTATTGGGTAGTTCTTATGACGATATAAAAACTATTATGCCACAAATACAACCAGCGTAATACTCACAAGGCAGCCAAATTGTTTAACATCGTTCTTAGATAGTAGAGAATGACAAATTTAATTTTTTAAAGGTGACCATTGTATGTTTACATTTTGCTTCATTAAACCCAAATTTGATTACATTTTATTATTTTCTTCAAGAAATAGTCAAAATAAATTTATCTATACACAATAAAATATTTATTGTCATTGAAAGAGATTCACTTAAATGTTCGCTATCAATAATTGAAATCTTAAATTAGCAAATACCATTTAATTAATTACATATCAACATTTGTAAATCTAAATAAATAAAGTTTTATGAGTATTACAATCATAGGTTATAAAAATTGTACTTAATTAGATGAAGAGAGAAAGAGAATTACTTTCTCTTCCATTTAGATTTTATCATTATTTTACTGAAAACCATTAATTAGTTGTAATTTTATTATTTATAATGTACACTGTAATCTTGTTTTTCATTTTCTATAATTAAAAAAAAAAACAAACAAAAAACAAAAATCCATAAATAAAATTTACAAAATTTTCCAAATATAAAATTTAATAAAAAAAAAAAACACAAAACTGAAAACAACATTTTATTTCTAAAAAAAAGAATGTTTTTGATTTCTTTTGTGAGTGGTGGTGATAATTTAATGAAATTTAACAGTCCAATCAAAGTGTTCAAATCAATTTTTCAAATCTCTTGTTTATTTTTATTGTCTCTGTCCACTTCATTGTATTTTTGTTTCATTGTTTTTTTTTTATTATTGTTTTTTTTTTTTCTTTCTTAATTTCATTTTAGAAACTAGACTTTATTTATCATCATTCTTAAAGAAAATTTATCTTTCTAGCTATCTAATGACACTTAAAAGCTAATAAAATTAAGGGAAAATTTTTATTGTTTTTTGATTACTTAATTATCGAGATAATTAAGAGCTTTCATTAGAATTGAGAATTAAGAAAGAAACAGGGAAATAAAATAACAACAAAATGTAGTAGATAAGCTCCTAAAATTTATTCTTTCATTTTTATATTTTTTAATTATACAACATTTAACATTACATTCAGTCAATATCACACACAGCATCATCAAGGAATCTAAGTTGACTGGTTTTAACTGTCACTTCTATGACTACTTCTACCATACCTAAAAAAAAAAAAAATAAAAATAAGGCATTAAAAATGTCGTCTTCGCTTTATTTCTTTTCATGTTTTCTATATTCATTTTTTATTGTTTGGCTTTTATCGTTAGAAAATCAAATGAATTTCTCTTTAAAACTCAAACAAAGAAAAACAAAAAAATACACAAAAAATAAAATTAAGAGAAAACCATTTTTGTGTTAAATGAAGAAGCATCAGGTGATAACCTTTTATAGTTATTACCATTTACTATATACACTATACATACATATACCTATACTACCTATACCTATTTTGAAAAACTAAATTTCTAAACTATAAGATATGATAATATTGATAGGATGATAACCAAAGTTGTAACTTGTGTAACCAATATTAAATTTAGTGGCAATTATTTGTAATTTAAATTAAAAGGTTACCATTTAGTTAAGTCAGTTGTTGTTTTTTTTTAATACAACAAGGATAATAATTAATTCTAAATTATAGTTTAAAAATTTTCGTTTCAAATATAGGTATCTCTTTGAAATTTACCAGCAAGTAACTGAATTAATTGACAAAAAAAAATAAAACCAGGTTTATGGGTTGAGAACTGAGTAAGAGAAATGTCAATAGGTTTTTTAGGAGACGTTGGAAGCTGCAAATATCCTCTTCTACACCATCGAAATACCGACGCAGTTAAATAATAGTTATGAAAATTCATTTATAACTGAAATATCTAGATTATGAAATTATTTTTCAATTCATTACTGTCTTTTGTAAGTTTTTATAAGACAGTACGAGTGAGGATTGAGAACTGAGTATTGAATTTTTATTTTTATTTTTGAAATATTGGAACAAATTGTCTAAATTGTAGAGTCTAATCGTCCCATGTATATAAAATTTAATAAAATTGAAAATGAAAATGAATTTGAAGCCAAGATCAATGACATTTCTGGAAATTTCCCCGGGATCGGTTTTATTGTTCTATATTCTGTTCTTTTCTATTCAATTTTATTCTATTCTGTTCTATTCTACTCTTTTTTTTATATAATTTGGATTACTATTTCTTTACTATGCTTCTTTTTAATAATTTAAACAGCTTAAATTCTGCGAAGGCAGCTATGGTGCTTACCCCAATATTTTGAATAAAAAAAAATTAAAATACTATATTCTTCAACTTTTAAATGTTATTTTTTATGTCTATGTAAATTTTAAAACGCTATGTCTACGTCAGTGCACTGCTACATGTTTCAGTCTTAATTAGTTCATTATGAAATTTTCGTATGGAACTATTCTAATTTTTAAGAACCTGATGGAAGAGCAAGATAGAGCAAAACAAGAAAAAAAAACAGGGTGAATTTGGTGTTACAAGATAAGATGTCCTGATATTTTTTCGAAATTACAATGTAAAGTGTATTGTAACTGAGTCTGAACCTGCTTGGTTTTCCAGTTGTGCAATTTTATTTTGAAACGTGTTGTTTATATTATTTAAGACTGACTCTATTTAATTTATTTAATTTACATTAACAATGTTTTTAGTATAGTAGAGTTGTATCATTTTAAATATCACATTTCACTTATTTGTTTATAATTTAGAAACTAAAACACATATACACTAGATTATGTATATATAACTTAGATATATTTATTTCATTTCAGTGAGAGAATATATAACATTTTTGATCCTTAATCTTCTCGATGCAAGTATGTTTTGCTATCTTTTCGACAAAGTGTTAAATTATAGATCAGTTGCCTATCTCTTTTACATATTTCAAGCTCTAATATAAATAATTTCAAAAACATAATAAATACTGAACTGTCAAATTAGAAATGGGATTTTGCCTAAATATAGTCTTTAGCAAAAATTTGATTGCTGTCAATATTACTGTTGCGTTCGATATGTTTTTGCGTATACGTATACGTTACGGTATACGTTCATTAATTGAGCAATGTTATGCTAAATTGACATTTGTGACAACGGCATGAATACAACATTTTTATTGGCAATGCTATCTAAAATAGAAATACAAATTTAGGATCTAGCTGAATTAATATATCACGGTATAAACACCAAATCGTTACATTACTACTGAATTTCAAGTGACTATTCTGAATTTTACTGTGCCCTGAATAGGGTAAGTAGAAGGAGAAGAAAATTCTAAATGTTAAGTAACCTCACTTGTATATCAGTTGGAAAAGATATAGAAATGTCTTTGCAGCTCAGACAATTTTTATTTTATTCCCTGCATTTAGAACAAAATTTAATAAGAAAGCTTTAAAATTTAGAAATTTTTTATTTAAACATGATTTTTAGAAAAATATTTTTAAAATTATCATGCTTCTAAATTATTAATTTAGTGAATAAATTTTTCAAACGTCCACTCAGTCGAGTCATTACAAAAATAATAAAAACAATATATTCAAGGGTTCATAATTGCACAAAAAAATAATTTGCGATAAATTTTATGAGTCTAAATATATGTGGTTTATGATATACCATAATCGAGACTTTGTTGATGTGATATATAAATTGTTCGAGAGAGTTAATTGAACACTACATTAACATTACATTAATTTACAGTAATAAATATTCTTATTTTCTCATATAGCCGACATCTACATGGTGTAGTGGTTATAACATCTGACTACTAATCAGAAGATTCTGGGTTCGGATTCGGGTTAGGACATGGTAAATTAATGTAATGTTAATGTAGTGTTCAATTAACTCTCTCGAACATTTTATATATCACATCAACAAAGTCTCGATTATGTTATATCATAAACACCAAATCGTTACATTACTACTGAATTTCAAGTGACTATTCTGAATTTTACTGTGCCCTGAATAGGGTAAGTAGAAGGAGAAGAAAATTCTAAATGTTAAGTAACCTCACCTGTATATCAGTTGGAAAATATATAGAAATGTCTTTGCAGCTAAGACAATTTTTATTTTATTCCCTGCATTTAGAACAAAATTTAATAAGAAAGCTTTAAAATTTAGAAATTTTTTATTTAAACATGATTTTTAGAAAAATATTTTTAAAATTATCATGCTTCTAAATTATTAATTTAGTGAATAAATTTTTCAAACGTCCACTCAGTCGAGTCATTACAAAAATAATAAAAACAATATATTCATGGGTTCATAATTGCACAAAAAAATAATTTGCGATAAATTTTATGAGTCTAAATATATGTTGTTTATGATATACCATAATCGAGACTTTGTTGATGTGATATATAAATTGTTCGAGAGAGTTAATTGAACACTACATTAACATTACATTAATTTACAGTAATAAATATTCTTATTTTCTCATATAGCCGACATCTACATGGTGTAGTGGTTATAACATCTGACTACTAATCAGAAGATTCTTGGTTCGGATTCGGGTTAGGACATGGATGTTAAATTGAGCAATTCATAAAATAATGAAATTTAATAAAATTTGTTGATATTTGTTGATATTAACTTAACTATTTAAGAACTCAATTATTTAAAAAGGCTTAGTTACTGATAATAGATGAAGTAGTTTTCTGTACTTAATTTATTAATACCGATTAAATTAAAAATTATAAAAAATAAACTAGAAAATATATCTAGACATTATATTCAAAAATGTATAACAAAAATTCCTAGTTGCATATTCTACCTAGTTATATTGACAATAAAATAAAATAAAATACATGTATATTTTTTTTCACATACACAATATAGAGACAAGACTTAAGAACATTAAAATTCTTAATTGGAAAATTGAACTAAATAAAAAAATGCTTTTAAAAAAACACAATAAATTAATATACTAGAATATTTCATATACCATTAGATAAAACTATTAGATACTAGATAAGTCTCAAATTAATTCAAGGTCGATGCAGTGTTCTAAATTATTAACCTTAATATCGAATCATGCCCATAATACTGACTCACTATCGAAAAATTTATATTATTTGCATTTAGAACAATTATCATTTAAATTTCTGCACCTACCTTTAATTCTTTATTTATTTATATTTTTTGTCTTCTTTACACTGACTTTTATTTTATCATTATCTCGTCAGCTTTTTTTTACAAAAAAAAAAAACTCGTAAATTTGTTTTTTCTATTTAGTAACTTTCATTAAATCTTTAATTTATCGAGAACT